>CM068308.1:24276115-24671115 GCA_034768735.1 Schistosoma mekongi
ATCACCATATACTTATAACTACCTCCATAAAACCATACATTTGTCTAACATCTCAGGTATGTGACATGTCTGGACGAAGACACGTGATTGGCTAATATTGTGTCAGACATACGACATTGGTCAGACCTTATATGTATATATATGTTGTGTATTATTGGTTATAATATATTCGTGTGAGTGACATGTGGGCTTCTTGATAATCGGTCGGATCTTGTGTCTGTGCAATTGACTAAGGCAATGCTGGATGTTAGCAATAGGCAATAGCACGGCAGATAATAGAATCGATAATACCGGCCACCCGTGCATCAGATATAACAGTATGTATAAAGTAGGTGACATGTTATCCACAATCTTCAACTTCTGTAGATTCAATATCCCATTACTACTAATGAAAGTGTTTACCCTAACCTTGGAAACAGGCACTTCATATTATTCTAACCACATACAGCCTATTTACAATAAGCTTTGTGAAGAAACCGTTTTGGGTCTCGTCAATGGAATACACATACACAATGTTTAAAATTGATTTACAAGGCTAAAGAGTATTTATAATATAACGAAAATATATGAACTGTCATACGTATATATATAGCACTACAGAAAAAAGGGAAGAAAGTGACGATAGAAAAGGGGTAAAAAACGATCGGAACAAATTTGGATAGAAAATTAATAGACATTTAGTGCATAAATACAGTGCGATTAAGTTTATTAGACAACTGTGCAAGTATCAATAAAAGTATGAATGTTTACACAAATGATAATAGAGAGCTGAAAATTCTGTATAAAGGAAGGCAAATGTACACGATTAAGTATGCGATGTGAAAAATCATTAGGTAATTAATTTAAATTCAACTTAATTCGATCACACAACTGATTTACAATAAGCGCCATGATAAACCCGTTTCGAGTTTCATCAAATGAGTATAAATACACAATAGTTAAAGTTAGTTTACATGGCAAAACAATATGCAAAATAAAACGCCGGTCTGGACTAGTATATATAAAAAATATATGTGACGCTTAGGAAAGAAATTATAGAGAATATTCTGAAGAGTAGTAATAGCATAAATTCAGTGTGAATAGGTTTATTAGACAACTAGCAAACCGAAAATTGTTAAAAAGCCGGTGTTATCGAAATTGTAAATTATTGTATAAGTGGTGACAGAAGACGGGGAAAAAGAGGACTGGAGTAAAACGGAAATATGCACTATTAACTATGTGAAATAGATAGAAAATCAATAGATATTTGGTGCGTAAGTGCAATGTGGTGAGATTTATTAGATACCCAATAATCCTACGATTAAAATAATGAAGAGGTCAAACTATGCAATTATCAATGTAATGAAATTATGAATGTCCACACAAGTGTAATTAGGGGGGGTTAAGTTTCTGAACAAAGAGTTTCAATCAGTAGACTGAAGACACGAATATTTTTGCAGTCTGTCATTTTCAGAGGTGGTTTCCATATAAGCCTCTGAATCACGCCAACGTATGGGTTATATACCACGTAACTTTTATAAAAATGATTCTCGTACTGTACTGTATATGGCATGTATCCGACCGCTACCAGAACGCTGAACTGTTGTTCCTAGCACTGTTTGTATAAAGAGTAAACTCAGACTCAAACCTGTTCAATGTGGCTCTACTGTTCGTACACTTGGGATTGATTACACCTGGGATTATAAAACTAGATGTCAGGACTTGACATTAATTTCCTTTAACTAGATAATGTATAAATCATCTTTTACATTATCGAATGCAATTCAGTTCGCTGAATTTTCTTTTTATAGTCACAGCCATTTGGCTTAGAGAAGCGTATGTCACATTTCGAACCCAGACCTCATGTGAATCATTCTACAAACAAATTTAAGAAAATCTGGCACAATTTTCTAAGAATTATTTGTGAAGGGTAATCACTTTTTTAGTTTGCACGAATCGCCCACCTAACTTAGTTTTATGATAACATTCTCATTATAAGCTTATGCGCAAATCGTATTTTACAATGCCCGTGAGGCCAGCAACTCCGTTCACTCATTTCATTAACTCCAGGTTACTTGTACTTTTTGTGCTCTCTGGTTTCGTCTTATCTCTAGTTGTAGATGGTCATGCATAAGGCAAGTATTCAACACTGTCTGCTTATCATCGTAACATCATGATATGTTAGCTATCTTGAAAGTGATACAAGTCTCTTCCTATACAATGAAGTCCACTCGAAATCACTCGTGGTGATAAATTTATGCTACTCCTCTCACTATGTGAATTTCAATATTCATACACTATATTTATCACAAAAAATAATACACTTGAGTGATATTTTTGATGGCTACAATAATGTAACGATCATACTTCCACCTCTGACGTCTGCTCACCAGACTAATATCCTTCTCAGAATTTGATAACCATGGATTAAACGTTCCAATGAGATTATTGAAGAGATCTGTCTGTGTGAATAATGCACGCCAAAATTACTTTATCATCCTGTCTATATTATGTGATTACATTTAGAATATACTATAACTATGACTTGTTATTTGTGAAATTGTAAGGAAACATTACTGCCAATATCACTTTTATTTATGCATTTATTTGTCTAAGATTAAGGTTGTTCAGTATCTATTATTATATAGACACTATCATGCCTGAAAATTGGAACAATTTTGTAGGACATTTCAAAATACATCTTACAGTATATTATACCATAAAAGCAGGGAGGGTGGAAATCTTAACTAGTAGACATGCTGGTGAGGGAAAAGTTTTCAAACTCTCACTGTCCATAGCGCGAAACCTGTTTTATTTCCAAGGCTATTTGCTGTAGTTTTAGTTGGGGAAATCGAAAAGGAACAATGTTTTATATGCTTTCATGTTTTTCGCTCTGATCAGCTCACATAACGTTTAGTTGGCTTTTCTTATAGATCATGGTGTCCTTCTGTATAGACGACTAGGTTACTTTTTTCGATATTACTGCCTAATTAATAAGAACTTTGAATCAATTCATATGCAAACACATACCATACAGCTTGCTCATCTACGATTTTTAATATTTTCCATACGATTACTAATCACAATCTTTCTACGGCTTAATAAATCCCTTGTTAGCCTTTGCTTTCGGGGTCTATCATTTAATAATCTCTCACAGTAATCTTCAGTGTTGATAAACCTGCTAAAGTAATTATGAATACACCGAACAAGAAAACCGGTACACCGTTATCGTCCACACCATAAAGTCATTTTGTATTAGTTAGCTAAGTTTTTTTGTTCTGCTGTCCTCTATTTTTTTGCCTCTAATAAAAACAATGATGCATCACACCGAGCATATAGTTCGGCATTTACGCATTAATGATCGTAATGTATTACCTTACAATAGACTATTTCAAACAACTGTGTGGTATCTAAATCTTCCTTGTGTCGCGTCTTTGACACTACTTTTTTGAATTGATTACATATATTAATAAGTGTTCTCTACTAATACATTTCTGAAAACTCAAGAATGAAATGTATCTTCCAGCTTGTCTTGTAAATGGTATTATTAGTCAAGCATTCATTTCGCAAAAACTTTGTGTTCTATTGTAAAAGAGTTAAACTTTCTGTATCATAATGACCATGCCTGTAAACTGGCGTGATTTCTGTAATAAATAAATAATAAATAAATCTTGCCATGAACCATCTTCCCCACCACCTTCTAGTTGCCTGACGATTATCACCACAAGGTCACACCTCATACCGTGTTCCACATATAACAACTTTTAAACTATTACTATTATGACCATAAAAATCCTTACACATGCATCCTGTATATCGTGAAGTTTACCATCATTCATAAAATTCGTCAGTTACTGCTATCAATTTGGAATGCAAGTCTCTTCCAATAGCTTACACTTTATCTATAACCACTCTCGATCATTACCCACACAATTACGCTGAACAAACTTTAGTGCCATGCCCGTTAGTGTATGAGGTCATTATGGAAGTATGGAAATTTTTGCCATTTTAGACAGTGGTTCTGATACATACCTTACATATGAAAAAATTGTTAATCGCCTATGTTTGGAAGATAAGGTTTCTTAAGTAAATATAACTACTATAAATGAGACTTCTGTCCCCAAGTATCTAGAAGTGAGTGTAGTATTGTTTTCTTTAAACGGTAAAAAGTCTGTCTAAATTAGTAAGACTTATGATATCAAGGTAATGCAGAGTCAATTGCTTAACAACAGCTGAAAAAATGGAAACACCTAAGGGATATACCGCCTCTTCAACCGCAAAACAAAACTATAGGCATTCTTGTTGGGTGTGATGTCCAGGATGCACACTGGGTTTCGGAACAAGGGTTGGGAGATAGAAAACATCCATTTGGAATATGTACATTTTTGGGTTGGGTGGTACTTGGTCCAAATAATTCATACGGATTAGTAAGTACAGTTGAGTGGTGGTGGTACGTGTAGTCCAGGTATTTCAGCTGACTTGGAAAGGTTGCACAGTCATGAATCCAGCGATTTGGACTATCTGCATAAGCAGCATACTGCCAAAGATAAGAAGGCTCTAAAAATGGTTGAGGGCTTGAACAACCTAGTGGATGGTCACTTCTAGGTTGGGTTACTTTAGAAACGTGAGCCACCAGAATTACTATGAGATGGCTGGCCGTAGGTTAGAATGTTTGCGTAGGCGGTTACCAGAGATTGTCATCTTTTGGGAAAATACGAGCGCGCTGTTCGAAGGTTGTTACTTTTTTACACGTGGTTTATATATTTTGATCTTTGCGACAAAATTGGCCAACCGCCTTATCCATAGTACTATAAAACATTATATCGCATTAAATATATATTGTATATCACGTCATTCGAGCTAACACATTTTCATACAAACAGCTGTAATCCTAGTTACAAATTTGCCACTACCTAATAAAAGCATACTTCATACTGAAATCTCACCCTCCCATTTATAAATGGCTCGAAATAAGGCTAAAAGGTCCAAGCTGGATAGCCGTTCTCCCAAAAACCCTGAATCTTCCTCTAATGACCTATTTGCCACTGAACCGCTGATAATAGGCAATCGCACACCACTTGTCAAGGCTATCAACCTGACTGATCTAAATAGTGACATTGCTGACTATAAAAACAAAGTTGAAGAAGTACAATTAGCATTTACCAAAATGGAATCTATCCTAAGTGACCTAACCCCGCTAACCTACTTGCTTGGAAAGCAAGAAGACATAGAAAGAAATATGGCAAAGCGAGCTGAAATATTCCTAGGTTTTATTGCATCAGAAGTTGTAAAGCGACTCACCTCGCTTCACAAAGCCATCGTCTACAATGTTCCAGGGAATTTTCCACTCAAAAAGGTTAGAGCGACCCTACTAAAGGCTAGTGGCATGTCTCATATTCCATGCGAATGTAACAGACTGCGTAAAAAAGACTGGCAGACTAGCTGCCCAATTCTATTCCACTTTGCATCCATCATAGATTGCAAGCGTTTTATAAAATCAGTAAACTTTATTAGATCCGGCAGTGACTTCAAAAATATACTAATAGTTGCTGATAAAACACCTCTACAACGTAGATCTCTCAACCGTTACGGTGCTGTTGTTTCAGACATAAAAGATTCCGAGTCACAATTAACCACTCCAAATGAACTTTCCAAAACAAAGTCTAAGACGCACTCTGGTGGTAGTACTCCACCACCTAGACTTTGTACTCCACCCAGCCCAACCATACCCATAACTCTACCTAGTATAGTCGCTCATACCCCAATACCTCTCACAACCAACGAAAATGGCAGCGACCTAGTAGATTTAGACATCACTCCCAAGGGGAGTACAGTTATCTCACAAAATAAAGAGGTGAATAGGATCAAACCATACAACTTAATCCACCACCCTACCGTTAAAACAGAATTCATACCTTATCATTACAACAGGCCTAATGCTCTCCCTATCAATAAGGGTCAGCATAACCCCATCCCTAAAATTCAGAGTAATAAAATAAGTAACAAACGCCAAACCGCTGGGCACAATATCTCTGAATCACTAGGTTTGAAGGACAGTGTTAAGAACAGCAACAAGCGGTTCTTCTCCTATCACCCTATTTCTGTTCCGTCGCACAAATACTTTAAAAGCAACAGAACGACCCCGAAGGCTGATTCCAGGAAGAAGAGCCTCCTTCCTCTACCTATATCGTTTCTGTCCCAAACAGATAATGGGAATAATTTTAACTTGGGATGTCACCCGTTCTATCAACATAAAAACCCTCCTAAACTTGGAAACTTACGACCTATATACTTTCCTACAGTAAACAGTTGTAACTACAACTACTTGGCTGCATCCCAAAACTCATTACCTAACTACTATGATCCATATGTCACGTACGCACACTCGAACCATTTTTTAGAGTATCCTCGTACGATAACTCACAACCACTCTCACCCCTACTCATTGCCCCCGCAGCCATTACTAAGTCAGCTGATGACGAGCCCGAACACCACCAACTTCCAGTTCTGCCACTACTAAGTAATCAATCTCACAGCACCATATCTCCACTAATCACAAACACTTTGAGCGTAAAAAACGACGATAGCAGTGACAACCTAAACACTGACGCTGCAGAGCAATCACCCATTATCTACTCACTAGTATCTGAACAATGCGAAACTCAACTATCCCCAAGTCAAAGTTTCATCCAGGATTCTAAACCTGACGCCTTCATCCATGACGCCTTAAATTATTTCAACCTCACTGGCCACTCGTTTAGTCTATGCCTACTTAACGCGCGATCAATATGCAACAAAATGATCGACTTAGCTCTGCTTGCGTCAATCTGCCAACCATCAATTATTATGGTAACTGAGGCATGGACTACTCCTAACGTCTCTGATCTAAGTATATCCCTTGATAATTATAATCTGTATCGTAGTGACAGGTTACATGGACGTGGAGGGGGTTGTTTAATATATGTTAACACAAAGTTAAACTCACTTCTGTTTGATACAACAGACTTAAACTACAAGACTCAGTGTGGATTGTTGTGAGGCCTACTGTATCACAGTCTTACCTATTCGGTTGTGTATACCAACAACCTAGCCCATCAATAGAGAATATAAACTTACTGTCTGACATTTTTACACTGGCCTCTTCCCTACCCTTTACAGGTAAGGTCATTTGTGGAGACTTTAACATGCCTGAAATTTCATGGTTTCCCACCAAAACGCCGAAACGCTATGACTTGCTTATGGAAAGCTTAGAGCTTGGTGGCTGGTCACAGTATGTCCGTAGCCCTACCAGATATAAAAATATTTTGGATTTAGTTTTTACAAATGAACTTTCCCCATGCACCGTACGTACAGGCAAACAATTCCCAGGTAGTGACCACAACGTTGTTATGTGCAGCTTTGACTTACAGACTACACTGTATAAATGCCCGAGTACAATACCTAGCAGATCCTTCCACAAGATAGACTGGAAAAGCTTTAAGACTTACTTCAATTATCTTGACTGGAACAACTACTTCACGGAAGACGATGCTGATAAGCTGACTTGTATACTCTACTCCAACACTTATAATGTACTAGATGTAGTAGCACCTCTAGGATATACTAAACCTAGAATTCCGAAGTGTATGCTTATCGCCACTACTACAAGAAGAAGCCTACGTAAGCATGCAAATAAATTTTATAAACTTAAAGATTTTTCCTCCCTCATAACTATGAAGGAAATATGCATTAAGGCCAGGGCAAAGCGTATTCAGATGGAAGTTGCACTAGAAAAACAGGCTACTGCACAGAATAACTCCATGGGACTTCTCAAGACCTTCCGGAACAAAATCAGTAGCTCTAAGATAAAGGGTGGAAACCTCTTTATCTGTGGCAATGAAGTATATGATGACCCCTGCCGCATAGCTGATGTATTCAGTGAGCACTTTGCCACTTCACTTACTATTGAAAACCACACAGATGGGATCGAGCCCACTCCGCCACTATCATGCGAAATCAGTGATATAGCATTCACTATAGAAAATATTACCAAGGCCATCACTACGCTAAGACACTCATACACTTTGGGCCCTGATTGTATACCAGCCACTGTACTTAAAAATGGTGGCACGGACTTCCATCTGGCACTTCTCAAACTATTTGCAATGTCACTCTCTACTGCATGCTACCCTACCCTTTGGAAAACTACACACGTCATTCCTAAGTTTAAATCCGGACCTGTAGGAAATATAGAGTACAACCGTCCTATTAATCTAACCTCTGTTGTATCAAGAGTAATGGAAAAGATAATCAAGGAGGAATTACTCCAATATTTACTTAAAAACGAACTACTCTTCCCTTCCCAACATGGATTCTTAAAGAATAGGTCGTGTGACACATGCTTGTTAGACTACCTAGATGACATAACTACACAACGGGACAAAGGGCTTTTCGTGTCCAGTTTATTTCTTGACATCAGTAAATCTTTTGACAAAGTCCCTCATAAACGACTGCTCATTAAACTTAAGTCATATGGGGTCAGAGACACACTTCGTTCATGGTTTGCGTCTTCCCTGGAAGGGAGAAAGCAAACAGTAAAGTTCAACAATAGTCTATCATCGCTTAAACCATTTACCAACAGGGTTATACAGGGAAGTGTACTGGGTCACTTATTGTTCGTTATTTACATAAATGATATAAATAACGTTGTAAAACATGGCCGACCATATTTATATGCGGACGATCTCAAGATTGTTTATAGCTTTAAACCAGACTCTTTAGAAGAAGTCATGACTCTAATTCAAAAGGACTTCGGTAACCTAACTTTCTGGAGCCAAAAATGGCAACTACCACTTAACTACAGTAAATGTGGAATCATGCACATAGGCAAATATAACCCACAGTCCACGTTTTATCTGAATGTGTCTAAGGTTCAAATACTCCGATCAACAAGCGACTTGGCATTAAATATTCCGGAAACATAAGTTCACGGAACATGCCTCCTCTATTATCTCTAAAACTAGAAGATTAACAGGCTTCCTTCTTAAAAACTTCCATACAACAGGGGTTAAACTTACTCCGTTTAAGATATATGTAAGACCTATACTCGAGTAACCTCGCGCTACGAATCTGACGGTGCTTAATCTCAAGATCCTTAGGATTTCCTTATTACATACATACACCATACAACACTCGAAAGTATACATGGCCAACAAACCTTTACGGACTATCTGGTAGATTACTTGAAGCACACATCACCTCTCAGATTTATTAAATACAATCTCAAATATGCTGCATACACCCACTAACCACATTATCATTGTCGCACATATAGTGACTGATTCCATTTACTAAAATTACAAAACGAAACATTATCTGTCACTCCAATAAATCACACACATTAACTCTTTCTTGGATTTATTGATTCAATTCGGTGAGTTACTGTGCTTAGCTCGTATATTTTGCTTATTATTTGTTTTCTGTTCCACATTTGTTATAAAGTAAAAGTATATCCACTCATATTATTATCTAATCGCATCCCTTGTAAAACCTGATTGATTTCAATGTCTACGGAAATTTTACCATCTGGCTCCAAGCGTCTGGTAAAGCGTAGAAAAAGGCTTCAGTCATATACCCCCACCGATCCACTACTAAAAAAATCCAGCGTCCCATGCGACGTAAGTCAAACTGAACCTGACAAACATGTTCTCATCGTCATCGTCGAAGACGTGATAAAGTCTTTCCTAACTAGACAAGATGCAGGTCATTGCAAGCATAGTGACGACTTGATAGGCCTTCATGATAACCTTAAGATTCTCAGCCCTCTCAAATGCCTCATCAATCCTGATAATACCAAAACATCATACCATCTAAATGTAATGAGCAATATCATCGACTATGTAGCCTCCGAAGTATTTGAACGCATTAAACGCTCTAGCAATGCTATAATCTTAAATTTTTCCGATGCCTGTCCTCTACAAACTACGAAAAGTAATCTCCTTAAAACTAGCAATATGACTGACGTCCCATGCTCATGTAGAAGACTAAATAAAGGCCCCCATGGCCTAAGTACTCTGGTACTATTCAGATTCAACGCACCAACGGAAGCACAAGAATTTCTAAACTCATCCAGTATGATTCGACTAGACCCTGTGTTCAAGAACATAAAGTTAGTACCAGATAGGACTCCCTGTCAACGTATGTCGGGCAAGTCCAGCAAGAAACATCTATTATTTAAGCGTCACGCTAAATCTAACATCGATAGCCCAAAAAGTTTACTTGACAAGAAGATTATAAAACCACATCCCTCAAAAGCATCGGTTGTACCCATTAAAAGTCGAAATACTGTAAAAGCTATTGAGGAATATATCAACAATACGCCTAGCACCCAGGTTATTGACTTGGATTTACCAGTTCCAAAAACCAGCACTCTGCGTAATAATGTTGGCAGGAAACTCAAGATGAGTTCAGTAACACCAGTTATACACTCATCAGATAAAACTACTAATAGCTGGGATGCTGCAAGAAACGTTAAAACTAATAATAGTAGATACACACTAAACACACAACCAGTTGACTTGGATTCATTAGAAACAATAGGCAATGAGTTGCCCCCTGCCATTAGCTACAACACTTATACTAAGCCACAAACCCAGACATCTGACGACGATTTCAGTATCGAACACTTTATTCAGCCTGAAGGGCAAACACTAAATGGAAAGCCACAGGCTTCCCAAATATCATCACAACATCCATGGACAAGTAAGGAAAACGCACCCTCCAGAAGAACCTCTATAACACAAAATATACATAAATTTGACTATACAACATTGATAAACTGTCCTCGCAGGTGTAAGGGCATTCTTGGGCCTGCCCCACACATACCTGAACTCTGCTCGTCCGGCCAAAGAAACCGTATGAAACAGAACCATTTTTTTGCAATCACGCCGGTTCCCCAACCGGCAACCTCATCCACACTAGGATTCACTACAAATATTATAAAACTGCTTCCACTGCTTGCAACTACCTTACTACTCCAGACGCAACTTTGACAGACGAGACAACCCAAGATACACCATCAAAGATCCACTCGGAGACACAAACCTATCAATAAACCAGCTGGCCGTATCGATTAAAACATCAGGTACCCAACCCGACGACAGTTCAAAGCCATTCATCTCAATTAATGCTATGACACCCAACTCGTTCAAAACACGTGTTCTGTTGCAGGACCTTACACATCACGAAAGGTCACAGTTGCTCGTTGTCTCAATTAATGCTAGGTCACTTATAAACAAAATCAACTATCTCAAATCTATTATGATCATTACTAAACCCAGTGTGGTATTGATTACGGAAACTTGATGTAAACCAACTATATTAGACGACACAATTAATATCGATAATTATACCCTCTTCTAAACTGATATGCAAAACACTAGTGGAGGTGGCACCATAATCTACACGCGTTCCGATCTGAAGGCCTGTATGTTCAATAACGAACAACTAGGTGACACAGGGGATTCAACATGGGTAAGTATAGCCATTGGCCATCAAAAGTACCTACTTGTAGGATGTATATGCAGACCACCCAACGCAGACAGCATCTATGACAAAAATCTAAGCACTCTGTTCTTCTTGGCCTCACAGCAACCCCACGTATCCAAACTCATCGGTGGAGACTTTAATTTGCCGAACATTGACTCTAAGTCGCTACACTCTTTACAATGATTCTCTAAATTAATAGAGATGATGGAATTTAGTGGTTGGACATAACAGGTCCAAATCCCAACTAGGGGCAACAATACCTTTGGCCTCCTTTTTACTATTAACCTTAACCCAACCTCAGTTAACGTTAGCTCTGAATTTCACAATAGCGACCACAAAGTAGTAATAAGCACGTTTAATTACCAACCCACAAATAATCTCAACCCGAATGGACTTAAAAAATACAAATATCGAAGGCACACCAATGGATTGTGGAAGCATATCAAGGTACTCATTCGATGCATAAGATGGGACTCTTATCTCACTACCGGAAATATCGACACAGCAATCTCAGTCCTCTACAGAAATCTGACAAGTTGCCTAGACTGCACAGCCCCATACGTAGAACGAGTGTCTGATGTTAACAGTGCACATCCACATATCCCGAAATGCCTTAGGAGAAAATCGAGGCACCTAAGGCTTCGATACTACAAGCATCATGACATAACTGCATTATGTAATGTATTCAAAATAGTCGAAAATTTCCACAGTGCCCAGCACAAATACTTACTTAATATGGAAACCAAAGCATTGAATAGTATCAACCCAATTTCCTCAATCATCGAGCTATTCAAATCTCGCCTTGGTTCAAAATCTAATAAACCTCCCACATTATTTATCACAAAAGACGGTATCGACGACGACCCAGCTTCCATTAGCGAACAATTTAGTAGCTACTTCTCCTCATGCTGTTCCACAGAACCTGGAGCCACTTCGAACCCCATATCCATGATGACATCTAAGTGTCTCTCTACAGTTGAATTTACCAGCACAAATATAAAGAGAGCCATAGCCACGCTAAAAAAATCTAATGACAATGGGCCTGATGGCATTCCAGCATCTCTCATGAAATATGGTGGAAAAGATTTACCACTTCTCTGCCTGAAACTTTTTACTTTATCTATGGACAATGGACATTATCCAGCCATATGGAAAACATCGTTTATAAATCCGCGATTCAAAAGCGGATCACGCAACGTTATAGAAAACTACAGGCCAATTAATACGACATCCGTGCTGTCCAGAATCATGGAGAAAGTCATTCATAAACAATTGTCATCATTCTTACTTTCAGAAAACCTGATCAATCCATCTCAACATGGGGTCATGGAAAAACGCTCTTGTGCTACATCCCACTTGGAATTTTTTGACTATATAACACTTGGAAGAGACAAAGGTTTCTCAATTATTGTACTTTATTTTGACTTCAGTAAAGCATTTGATTGTGTCCTCCACAACCTTCTCCTCTCAAAACTACACTCTTATGGCATACGAAGCCCACTACTAAGTTGGTTTAAATCACTCCTCACAGGGCGCCGCCAAATTGTAAGGATTGGTTCTAGCTACTCAATGCCAGTAAATCTATCCAGCGGAGTTGTACAAGGAATCGTAATTAGACCATTACTCTTTCTTCTCTTCATCAACAATGTGTGCCAGCAATTTGTGCATGGTAAAATCTTCCTCTTTGCAGATGATCTAAAGGTTGCCTATTTATTCCCACCCACTACAAATGAAAACACTATTACTAAAATAATACAAAAGGAAATTGATAACCTATCAGAATGGACCAAAATATGGCATCTCCCCCTAAACGTGCACAAAAGTGGATACATTTCCACTGGTCGCAGATGGAACCTCAGTCGCCACCTATGCAAAATGAAAATAAAACCTCTAAGCGTCGCTCAAGATTTGGGGCTCAGATATATTGATAGCATCAACTTCTCAAAGCATGTTGCATTTCAAGCTTCCAAAGCGAGGAAGTTAACTGGATTTATAAGAAAAAAGTTTCTCAATTTAAACTTAAAAATATTACTAAACACAAAGTGTGTTCGTCCAATATCAGAATACGGTTGTCTACTCTACAGCAACTGTAGACGCTTAGATTTGATGAAAATCGAGCGAATTCAACGAGCATTTACTAAGAGCTTATTAGGTGACTACAGTACACAAACTTATCGCCAACGATGCGATAAACTAAAGCTAGAACCCCTTTGGCTCCGACGCTTGAAACTAAACCTTACTCTCATGTACCGCCTTATTAGTGGCGCAACTTACGCGTCGACATAGCGGCCCATCCTCCACGCCTCCACACATAACTTACGTAATAGGGAAAATACTATTACCATCCAGCGATGTCACACTCAGCTACGCCAGAGCTTTATCACAGTGAGATATGCGACTCTATGGAAGAAACTTCCCAAGCGCATTCACTGCAGCAAGTCGTTAGCCGCGTTCAAAACACTACTTCAAGAATACCTCTCAGGTGAAGGTCTATGTAACCTCCTCAACTACCCTGAAATAACTGATCATACATATAAACAAGGTCCCAGCTCCGTATAAACAGTTTTAACATATATCAAATGCATTCATAATACATCATATGCCTAAGGGTTCATAGTTAATAATGCATATTTTCATGTTGTTCCAAATCACACGCACACACCTTCACTCATAATTTGATTACACTGAAAACTATTCATATCCATCTTCTATAATCGATTATACACCAATTCACTACTTCGATGACAATTATGTTGGGTTCATTAGTTGTCTAATAACCCTATACACATTGAATTCATACTGTAATCATCCATTGATTTTCAACACCACATACTTATTCATGTACACACACACACAAGCACACTTCTTTATTCAGAAATTTCACCCCTTTAATATCACTTGAGTGAAAATTCACAATTTCATCACACTGTTAATTGCACTGTATGACCTCTCCATTAATATGATTCTCTATGTATTTTATATGGTTATAAGTGCATATTTTCGCTCTGTTCCAATCTAATTTATTATTATTATTATCTGTCTTCTGCCATCACTTATAAACCGATTCTAAATTTTGATTACAACTTGACCTTTTAATTATATTGGGTTTATTAGTTGGCTAACAAACCTATTTATGCCAAGTCTAAGCTACGACTACGCACTGAACGCTTTAGAATTATTCTTTATTTATTTTTTTCAATTTTTTTACTTTTCTTTTTCGTCTTTTTTACTTTTTCTGTTTTCTTTTTTATTTAGACGTCGTACACTACATTAGCGTTTATTCTCTTAATACTGCATCGCTAATCTGATTTACTGAATTATTATACCCAACTGATGAAGCCCAAAATGGTTTCTTCACAACGCCTATTGTAAATGAGTAGTATTTGATTAAAAATAAATAAATAAATAAATATATCAAGGCTTCACACCGTTTAGCATACTCCCCTGAATTTATATTTAGATTTATCGACGAACCTAATTACAGCCTCAGAAACAATACAGGTACAGTGTGGGTGGAACATTGTAAGATTAGAATACGATCTAACTTTCTCGTGCAAGAATTCACTGCCATTTGGAGTAGTTTACCTACAGAAATCCGTATATTAGATAGCATAGATCACTTTATACGAGCGATAAACCAACTAATTAGTGACTCCAAGGCACTGAATAAACTACCGATTTATGGCTGTAAACGATAACATATTGCAGAGTTTCAGAAATATACCATCACTTTTTAATAATAATTATTATAGCTTTATTTTCAAGTAGCTTTTTGTACATGTCATCATACCAGTTAACAGCTATGATCAGAATAAATAAATAAATAAATAGCATGATATAGGTTTATCTACATATAAGGATTTTAATAGAGTTGTTGATTGGGGATTCAAACTATATGAAGGTATTGTTAAAAAAAACAAAGCCGATGGCACCAAAGTTACAAAAATAGGATGCCAAAGGTAGATATTGTATTATAGTACACTTCAGACAAACCATCGCGAGCTTTTTGTCTTTAGCGCTATGATACTAAGAGATGGCTTTTTTGCAAGAGTATACATTTATTTTTCCAAACAGGCAATTTATGGTAAATGTTTACAAAGTCTGTCTTATGTTTTCATAGGAATAAGATAAAAGTCCAGGTTCAGTTCATTATCGCGACAAGCAGCCTAACGCTTCCTTCTAATCTCCCTCTGGAGAATAATATGTCGTTTCAATAATCCTTCCGGAGACATCTCATTAGTTGGATTTTAACACTAATATGGTATGGTTGACCATCCGACGAAAGAGGAAGTAGCGTCGAGATGTCATTGTTTGTCAGCCCATCACTTGTCTAACACAGTGTATAATGACAGCCAGACAATCGATTAGTGTTCCCCATGATCATCAGCATTTAGAACTTCGTCGAACGATGAAGAATCACCCAAAATTCAAAATCTGGCCATCGGGTTTGTACGGGCATTTTCACCAACCCGGCTGAAGTCCATACTTCCTTTAAAAGCCTTCATGACGAATGATTCTTCATATGCTTTCTCTTCTTCAGAAGGTACTCGTCAATTAATGGGACTCAATTTGCTCTATCTTCAAGGCAGCTAACATGCCAAGATATTCAAAAAGCAAAATAAATAATATCCTACCAGCAGGTTCTACACCTGCCTTATATATTATCATAAACAACTAGAAGGAGGACAAGAACAGGGTGAACAAAACGACAACACCAGTATCCTGGAGTTAGTGAAGCAATTGGGTGAATTTAGTGCTTATACGAGCATTCCAAAACACGATTTACCCCATAAGATTATAAATAGATTAAAAGGAAACAACATTAGTATGAAATTATGTTTGGTGAATGAACCCAGTGGTGTTCTCATATTCAGAATCCCTATTATTTTGCCATTGGATCTCGAACCAGTCTTGACTTACTACGATTGGAGTTCAGAATAACATTGCGATTCTTCTACCAATTAAGCTTCTGTGTTTAATCAAGTATCGACTCCGACTATTATCTCAAGAACCAGATGGAATTCTAAGAAGTTGTTAGAAAACGTTTAATTGCTGCAATACTTGTCGTAGGAATACACAAATATATGACGCATATAATTGCAGCAATACCAATAACTATAGTTTCTGAATAATGTTGACTCCAACTGTAACACTTAAAATTGCTCGATCGTTCTAGAACCAATGTCTGTGAACAAAGGAATTCGATTCAACGAAACAACACTCTGTTTCACTAATATTCAATTTCCATGACAGTGAAGTAAGAAACAATGGTTGGCGTAAACACTTTCAGTGTGGCATTAATAATAATATTAATTTATTCTCAAGTAGCAATTTGTACATGAGGCATACCAGTTTACAGGTATGATCAAAATGATTTGGCTTGTTTGTAACAGAGTTTTAGTAGATTAACTGTTGTGGAATTGACGGTATATGAAGATATTAATTAACTACGAAGCCAACAGTAGCAAGCTTCACAGTTTACAATACTACAGTACTAGAGGGATATTTTGTATAATAGAACACTTCCAATAAAAAACCGCGCGCTTTTTGTCCTTAGTGCTGTAATCTCAACGGAATGGCTGCGAGAAAGCAGGACCAACAATTGGGACTATCCAGAGACAGGATAAGGCTTTTAGTTTAAAATTTGGTTAAGGCAGCCAATTTGTGTGGGCTGGTCTTGAGCGTTGAGTTGTTGGTGCATTGGTTACATTCTAGGCCAGCGTTTGGAGTAAGTTGCTTAAAGTAGATCAATTCTTGGAAAGTCCAGACCATAAACTCGGGAAGACGATGACATAGATTATGAGATAGAAAGAAAAATCAAATTTAATTAGTGGTATCAGAATAATCAGTTTCAAACTAGAATCTTATTTTTCCGTTTTTATGTTTTTCTTTCTACAACGCAAGTGCAGTTTTAGTACCCTAATAAACCACTGCTTATTGATTAGAGGTTTAGTGGTAAGTCGTCGAAGATTTAGTACAAGTCTTTTGATTCTAGATATGGGGAGATCAGTCGTTTGAATATTAGGATAGGTTTAGTAGTGGTAGTTTATTCCAGAGTTTGCTGCAGAATACGATAAAAAACTTACCGCGATGTTGTTTTTGGTATTTACCGATGAGCAGTGTTGCCTCACAGTTCCGAAGATCGTTTCTAGGCGTTTGGTTCCACGTGGGAGAGTAAGCCGAGAATGATATTCCGTTGATTATTGTATAGAAGAATATTAAGTTATGTCGTAGTCGGCGACAACAAAGTTAAAAGAGAGTATTTCACATCTAGTCGTATGGTCTATGTTTCCGTTAGTTGCCTAAATTCGACGTGTGAAACTTCTTCGTACATTTTCTACACGTATCCTATCTATGTTATTCATGCTCGAAAAGATAAGTGAGCAGTATTTTTTTATTTTAATCACATACTACTCATTTACAATAAGCGTTGTGAAGAAACCATTTTGGACTTCATCAGTTGAGTATAATAATTCAATAAATCAAATTAGCGATGTAGTATTAAGAGAATAAACGCTAATGTGATGTAGGACGTGTAAATAAAAAAATACATGTACGTCACTACTGAAAGAGATTATAAGTGAAACTCTAAAGAGTTGAATGCGTAGTCGTAGCTTAAACTTTGCATAAATAGGTTTGTTAGCCAACTAATAAACCACTGCTTATTGATTAGAGGTTTAGTGGTAAGTCGTCGAAGATTTAGTACAAGTCTTTTGATTCTAGATATGGGGAGATCAGTCGTTTGAATATTAGGATAGGTTTAGTAGTGGTAGTTTATTCCAGAGTTTGCTGCAGAATACGATAAAAAACTTACCGCGATGTTGTTTTTGGTATTTACCGATGAGCAGTGTTGCCTCACAGTTCCGAAGATCGTTTCTAGGCGTTTGGTTCCACGTGGGAGAGTAAGCCGAGAATGATATTCCGTTGATTATTGTATAGAAGAATATTAAGTTATGTCGTAGTCGGCGACAACAAAGTTAAAAGAGAGTATTTCACATCTAGTCGTATGGTCTATGTTTCCGTTAGTTGCCTAAATTCGACGTGTGAAACTTCTTCGTACATTTTCTACACGTATCCTATCTATGTTATTCATGCTCGAAAAGATAAGTGAGCAGTATTTTTTTATTTTAATCACATACTACTCATTTACAATAAGCGTTGTGAAGAAACCATTTTGGACTTCATCAGTTGAGTATAATAATTCAATAAATCAAATTAGCGATGTAGTATTAAGAGAATAAACGCTAATGTGATGTAGGACGTGTAAATAAAAAAATACATGTACGTCACTACTGAAAGAGATTATAAGTGAAACTCTAAAGAGTTGAATGCGTAGTCGTAGCTTAAACTTTGCATAAATAGGTTTGTTAGCCAACTAATAAACCCAATATAATCAAAAGATCAAGTTGTAATCAAAATTTTGAATTGGTTAATAAGTGATGACAGATGACAGATAACAGTAATAATAATAATAAAGTAGATTGGAACAGAGTGAAAATATGCACTAATAACCATGTGTAATACATAGAGAAATATAGTAATGAAGAGATAAAACAGTGCAATTAACAGTGTGATGAAATTGTGAATTTTCACTCAAGTGATATTAAAGGGGTGAAATTTCTGAATAAAGAAGTGTGCTTGTGTGTGTGTGTACATGAATAAGTATGTGGTGTTGAAAATCAATGGATGATTACAGTATGAATTCAATGTGTATAGGGTTATTAGACAACTAATGAACCCAACATAATTGTCATCGAAGTAGTGAATTGGTGTATAATCGATTATAGAAGATGGATATGAATAGTTTTCAGTGTAATCAAATTATGAGTGAAGGTGTGTGCGTGTGATTTGGAACAACATGAAAATATGCATTATTAACTATGAACCCTTAGGCATATGATGTATTATGAATGCATTTGATATATGTTAAAACTGTTTATACGGAGCTGGGACCTTGTTTATATGTATGATCAGTTATTTCAGGGTAGTTGAGGAGGTTACATAGACCTTCACCTGAGAGGTATTCTTGAAGTAGTGTTTTGAACGCGGCTAACGACTTGCTGCAGTGAATGCGCTTGGGAAGTTTCTTCCATAGAGTCGCATATCTCACTGTGATAAAGCTCTGGCGTAGCTGAGTGTGACATCGCTGGATGGTAATAGTATTTTCCCTATTACGTAAGTTATGTGTGGAGGCGTGGAGGATGGGCCGCTATGTCGACGCGTAAGTTGCGCCACTAATAAGGCGGTACATGAGAGTAAGGTTTAGTTTCAAGCGTCGGAGCCAAAGGGGTTCTAGCTTTAGTTTATCGCATCGTTGGCGATAAGTTTGTGTACTGTAGTCACCTAATAAGCTCTTAGTAAATGCTCGTTGATAATAATAATAATAATAATAATAATAATAATAATAATAATAATAATAATAATAATAATAATAATAATAATAATAATAATAATAATAATAATAATAATAATAATAATAATAATAATAATAATAATAATAATAATAATAATAATAATAATAATAATAATAATAATAATAATAATAATAATAATAATAATAATAATAATAATAATAATAATAATAATAATAATAATAATAATAATAATAATAATAATAATAATAATAATAATAATAATAATAATAATAATAATAATAATAATAATAATAATAATAATAATAATAATAATAATAATAATAATAATAATAATAATAATAATAATAATAATAATAATAATAATAATAATAATAATAATAATAATAATAATAATAATAATAATAATAATAATAATAATAATAATAATAATAATAATAATAATAATAATAATAATAATAATAATAATAATAATAATAATAATAATAATAATAATAATAATAATAATAATAATAATAATAATAATAATAATAATAATAATAATAATAATAATAATAATAATAATAATAATAATAATAATAATAATAATAATAATAATAATAATAATAATAATAATAATAATAATAATAATAATAATAATAATAATAATAATAATAATAATAATAATAATAATAATAATAATAATAATAATAATAATAATAATAATAATAATAATAATAATAATAATAATAATAATAATAATAATAATAATAATAATAATAATAATAATAATAATAATAATAATAATAATAATAATAATAATAATAATAATAATAATAATAATAATAATAATAATAATAATAATAATAATAATAATAATAATAATAATAATAATAATAATAATAATAATAATAATAATAATAATAATAATAATAATAATAATAATAATAATAATAATAATAATAATAATAATAATAATAATAATAATAATAATAATAATAATAATAATAATAATAATAATAATAATAATAATAATAATAATAATAATAATAATAATAATAATAATAATAATAATAATAATAATAATAATAATAATAATAATAATAATAATAATAATAATAATAATAATAATAATAATAATAATAATAATAATAATAATAATAATAATAATAATAATAATAATAATAATAATAATAATAATAATAATAATAATAATAATAATAATAATAATAATAATAATAATAATAATAATAATAATAATAATAATAATAATAATAATAATAATAATAATAATAATAATAATAATAATAATAATAATAATAATAATAATAATAATAATAATAATAATAATAATAATAATAATAATAATAATAATAATAATAATAATAATAATAATAATAATAATAATAATAATAATAATAATAATAATAATAATAATAATAATAATAATAATAATAATAATAATAATAATAATAATAATAATAATAATAATAATAATAATAATAATAATAATAATAATATCATCAAATCTAAGCGTCTACAGTTGCTGTAGAGTAGACAACCGTATTCTGATATTGGACGAACACACTTTGTGTTTAGTAATATTTTTAAGTTTAAATGAGAAACTTTTTTCTTATAAATCAGTTAACTTCCTCGCTTTGGAAGCTTGAAATGCAACATGCTTTGAGAAGTTGATGCTATCAATATATCTGAGCCCCAAATCTTGAGCGACGCTTAGAGGTTTTATTTTCATTTTGCATAGGTGGCGACTGAGGTTCCATCTGCGACCAGTGGAAATGTATCCACTTTTGTGCACGTTTAGGGGGAGATGCCATATTTTGGTCCATTCTGATAGGTTATCAATTCCTTTTGTATTATTTTAGTAATAGTGTTTTCATTTGTAGTGGGTGGGAATAAATAGGCAACCTTTAGATCATCTGCAAAGAGGAAGATTTTACCATGCACAAATTGCTGGCACACATTGTTGATGAAGAGAAGAAGAGTAATGGTCTAATTACGATTCCTTGTACAACTCCGCTGGATAGATTTACTGGCATGAGTAGCTAGAACCCAATCCTTACAATTTGGCGGCGCCCTGTGAGGAGTGATTTAAACCAACTTAGTAGTGGGCTTCGTATGCATAAGAGTGTAGTTTTGAGAGGAGAAGGTTGTGGAGGACACAATCAAATGCTTTACTGAAGTCAAACTAAAAGTACATACATGCTTTGAGAAGTTGATGCTATCAATATATCTGAGCCCCAAATCTTGAGCGACGCTTAGAGGTTTTATTTTCATTTTGCATAGGTGGCGACTGAGGTTCCATCTGCGACCAGTGGAAATGTATCCACTTTTGTGCACGTTTAGGGGGAGATGCCATATTTTGGTCCATTCTGATAGGTTATCAATTTCCTTTTGTATTATTTTAGTAATAGTGTTTTCATTTGTAGTGGGTGGGAATAAATAGGCAACCTTTAGATCATCTGCAAAGAGGAAGATTTTACCATGCACAAATTGCTGGCACACATTGTTGATGAAGAGAAGAAAGAGTAATGGTCTAATTACGATTCCTTGTACAACTCCGCTGGATAGATTTACTGGCATTGAGTAGCTAGAACCAATCCTTACAATTTGGCGGCGCCCTGTGAGGAGTGATTTAAACCAACTTAGTAGTGGGCTTCGTATGCCATAAGAGTGTAGTTTTGAGAGGAGAAGGTTGTGGAGGACACAATCAAATGCTTTACTGAAGTCAAAATAAAGTACAATAATTGAGAAACTTTTTTCTTATAAATCCAGTTAACTTCCTCGCTTTGGAAGCTTGAAATGCAACATGCTTTGAGAAGTTGATGCTATCAATATATCTGAGCCCCAAATCTTGAGCGACGCTTAGAGGTTTTATTTTCATTTTGCATAGGTGGCGACTGAGGTTCCATCTGCGACCAGTGGAAATGTATCCACTTTTGTGCACGTTTAGGGGGAGATGCCATATTTTGGTCCATTCTGATAGGTTATCAATTTCCTTTTGTATTATTTTAGTAATAGTGTTTTCATTTGTAGTGGGTGGGAATAAATAGGCAACCTTTAGATCATCTGCAAAGAGGAAGATTTTACCATGCACAAATTGCTGGCACACATTGTTGATGAAGAGAAGAAAGAGTAATGGTCTAATTACGATTCCTTGTACAACTCCGCTGGATAGATTTACTGGCATTGAGTAGCTAGAACCAATCCTTACAATTTGGCGGCGCCCTGTGAGGAGTGATTTAAACCAACTTAGTAGTGGGCTTCGTATGCCATAAGAGTGTAGTTTTGAGAGGAGAAGGTTGTGGAGGACACAATCAAATGCTTTACTGAAGTCAAAATAAAGTACAATAATTGAGAAACTTTTTTCTTATAAATCCAGTTAACTTCCTCGCTTTGGAAGCTTGAAATGCAACATGCTTTGAGAAGTTGATGCTATCAATATATCTGAGCCCCAAATCTTGAGCGACGCTTAGAGGTTTTATTTTCATTTTGCATAGGTGGCGACTGAGGTTCCATCTGCGACCAGTGGAAATGTATCCACTTTTGTGCACGTTTAGGGGGAGATGCCATATTTTGGTCCATTCTGATAGGTTATCAATTTCCTTTTGTATTATTTTAGTAATAGTGTTTTCATTTGTAGTGGGTGGGAATAAATAGGCAACCTTTAGATCATCTGCAAAGAGGAAGATTTTACCATGCTAACGTTAACTGAGGTTGGGTTAAGGTTAATAGTAAAAAGGAGGCCAAAGGTATTGTTGCCCCTAGTTGGATTTGGACCTGTTATGTCCAACCACTAAATTCCATCATCTCTATTAATTTAGAGAATCATTGTAAAGAGTGTAGCGACTTAGAGTCAATGTTCGGCAAATTAAAGTCTCCACCGATGAGTTTGGATACGTGGGGTTGCTGTGAGGCCAAGAAGAACAGAGTGCTTAGATTTTTGTCATAGATGCTGTCTGCGTTGGGTGGTCTGCATATACATCCTACAAGTAGGTACTTTTGATGGCCAATGGCTATACTTACCCATGTTGAATCCCCTGTGTCACCTAGTTGTTCGTTATTGAACATACAGGCCTTCAGATCGGAACGCGTGTAGATTATGGTGCCACCTCCACTAGTGTTTTGCATATCAGTTTAGAAGAGGGTATAATTATCGATATTAATTGTGTCGTCTAATATAGTTGGTTTACATCAAGTTTCCGTAATCAATACCACACTGGGTTTAGTAATGATCATAATAGATTTGAGATAGTTGATTTTGTTTATAAGTGACCTAGCATTAATTGAGACAACGAGCAACTGTGACCTTTCGTGATGTGTAAGGTCCTGCAACAGAACACGTGTTTTGAACGAGTTGGGTGTCATAGCATTAATTGAGATGAATGGCTTTGAACTGTCGTCGGGTTGGGTACCTGATGTTTTAATCGATACGGCCAGCTGGTTTATTGATAGGTTTGTGTCTCCGAGTGGATCTTTGATGGTGTATCTTGGGTTGTCTCGTCTGTCAAAGTTGCGTCTGGAGTAGTAAGGTAGTTGCAAGCAGTGGAAGCAGTTTTATAATATTTGTAGTGAATCCTAGTGTGGATGAGGTTGCCGGTTGGGGAACCGGCGTGATTGCAAAAAAATGGTTCTGTTTCATACGGTTTCTTTGGCCGGACGAGCAGAGTTCAGGTATGTGTGGGGCAGGCCCAAGAATGCCCTTACACCTGCGAGGACAGTTTATCAATGTTGTATAGTCAAATTTATGTATATTTTGTGTTATAGAGGTTCTTCTGGAGGGTGCGTTTTCCTTACTTGTCCATGGATGTTGTGATGATATTTGGGAAGCCTGTGGCTTTCCATTTAGTGTTTGCCCTTCAGGCTGAATAAAGTGTTCGATACTGAAATCGTCGTCAGATGTCTGGGTTTGTGGCTTAGTATAAGTGTTGTAGCTAATGGCAGGGGGCAACTCATTGCCTATTGTTTCTAATGAATCCAAGTCAACTGGTTGTGTGTTTAGTGTGTATCTACTATTATTAGTTTTAACGTTTCTTGCAGCATCCCAGCTATTAGTAGTTTTATCTGATGAGTGTATAACTGGTGTTACTGAACTCATCTTGAGTTTCCTGCCAACATTATTACGCAGAGTGCTGGTTTTTGGAACTGGTAAATCCAAGTCAATAACCTGGGTGCTAGGCGTATTGTTGATATATTCCTCAATAGCTTTTACAGTATTTCGACTTTTAATGGGTACAACCGATGCTTTTGAGGGATGTGGTTTTATAATCTTCTTGTCAAGTAAACTTTTTGGGCTATCGATGTTAGATTTAGCGTGACGCTTAAATAATAGATGTTTCTTGCTGGACTTGCCCGACATACGTTGACAGGGAGTCCTATCTGGTACTAACTTTATGTTCTTGAACACAGGGTCTAGTCGAATCATACTGGATGAGTTTAGAAATTCTTGTGCTTCCGTTGGTGCGTTGAATCTGAATAGTACCAGAGTACTTAGGCCATGGGGGCCTTTATTTAGTCTTCTACATGAGCATGGGACGTCAGTCATATTGCTAGTTTTAAGGAGATTACTTTTCGTAGTTTGTAGAGGACAGGCATCGGAAAAATTTAAGATTATAGCATTGCTAGAGCGTTTAATGCGTTCAAATACTTCGGAGGCTACATAGTCGATGATATTGCTCATTACATTTAGATGGTATGATGTTTTGGTATTATCAGGATTGATGAGGCATTTGAGAGGGCTGAGAATCTTAAGGTTATCATGAAGGCCTATCAAGTCGTCACTATGCTTGCAATGACCTGCATCTTGTCTAGTTAGGAAAGACTTTATCACGTCTTCGACGATGACGATGAGAACATGTTTGTCAGGTTCAGTTTGACTTACGTCGCATGGGACGCTGGATTTTTTTAGTAGTGGATCGGTGGGGGTATATGACTGAAGCCTTTTTCTACGCTTTGCCAGACGCTTGGAGCCAGATGGTAAAATTTCCGTAGACATTGAAATCAATCAGGTTTTACAAGGGATGCGATTAGATAATAATATGAGTGGATATACTTTTACTTTATAACAAATGTGGAACAGAAAACAAATAATAAGCAAAATATACGAGCTAAGCACAGTAACTCACCGAATTGAATCAATAAATCCAAGAAAGAGTTAATGTGTGTGATTTATTGGAGTGACAGATAATGTTTCGTTTTGTAATTTTAGTAAATGGAATCAGTCACTATATGTGCGACAATGATAATGTGGTTAGTGGGTGTATGCAGCATATTTGAGATTGTATTTAATAAATCTGAGAGGTGATGTGTGCTTCAAGTAATCTACCAGATAGTCCGTAAAGGTTTGTTGGCCATGTATACTTTCGAGTGTTGTATGGTGTATGTATGTAATAAGGAAATCCTAAGGATCTTGAGATTAAGCACCGTCAGATTCGTAGCGCGAGGTTACTCGAGTATAGGTCTTACATATATCTTAAACGGAGTAAGTTTAACCCCTGTTGTATGGAAGTTTTTAAGAAGGAAGCCTGTTAATCTTCTAGTTTTAGAGATAATAGAGGAGGCATGTTCCGTGAACTTATGTTTCCGGAATATTTAATGCCAAGTCGCTTGTTGATCGGAGTATTTGAACCTTAGACACATTCAGATAAAACGTGGACTGTGGGTTATATTTGCCTATGTGCATGATTCCACATTTACTGTAGTTAAGTGGTAGTTGCCATTTTTGGCTCCAGAAAGTTAGGTTACCGAAGTCCTTTTGAATTAGAGTCATGACTTCTTCTAAAGAGTCTGGTTTAAAGCTATAAACAATCTTGAGATCGTCCGCATATAAATATGGTCGGCCATGTTTTACAACGTTATTTATGTCATTTATGTAAATAACGAACAATAAGTGACCCAGTACACTTCCCTGTATAACCCTGTTGGTAAATGGTTTAAGCGATGATAGACTATTGTTGAACTTTACTGTTTGCTGTCCAGGAAAGATGAAACCATGAACGAAGTGGGTTCTTGACCCTATATGAGCAGTCGCTTGCGATGGACTTTGTCAAAAGCTTTACTGAAGTCAAGAAATAAACTGGACATTAAAAGCCCTTTGTCGCGTTGTGTAGTTATGTCATCTACGTAGTCTATCCTACGATTGAAGAAAGCGAATCGATTTCACAAATAGTTGGTGGCAATTTGTTCCGGATTTTCGAAAATGTATTTGTGAATAAATTCATATAAAGAGCGCAATTACAATGTGACATTTCGTTTTTTAAGCCGAATTGCGATCTCCATAACAAAAAGGTTCTGCCAATTGGATTCGATTAGACAGTGAACAGTTAATTTAGTCAATATCACAACAAAGGAAATTGGATGTAGTCTCAGCCGGCGCCTCCATAGAATGTTTAGTTCTAAGTTAGTGCATTTAGTTTCATAGCACCAGGTACAGTCAGTTCCAAAAAAATAAAGAGAAAAACAAAGCTGGACAAATTTCTGTCTGAGTCTATCCCCAATGCAAAAATTACTGACAATAAAAGTGCAGTACTCAAGCAGCAATCAATCAATCAATGCCTGTTACTCCAAGTGGAGCATAGACCGCCCACCAGCATTCTCCAACCAACTCTGTCCTGGGCTTTCCGCTCTAGCTCTTCCCAAGTGCTGTTCATTCTCTTCATGTCTGTTTCCAATTCCCGACGCAATGTGTTCTTGGGTCTTCCTTTGATTCTGTGGCCCTTAGGATTCCAAGTTGGTGCTTGTCTTGTGACACAGTTTGACGGTTTCCTCAGTGTGTGTCCAATCCATCTCCAGCGTCTTTTCCTAATTCCTTCCTCAACTGGAAGTTGATTAGTTCTCTGCCACAACAGGTTGTTGTTGATGGTATCTGGCCAACAGATCCGAATAATCCTACGCAGACAGTTGTTTATAAATACTTGTAACTTCTGTAGGATACTTTTCGTAGTTCTCCAAGTTTCAGCTCCATACAACAGGACTGTCTTCACATTTGTGTTGAAAATTTTGACTTTTATATTGACTGACAGTTGGTTTGAGTTCCAGATGTTTTTCAGTTGTAGAAATGCTGCCCTTCCCTTTAATTGCCAATCCGCGCCTTCACATCCGAATCAGACCCTCCTCGTTTGTCGATGATGCTGCCCAAATATGTAAAGGTTTCAACGTCTTCCAGAATTTCTCCGTCAAGTGTAATTGGGTTAGTGTTTGCTGTTTTGTATCGGAGGATCTTGCTTTTCCCTTTGTGTATGTTGAGGCCTACTGCTGCTGAGGCTGCTGCTATATTGTTGGTCTTCTTCTGCATTTGATGATGTGTGTGAGAAAGAAGAGCTAGGTCATCTGCAAAGTCCAAGTCATCTAGTTGCATCGATGTTGTCCATTGTATTCCGAGAGTGCCTTCAGATGTTGCAGTCTTCATGATCCAGTCGATGACCAGTAGCATTAGGAAGGGTGAGAGTAAGCAGCCTTGTCTGACACCGGTCTTCACTTCGAATGAATCTGTGAGCTGACCTCCATGCACGATTTTACAATGTAGTCCGTCGTAAGAATTTCGTATGATGTTGACTATCTTCTCGGGTACGCCGTAATGCCGTAGAAGGCTCCATAATATTCTCCTATCCACGCTGTCGAATGCTTTTTCATAGTCGATGAAGTTGATGTAAAGTGGTGAATTCCATTCAATTGATTGTTCAACAATGAACCGTAGAGTAGCGATTTGATCGGTACATGATCGATCTTTACGGAATCCGGCCTGTTGATCTCGGAGTTGGCCGTCGACTGGGTCCTTTAATCTGTTCAATAACACTCTGTTGAAGACCTTTCCTGGTACTGAAAGTAAAGTAATGCCTCTGTAGTTCTCACAATTGTTGAGATCGCCTTTCTTTGGTATCTTGCTGAGGTACCCTTCTTTCCAGTCTGCTGGAACTTGTTCTTCCTCCCAAATCTTCCTGAAGAGAGTGTGGAGTATCTTTGAAGTTGCTTCTATATCTGTCTTCAGTGCCTCCGCTGGTATGCTATCTGGTCCTGCTGACTTGCCACTCTTGAGCTGTCTGATGGCCATTTTGATTTCTTCGACTGTTGGTGGGTCTGTGCTTATAGGGAGATCCGTGGCTGCTGCTTCGATGACTGGTGGGTTCAGTGGGGCTGGTCTATTCAAGAGTTCTTGGAAGTGCTCTACCCACCTGTTCCGTTGTTCATGCACTTCAGTGATTGGTTTGCCAGCCTTGTTCTTGATTGGCCGTTCTGGCTTGTTGAATTTCCCAGCTAACTTCTTCGTTGTATCGTATAAGAGCCTCATATTTCCTTCTCTTGCAGCTTTTTCCGCTGTCATTGCTAGGTCCTCAACAAATTTTCGTTTATCCAACCTGATGCTCCTCTTCACTTGCTTGTTGACTTCGGTGTATTCGGCCTGTGCCTTGGCTTTCTCTGCTCTTGTCCGACTGTTATTGATCGCTGTCTTTCTGTTCCTCCTTTCTTGGATCTTGTCCAGAGTGCTAACAGAAATCCACTCTTTTTGGTGTTGTTTCTTGAGACCCAAAACCTCCTGACATGTTGAGGTTATTGTTCCCTTAATCTCTTTCCAGTTGTCTTCCATATTAGTTCCACCTTTTTCTAGTAGATCATGAAATGCCTAGAACTTGTTGCTGAGAATTAATTTGAATTCGTTGCGTTTGCTAGTATCCCGGAGAAGGGCTGTATTAAACTTGTGTAATACTGCTGCTCCAGTTGTCCAGTGCTTCCTCAGCTTCAGTTTCATTTTAGTTACCACCAAATGGTGATCTGAAGCTATGTCGGCTCCTTTCCTTGCTCTTACGTCTTCCATGGTCCTTCTAAACTTCTTATTGATGCAGATGTGGTCGATTTGGTTCTCCGTAATGTGGTCCGGTGAAACCCATGTAGTTTTGTGTATACGTTTGTAGGAGAAAATGGTGCCACCTATAATCATTTTGTTGAAGGCACATAAGTTCACAAACCTCTCACCGTTATCATTCCTTTCTCCCAGTCCATGTTGTCCCATGATGTCTTCATACCCGGTGTTATCCACTCCGACCTTGGCGTTGAAGTCGCCCATCAGAATGGTCAGGTCCTTGGCTGAACATTTCTCGATGATTGACTGCAGCCTCGCATAGAACTGGTCTTTGTCGTCTTCGTGGCTGTCATTGGTGGGTGCGTAGCACTGGATGACATTCATTGCAATCCCTTCCTTCTTTGTCTTGAAGGATGCTGTGATGATCCTAGGTCCATGACGTTCCCATCTTATAAGAGACTTCCATGCATCTTGGGATAACACCAATGCTACTCCTTGTGTGTGTGGGGCGTTTTCTTCTTCGTGGCCGGAGTATAAAAGCACATTTCCCGAGGATAACCGTTTCTGTCCAGCTTGCACCCAATGCGTTTCGCTTATTCCAAGTATCTTCAGGTTGTATCTTTTCATTTCTTCAGCTATTTGCATGGTCCTCCCTGTTTCCCACAGCGTGCGGACATTCCACGTACCTATATAAATTGTTGCTCTGGTTGTCAGAAGAGACATCGGCCTCGTGGCTTCCGAAGAAACTCGGCTTTCACCATGAGGCGTCATAACACAGCTTCCAACTCCCAGGGCAGAGTAAAAATGGTTATAAAGGTTTTTACTGGTTAGCGTTTTTTTAGCACGTTTACTGTTTTACGGGATGGGGTTGTTAGCCCCATGCCCAACCCTCCTCCTTTATCCGGGCTTGGGACCGGCAGCAACCCTAGGGGCTACAGGCGGTCTAACATAATTTGTTAAGCAGAACACGAAAACCATTGTAACAGAAGTTACTTATTATATAACCGACAACTCGATGAGACTTAGATGTCTACAAAGTAACCTGTCACAGTGAGTTCATTGGCAGCTAGATATGCTAAACACCTCCCCTCCTCCACATTAAGTTAGCTTGACTAATTTGCTGTGACTGAGAGGCTGATACATTTTCCAAATATTGTTGCTATTTTCTTATTGACCATAGTTTTCCTCCTGGCAGAGTATCAACCTATGTCTACATGAATATGTAAATCCTAAAATAATGCAACAAATATATACATTCAACATACAGAAGTACAATTCTGAAATATATTAAGTCTCAGTTGCAATAACAGTGATTTTACTCAGATAATACTAAAAGTAATGTCAGCTCTCAATAAAAGGTATTTCGAACAGGGTGAAATGGTTCTATTGTTCAGCTTTCTTGAGAGCACCTACGCTCTTTCGGGCAATATCTGGGACTAATGTCAGACCACGCTTAGAAACATAATATTTCCGGACCACTCACTCTCAGCAGTTTGATAAATCTCCTAGACAGAGCCCAAAAATAAGCAATAAAGTAAGCCATCAAACTAAGAAACAACCAATGTTGGACAGTCTGTTAGTTAGGACCGCTGTTCCATGGCTATAGTCTGAAAAGCAATGATTTTATTATAGTTTATAACATACGGACCACAAGCGGACACATGAACAAGACCATACTGCTAGTATCATATGACGTGATTCCATGATGAAGACTTCGGCGTGAGACATATCTGAGGGTGCACAACAAATAAGAACTAATTTGTCAGTGTTTGATGTCTGCTTTGCTTAGAATGCGCTGTCTGATGGTGTGATCACCCACACTCCAAACCACCCTTCTCATTAACGAAGGCTGAACAACTACGTATATTACTGTGGTTCTCAGTCTTACAGAGTTAGCGGAAATGAACTAAACTCTGACAAAGTCACAATGCACATAGTGGTCGTTAAATAAAGCACTCCAACTTCTGAAGGCTAACAACGTTAACACGCCCCCAATAACATTTGAGACTAACACCGTAATTGATGTGGTATGGCCATAACTTACCTGTCACTGGAAAAAACCGAAAACATCAAGATACAAGCTCAAAAACATTACCTGGTTTGCATAAGTATGCAATAAAGATATTGGATATTGAAAACACCTTGAAACGTATAACACCATTTTTAGCGAGGTATTTTGAAGTCTAGGCCTCGATGGATCAACCAAATAACTTTGATCTCGGTGGTATGTTTTCGTAGTGTGGTTTCGTATTGATGCATGGTGATACATTTTTTCATTAGTATTTGCTCTAAGGAAGAGTAAGAATAAGATTGCAAATATTTGCATTCTGCTACTAATATTAGTGGCAGAATTGTATTTTCTTGTTGTATTTTCCAGTAAGGGCAAGTTTCTGAACGAAAGAAGCATTTAATTTATTGGAAAAGGTGTCACACAACAAATATCAGGACACAGATAGGAAGCACTGTAGCCCACACTAATTCACTTGTAGCTTTTATAAACATGTTTATAAAAGCTACAAGTGAATTAGTGTGGGCTACAGTGCTTCCTATCTGTGTCCTGATATTTGTCGTGTGACACTTTTTCCAACAAATTAAATATCCGCAGATATTTATTAAGCAATCAATTCATATCCTTCATATTGGATACTTCTCCGGCCTACTTAAGTGACCCGTTTGAAATTTCAGACTAAGGTAGTAAGTACACCCACCTCAAGTAGCTCATTATTTCAGTAAGTTCTGAGGCTACTAGTCCCGTTATGTTGCTCAATCCTACCCCTTCACTTATGTTATCGATAACGCTGGGGAGCTCTGAGGAATCTATTAAGTGCAGATCTGTTACCTGGAGGCCTTTCGATTCTAAGCAAAAGTATAGACCTGTTTGATTGTGAAATGATATGTAAACTACCTAGAAGTCACAAGATCAGCTGTGCACTAGTGTATGTATTTGTGACGTATTACACCAAAATGCATGCTACTTCTGGAAGATTAGAAGAACCACGTGCTTTCACCAAGTTGCAGTAATGAACCGTCAGAAATAGTCTGGAACGTGTATCTGAATAGTGTTATTACTGGTAGGTGCCTGACGTGTTCAATTTACACATAGTAACAGCCAAAGTGGTTTATACCAATTAACTCATCCCTCGAAAAGTGTGTTTTATTGGCTAGTTTATATATTCCTATGAAGGGAGAGAGTACTTTCCATTACGACCCTTCTGTCGGAGTTCTAGTGCTCGGGCAACTGCGGATTTAGACGTTATTAGATATAGCTCGGCGGTGGATATTCAGTTGTAATTTGCTATTACCTCTATGAAGAGTGAGATGAACTTCTTTAATTGAAAGTCGACTGTATCTCTAACTCGATCGTATTATCAAAATATCAGGAAGCACTGTAGGCACACACTAATTCACTTGTAGCTTTTGAGAAAACATGTTTATAAAAGCTACAAGTGAATTAGTGTAGGGCCTACAGTTGCTTCCTCTCTTTGTACTGATACTTTGTCGTGTGACACTTTTTCCAACAAATTAAATATCCGCAGATATTTATTAAGCAATCAATTCATATCCTTCATATTGGATACTTCTCCGGCCTACTTAAGTGACCCGTTTGAATTTCAGACTAAGGTAGTAAGTACACCCACCTCAAGTAGCTCATTATTTCAGTAAGTTCTGAGGCTACTAGTCCCGTTATGTTGCTCAATCCTACCCCTTCACTTATGTTATCGATAACGCTGGGGAGCTCTGAGGAATCTATTAAGTGCAGATCTGTTACCTGGAGGCCTTTCGATTCTAAGCAAAAGTATAGACCTGTTTGATTGTGAAATGATATGTAAACTACCTAGAAGTCACAAGATCAGCTGTGCACTAGTGTATGTATTTGTGACGTATTACACCAAAATGCATGCTACTTCTGGAAGATTAGAAGAACCACGTGCTTTCACCAAGTTGCAGTAATGAACCGTCAGAAATAGTCTGGAACGTGTATCTGAATAGTGTTATTACTGGTAGGTGCCTGACGTGTTCAATTTACACATAGTAACAGCCAAAGTGGTTTATACCAATTAACTCATCCCTCGAAAAGTGTGTTTTATTGGCTAGTTTATATATTCCTATGAAGGGAGAGAGTACTTTCCATTACGACCCTTCTGTCGGAGTTCTAGTGCTCGGGCAACTGCGGATTTAGACGTTATTAGATATAGCTCGGCGGTGGATATTCAGTTGTAATTTGCTATTACCTCTATGAAGAGTGAGATGAACTTCTTTAATTGAAAGTCGACTGTATCTCTAACTCGATCGTATTATCAAATACTATTTTTCGTATATGTATTCATTGTATAATCCGTCTTTTATTTCACAATACCGTCACTTCGTTTCTATGGCATGATTTTGGTGCCCGATTGCTCCAGAACTTATTACCAAGACAGACAGTTACAACGTAGAACTTGGTACATGCATACGTCAGTTCAAGTTGCCATGCCTCCATTAGCGGATAGAGACTAAATTGTCGAATCAAACCCCAGAGTAGGGGAGGTAGTAACAGCGTTAGTATTAATGGAAGGGAGTAGAAATCGGAGATAAGACTTAAGAAAATATGATTGGATGAAGAGAAAATTATGATAAGTTCAGAAGCTTAGAATTTGGGGGAAGACAAGGAGTGGATGTACCTGCGCCATTGCCAACGATTTTGAGCCATATCACCCAAGGTATCTAACCATTTATTACGAGCGTCACGCAGTCCCCAACCGAGTAGTCTGCACCTAATTACATGGCTCAGCTCAACTGCCGATGACTTCATGGACTGGTGCCATGTTTTGGTTTGGCCGCCCCTAGCTTTCTTTCAGCCTACTCCTGCACCAGACAGTGTTGCTCGTCGAGGTGGGCGGTGGTCAGGCATACGTAACACATGTCCTAACCACCTTAGCTGATGAAGATTTACTACTTCATCAACAGACTTACCGTATCTACCTAGTACTCTATTCCTAACCCACTTATTGCTTATTTGGTGGTCCCAGCAAACACGAGCAATGCTTCGAAGACATTTGTGATCGAATGCTAGGAGCCTACGAATATCCTCTATCCTTAAAGGCCATGTTTCACATCCATAAAGTAGAACGGATCAAACTACTGCGCACTAAACGCGTCCTTTCGTCAGTAATCGGATGTCTCGCCTACGCCATAAGTGACGCAAATTCCCAAAAGCTAATCGGGCCTTATGTATACGCGCAGAGATTTCGGCAGACATCAGACCGTCAGGACTGGCGAGGCTGCCAAGATAAGTGAAACGGTCAACACATTCAACTGCCTCACTCCCTATCACTAACTTCGGTGTTGACTCAAGCGAATCCTGGAGTAACATTTTGCATTTGAGTGGAGAGAATCACATCCCAAACATCCTTACATTCTTGTTTAAGGTAGTCAAAAGATTCTGCATTTTATCAGCATCTTCGCCTAAGAGAACTATATCATCTGAATATTCTAAGTCAGCAAGTTTATCACCTGGAAGGAAGTCAACTCCGAAGAAGTCAGACGATGAAAATGACAACTCTAAATGTGTGTCAATGATAAAATTAAATAAAAGTGGGGAAAGCGGACAACCTTGACGAACACCATTTGAGGTAATCAGTTCTGACGACAATCCGCCATAAGCTCTGACTCGACATGTGGTGTTCGAGTAGAGAGCTTGTATAAGGTTAATGTACTTCTCTTCCATGCCTTTTAATGACAGACATTGCCACATAACCTTACGATCGATAGAGTCAAATGCTGCCTTAAGGTCAAGGAAAACAACTATTGTTGGGCGTCTAAAAGTGTGTCTATGTTCCAGAACCTTCCGAAGTGTGAATATTTGGTCTATACAACCACGTCCAGGTCTGAAACCAACTTATTACCAAAATACTTATCGGTCTGTAATTATGAAGCCTATGTGAAAGACTTATCTGATGACAAACTTTTCCAATTCTCTTAAGTAGATCTGAACTTTATTGTCTAGTTTAGTTGCTGGATGTCTGCTATTTTTTTTTACTTTTGTAAAAACGCCACGTTAATAGTAAATATGTTCCTTGGAATTGACTATAATCAAGCAGCTACTGAAATGCATCTCAAATAGGAGATTTAAATCTTACCACATTTTTTTCTTGTAAGTATATTTAGAAGGATTACTCTGAACTAATCCCTATTTGTAAAACCCTGATAAACGATTTTGTGGTCTTATGTGTTTATTCAAATAATTTGTGTCATATAAACGAATAAATTTCGAAGATTAAATCCGTTGTCTAGTCTAAACCAATCTATTCGAGATCAAAGTGAAACCAAACTCTTTAAACGTTCTTAATAGTGCTCTCTATGCTGAACTAGCAACTTAATCTGATTTCCCACTTATTCAGTCAGTACAATAAATCACGAGCGAGTAATTAAGTGTTTTTTTCCATTTTCTAATAAATTCCTGTTTTGGAATAATCCAGTGAATCATCCGAGCTTTTAGTGTAAGGTATAATAGGTTTCTGATAAGAACATATTCTGTCTCGAAATGTACGTACCCACGCACAGTTTTCCTTGTAATAATACGATCAAAGATCCAAACTGATTCAGTTTTACAGACTTACCAAGACATTTTTGAGTTGATAGCTGATGACTATAGTTTAGTTTCCCTCCCAGAAAATCCATCTCTTGATGAATTAATAATCACAACATTAATGCATATCCTTATAGGTTGTTCATCCTAATCAATTTTATTTACTAGTAATTTTAAATTTCCTAAGAAATTGAAATATTATGAAGGTCATCAAATTACAGCTTAGGGTACAATAAGTATATTTTTACTCTTTTATTTTTGATAGATTCGTGGATAGAGGTCTCTCCACAAAGTCTAGGTTACAATCCGAATGGCTCCAGTTGTTCAGGTATTCATGTTCTCAGTGGTAAGTCACAGACACTAGGTTCTCAGGAACCCAGCGGCCTTCATACCATTGTTGAAGAAAAGTTACTGACTCGCTTCCTGTCAGAAGCTCAAGAACATTTAGATAGGACAAGCGAAGGTTCCCCACCTAGTCCATCATCACACGACGAACTTCACAATGTCGATACAACAGAACAGTCTCGCTCTACTTGTCAGAACATAAATATGACAAAATTCCCTACTGCTAGTCTTCAGACTGACTTTCCAGTTACCACTTCTGGAGAATGGGCCAGTCGACCCGAAGTTGGAGCGTAAGTCATTATATTCTTCAATTTTAAAATTTTATTTCATATCAAGTAACTCGTACAGTAGTGAATGTTCGCTACTATACGGTATTTCTCGTCGGCAGAGCTAACCTATTTTGTTTTCAACTAGGTAATAGTGTGGACAGAAAGATTGATATTTGTTCATTGAATAAAAACCATTTGTGGCAATTTACGCTATCAGTATTGTTGCATACGTCTTAGTAAAAAATCGTTCGTTGACAAATTTATTAGTAATGATATACCCCCTTCAATTTTTTTGGATTGCTACTCATCGGTTATCGTTTTCCTCATAGTATTTCAATCATCTATTGGCAAATGTAGCCAAAATCTACGATACTTGTTGGATATTTAACTAGAGCTTGGACAGTGTTTTCATCATTGTAACCTCTGTACATCACTTAATTCTATGTAAAAGATGTGTCTGTGTTTAAAATGTCAAGGTGATTACTGTATGATCTTGTAATCCACTCAGTGCTTTATACATTATTGGCTACCTAAATTTGAACTCAAGTAATTAGCACACCGTATGACGTAAAAACTGTTATTTTTCATTCCAGTGAAATTTCAGTGGGACAGTTTGGTGAAAATATACTCAAATAATCAAGTCAGCAAAGTATAATCATTTTATTAAACGAGATGAACGGTTCAATCACCTATAAATACATGCGCATAGTGTGTGCATATGTATTTACATATGTTGCTAGGTAACATTGTTGCTGTTCATAAAACGAATAAGTAGAAATGTTAAACATCTCTGTAAAACCTGATATTTACTCAATAAGTTTCTTCTTAAACTCCTGGTAAAGTATATAGTCGGTTTTCTGAAGCCTACTTACTCGTATAATGATTTTGCACCCAAATACGTTGCAGGTACTCTCATTTTTAGTTTAACAGATTAATACATCGAACTGATTCTCACAGAAAACTTCTGATGGCAAGTAATTTTGGTACGGTTAACATTTTTGAGTAATTAAATTTATTCGGTTGCAGTAATAACCATGAGTTACTAAATTTCATATGTGTAGATTCAGAAATGTCATCACAGATCATATTAATCAACCAATACTACAATCTGTAAATTAGGTTTTCTCAACAATCTACTTTTCATTGTTTTTTGCTTGCAAATTACTAATCACAGATTTTTCATGTGAGTTACTCGACTAATTCCATGATCCTGATTCCCAATTATAGAACCATTAGTTCGAATCGCATTTGACAATCACTTCTAAACGATAGTCGTTGTTGTTAACCGTTTCGCAGTAGGTATATTCTGCATTCAACTCGATTGAATTGTCTGATTTGTATGCTTATAATTCGATTACCAGTTATTGGAACTTTTCTTCAAGGTATTCCTCACTGGTCTGTCAGACGAATGATTCCAAAGAGAGTTCATCCAGTTATTTGAATCGCTTATCTACGAATAAGGACACTTGGTATCTTCGTAACTCGGCTTTTATGAAATCACGTTTCGTTGGATGGTTGCTTGATCATATTCCAAAAATATTAAGCCATGCGACTACATTCCTTTTGGGAGCAATTACGTACGTACATTCATGCTTAGTATCATTTTTTGATTAAACATTTTTATCTGATTTATCGAGTACTATACTAGTAAAACTGGACTAACTTCATTCTAAACTACAGTCGCTTCATATTATACTAATCATCATTATTTCCAGGTCACTTTGTGTTACGCGTTTTGTTTGTGCGTGCTATAGGTGGTTACTTATCATCCTGTTTCAGTAACTGTATGCCATTATTGCTTTTACCTATTGACCGCTGTTAATTCTTTAATTTCTAGTTTTCTTATTCGGATGTGATTACAGATAAGCTCTCAATCTTGGAAAAAAGCAGTGTTCTTTTTTCTGAGCCTTAAAATGTTTTCCTGCACTACAGCTAATAACTACCAGCCACTCCCGTTATTTCATTTTTTTTGTTTCTGTCTTCATATTATTAGAAAGCGGTTATAAATATTTGCTCATCTAATACTTTTAATAATCAGTATACTTTTGTTTCTTTTAATCTTCTGACATCGCTATGTTTCTAAAAAAGATCGACTTAATATTCACATCACTAAATCTAGTTTCGTTTACATTGTCTCTTGAGTCAGTGACTTTATTAAGACGATTATTTTAACTTTGAGGTTTGTAGCGACGTTTTAAAATCTTAAGATTACGTCATTCTCCTGTTTCTCTATTTTTGCGTCACTTAGAATAAGTGTCATTAAAACCTATGTCTTGTCTGTCAGTTATATTCACAAAGTTGAATATTGTCTAGTAATAGTCTGATCATCATGTTTAACATCTATCTACAGATAACATAACTGACGATTCTAGATGTTCTGTATGTTATTCAGTAATTATTAACTTACATTTTACTTCAAAATTATGTGTCTTTTATCTTGTATTGGACCCGACCGTGCTGCTACCTTGACGTGGTGGTTGGGCTTGCCTATCGTGATGACTCAATCGGGCTATACTGGCTGGAACAATCGTTCTTCTAGGTCCTACCATTCCAGGCAGGTCGGTTGAAGAGCGGTGAGACCAAAAGCAGCAAATATAAGGTCCGAGGACGAAGTCGTACTTCCGGCTGTACAGGTGTGACGGCAGTAAGGTGTTTTCTTCGGACAACCAGCATAGCAGCGATGCTGCCTTCCCACAAAGGAAGGGCGGGGTTAGGAAAGGTCGACCCTAAAAATGCACACCTCACCTTACTCCACGGATCTCCGTCTCCGGCAGTAAGGTCTCAACAAGTACGGAGCTACAACAACGGAAACCTCTCTCAAAAAGACTGTATGCGACCGGCCTCAAGCAGTTGTTCCTTGGGAACTGTGGTCACGCTCCCAGGTCTTTCAGACCAACCCTAACCCATTTTGCTCTTCAGGTACATCAAGAAGAACCCTTCCGCAGCGTGGGCAACTGGGAAGAGATAACCGCCCTCATACCGCTAACAACACGCAAGATCACTGCCATTTTAATCAAACTCCTTCTTCTATTCCTAATGTTTATCCTGCCCCCACCTTCAAGCCTAAATCCTTATCTTCAACTTCCTCCTGTGTCATTAGTGCTAACGATTCCGGCCCACAAAATAACATCCTGAGTATACTAAGACCACGCTCCAAACTTCACATTGGTGCACTCAATGTACGAACCCTGTGTCAAATAGGGCAACAAGGCTCCCTAGCTAGGACATTAGAATCCCGCGCCATTGATGTATTTTGCGTCTCCGAAACACGCATACAGGATCCTAGCGTGGTCATTCACTTGACCTCACCTAGTCAGAGTGAACAACCTTCGCGATACACTCTTCGTTTATCTGGCGATTCAACAGCAACTCCTCGTGGGCTCGCCGGTGTAGGTATTGCGTTAAGTGTGAAAGCAGAACAAGCACTTCTTGAATGGATTTCTGTCGACAGTCGCCTATGTGCCGTCCGACTAAATGGTTCAGTAAGAACTCGGAAAGATAGGGACACATGCCGTTGTCTTTTCGTTGTTTCTGCCTACGCTCCCACCGACTGCAGCCTGGATGAAGTGAAAGATGAATTTTACAGAAAACTTACTGAACTACTTCATAAGGCCAAACACTCAGATTTGGTAATCTTAGCTGGTGATTTTAACCCCCAAATAGGCAGCTCGAACCAATCTGAAAGACATTTAGGTGGATGCTTCAGTGTTCCAGCTCAGAGAACGGATAACGACGACCGTCTGCTGCAGCTTTGCTCAGATAATCGGTTATTTCTAGCCAACACGAACTTTAAGCATAAGGAGCGACATCGTGTAACATGGCGACCTCCTGGCCCTACTCAACGGTGGACTCAAATAGACCATATTGCGATTAGTCACCGTTGGAGAGGCTCGATAGAAGATTGCCGATCTTTCTGGAGTTCATGTTTGGATTCTGACCACGCTCTAGTGCGAGCACGCGTTTGCTTGAGTCTTACCGGGCGAAGAAAAACTACCACAGGAAAACCTTTTAGAATTCAGTTTAGTAATGAAACAGCCAAGATTAAATTCCGACTAGATATTGCTTGGCAAGATGTTCAAGCAGCTGTGACATCTACAATGATATCTATCAAGGACTTAAATCAACATGTCAAGAAAAATCAATGGATCTCAATGGCTTCTGTTGATTTAATAGACTGCCGAAGACTTATCCCAACGGGCTCCGAACACGATGATGAGCGACGTGTAATCAGGTATAAAATGACGGAAAGTCTGCGAAACGACCGTGAGCAGTGGTGGGTAACGAAAGCAAAGGAAATGGAAAAGGCAGCGGCGATAGGTAACACTAGACAACTTTTCAAGTTAATAAAAAAAACCGGGCTTAAAAACTTCAGCATTAGTTAGACGATTTCCGAAAAAGATGGAATGCTTATTCACTCTCAGTCTAGACGTTTAGAACGGTGGGCTGAACACTTCACTTCAAGGAACAGTTTAGTTGGCCTTCAGCTACTCTAAAACTTCCCACTATTTCGAGACAGCCAGAATGGAAAGTCGATTTAGGTCCCCCGACTCTTATCGAAGTCGAAAAAGCTATAGTCAATCTAAGGCGACGCAAAGCAGCGGGTCCAGACGGATTATCCTCAGAGGTGTTTAAGGATGGTGGTCCCACATTGACAACCAGGCTGACGGATATTTTGACTAAGGTTTGGGGACTTGACATAATTCCGTCTGACTGGTGTTGATCGTTAATCGTCCCAGTATATAAAAATGAGTCGAAATCGTCCTGTAATAACCACAGAGGAATTAGTTCGACCAATATAGTGTCTAAAATACTAGCTTCTATAATTATCAGAAGCTTAACCACAACTCGTGATCTCCAAATACGAGAAACTCAGGCTGGTTTCAGACCTAGTCGCGGTTGTATAGACCAGATATTCACCGTTCGTCAGATCTTAGAACACAAACATACTTTTCGCGGCCAACAATAGTGGTTTTCCTTGAATTGAAGGCGGCATTTGACTCTGTAGACCATGAAGTTCTATGGCAGTATCTTTCATTGAAAGGTGTGCCCCAAGAGTATGTAAAACCTGATAAGGCTCTTTACTCAAACACTATTAGTCGTATCAGAGCATATGGAGAACTGTCATCTGAACTTGTAACCTCAAGTGGTGTCCGTCAAGGCTGTCCACATTCCCCTTTTTTTTAATTTCATAGTCGACATACTGTTGGAAATTACACTTTCATCATCTGACTTTTCAGGAATTGATCTCCTACCAGGAGATCCACTTATTGACTTAGAATATGCTGACGATATAGTCCTGTTTGGCGAAGACTCTGATATGATGCAGAAGCTTTTAACAGCAATAAGCTCCAAACAAGCATTTTCGGAATGCCTTTCTCCCCCTCTAAATGCAAACTATTGCTCCAGGACTGGTTTACGTCAACACCTGAACTTAAGATAGGAAGTGAAGTAGTTGAGCACTTCGACCACTTCACTTATCTCGGAAGTCTGATTAGCCCTAATGGCTTGGTCTCTGACGAAATCTCAGTACGAATTCAAAAAGCTCGTTTGGCTTTTGCCAACTTACGTCACCTATGGCGTAGACGAGATATTCGTCTCTCAACGAAAGGCAGAGTGTACTGCGCAACAGTTCGCTCTGTCTTACTGTATGGGTGTGAGACGTGGCCATTAAGGGTAGATGACACTCGAAGGTTATTAGTTTTTGACCATTGATGTCTACGAAACATCGTTCGCGTTAGCTGGGATCACCGAGTAAGTAATAACGAGGTTAGACGACGGGTGTTAGGCAAATGTGGTAAATCAGTCGATGAGGTTGTGAATCTTCATCAACTGAGGTGGTTGGGACATGTGTTGCGTATGCCCAACCACCGTCCTCCTCGACGCGCAATGCTGGCTAATATAGGAATAGGATGGAAAAGAGTTAGAGGTGGCCAAACTAAAACATGGCATTGGTCCATGAAGTCACTGACTGCCGGTTTGAGTCGTGTCGGTAGCTGCAGACTACCTGGATGGGGTCCTTGCGATTACCGTAACCAGTGGCTAGAAACACTGAGTGACATGGCCCACAATCGGTCACAATTTCGCAGATGCATTCACTCATTGTCCTCCCTTAAATCATATGCTCTAAATTATTCCATAACTTTCTTTCTACGTTTCGTGAACCATATTCTATATGTTCATACTCCTTGTTACTATTATTATTTTATTTTATTGAAGTAACTTCTACTAATGGTGGTGGTGTTAATCTTGCGGTGCCATGGTGGTATGGCAACTTGAACCGATGCACACATGTGCCAGGTTCTATGTTGATTGTACATACATCTTGTATTGGAACTACTTTTATGCTAGGTCGCAACCTTAGATTCTGATATGCAAGCGTTCAGTGTCTGTAATCAAGGAATGTTCTTTTGGATTATTGTAGTCTAATGCAATCAATTTTGAAAGCTATTATTTTTATTTTCTATCCCACATTGTTCGTAACTTCAACTTTGAGTTGATTAAACAGAGTTAAAATAAGCAATCGTAAAAAAATCGGATTTTGAAACCTAGAGTGCTACTTTTTTTCTCAACATCATACATTTATGTAGTGATCAACATACTTGTCGGTTGCTAATTCAACAAATACTAAACCGATATGAGCTCGTTTATAGTGCATTTATATAGTTTAGAATTTCAAAATGTACTGCATATACTAAATGCTTGTGACTTCCAGCGATTAACCCGTAGACTTTAATGTTGCTCTGTTTAATTTGAGTTTCCAAACAGATCACTGGACCACATACATTTTACCTGTGTGTGTATTTCATGTCCGATTAATGAATCCTTCCATATCAAAATATTCATTTATTAGTACATACTTGTTTTTTCTGAACATTGTGAAAAAATAACCGATTAATATATATATATATATATATATATATATATATATATATATATATATATATACAATAATTTCAAATGAATCATAGAGAATAAGAAATTTAAAACACTTTTTACTGTTATCTCGATGTTAAATTTAAGTTATCATTGTGTTCATATGCGCCGTAAACAATGAATTCGTACGTTTAAAAGGTTGATTGTTCGTTGTGTGTAAACAGCTATGAAGTTACAACATAAAACAGCATTTTTGTAACAAAAAGTTCTTTTAACCAGTATTGATTTGCTTTTACTTGTCACTAAAAGTAACCATCTATTATTATATATCATATTATTATATTACATATTCTTAGATAACTGCTGATAACCAGTATTGTTGTTTTTTATTTTTTCACAGTATGCTTTTATTCATCCGAAAACGTGCAAGGCTGACAAAAGTTTTAAATATGCCTTTGGAGTGAATTTACTCGGCGAATCACACAAATTGGATAATCGAAATATGTCTTCTACATTACAATTCATGCACCCATTTGTACTCATAAGTACAAAGTGATGAATAAGTTTTCTGCTGGTTTCGATTAACCTCCATTTTAATTTTATCATATATTTTTGACTTTATGAATGATAATTATTGGTGGTTTTCTCAACCTTTACACATACTCCTCTTTATTGACCTTAAAATTTATCGCACATATTTGTATACACCTTTACGGTTCCTTTATTTTGCATACTGAAATATATTTTAAATTATCAACAATATATGTTGGCAGTTGAACACGATCATTGTCATTTATAAACTACTTTCACATTCTTTTTTTGTCATTAACAGTTTTTTTAATTTTTATTTACTACCATGAACGCTGTTTTTTATTCAACAGAGCAGTTAAATATTTTTTTGCGTACTATCATTTGTTGTGATTGTTGTTGATTTCTAAACATTTTTTTATTACTTTATCATCATCACAGTTTCTGAATGTGTTCTTGTAAAAAGATGACTGAGGGTGTCTAATTATTCTACAGATTGATTAAATATTCCCTTTGTCATTATTCGTTCCAATGATGAATATCACGTTTTTTGCTGAAAACATTTTTACTGCTTTCTGTGCTACTTCTAATTTCCTTTATATTGGTGGTATATTCAATTTACTCTGACTTTAATGTTATTAGGTATTAACATAACTATGCTTCTTCATTTCATAATCATTGTGTTGATGATGGGTATCTTGATGTGTGTGTTAAATACCATAACGATGACTGATGATTAAAATCTGTATAATTTAAGTTTAAAATACATATACTCCCTGTCTTTTTTTTTCTGAATGAAGTCTACACCATACTAATCTTTGCTTGTATAAAAGTATACTGGTATTGGTGTTCGAACAATTCTAGTTAAAATATGTACTGTTACTTGTGAACTGCTTGTTGTGTACTCTTTCCTATTATATTTTTCTGATTAATAGTAATATTGTTGTCTGCCATAATGTATATGCGATTTGTAAGTGCGTGATGGATATTTTATTTGTCGATATGTACCGTTTCACTATACATACTATCACACTTTAGCTTTTGTATAAATTATGAAACAGACAAATTTCAAAGTAGTAACTCAGGTTCTCAATCAGTTAGTATATTAGTTAATTTGTGTGCTTATGTTTTATACTGATCATATTAATATACCCAGAGGATTTGTTGGTAGACGGTTTTGGGATGTTTCCGAAAAGTTCCATTTTACTGTGCAATCAACTTCCACCCTTTATCTCACTTTTATGTTAATTTTATACAAAATAAAAAAAAAATGCTCTAATCGTTACTGCCTTTAATGTTTACTGGTCATCGATTAAGAAAATAAGACAACAGGGGGAAATATTTCTTCTCATTAGGGTTCTATGATAATACACATATATTTTACTAAAAATGATGTCACTCAAGGAACGGTTTATAATTCAAGTGTTTATGAAGACAATTACATATGTTCAATCAATTTGTGATGATACAGATAAGGTATTAATCATTAAACAAGTGAATTGATGCATGTAGTTACAAAATAAATTTGTCGAGATTGTTAGTGACATTTTCATAATGCTTAACTGAAGGCTGTAAGGGCGGGAATGGCGAGAGAGATCTTAGAACTTCGGCAATAAAAAGTGGAAGGGGTAATAAGACGTTTGTGAATTACTGTATTGCCAGCTATGATGATAGCTCTGATTTAACATTAGTTAAAAAATATTCCACTCTGTTATCTTCTTACTAAATGAGAATTTCAAAATTGATAAGATTATGACTTTATATAGGTGTTTAGTCGTAGCATTCCTAAATTACAATCTAATTCAAGTTGATTCCCGCAGTCAGTTAATTCATAATACATAACCATCCTAAAATATCTATTGCATACTAAGTACATTTCGAATAACTTGTTGAAGTTCATTGAATTCTTCTTAAAAAAGCTTGATAAGTATATCTATTTGTTCGCAGTCATAACTCCAGTCGCAACGTTATTCATTTGCAGTCTTGCTACATACAACCGGTATTTCAGACTAGGGATTAAGATCTCACCATTCATGTTGTTTATCTCCAGCAATATTACATTATCCGTACAATAAAATATAATAATGTGTATGCCATGTAAATTCGTTGTTACTTATGTATCTTGACTAACTTTAATCAAGTCTAACTTGTTTTTGTTAGTTGCTGTAAATTTTTTCTTCACTGTAGAATATATATTTCCAGATACTCAATAATCCCATTCTGAATAAAGAATTCGTCTTGTTGCTAAAAGCGGAGTGTAGCTGAATCAGATACTAGATAAATATGACGATTGAATAGTATTGGTCAGCTCTCAGTTCACTTGCATAAAAAGTGATATGTTTAAACAATTTTAAACTTGGCTTTTGGATTTTCCATATTTATTGGTTAATAGTGTATAGACCGTTAATCAAGTAACCATCATCAAGTTATAATTTTGCGCAAATTGGAACATTCACTTTAAGGCACTTGTTGTTTACACACGAATAATTGAATAAATCAACCTGCAGTATCCTAAAACCATTTATGAAATTTCATAATAGTAGGCTATGAGCTTTTATAGGAATTTTCTTCCAGAAAACGAGTAGATTCACAAAACTTGGACCCCTGATTTACGCGAGATATTTAAATAGTATATTTATAAATAGTCTCAACGAATAGGATTAATAAGAACTTCGATGTTTTGTTTGTCAGCCTAGTTTCAGCTTTTTTCAGGGAAATAACTAAGGATAAAAATTATCGCATGTAGTTGTAAATAAGAGGTTAAATATCGTTACAATTGTCCAATCGCATGCAGAATATGAGCATATTACATTAGTGAATAAATGTTCAGAATGTCACTAGTGAAGGTGTGTGTACATGTGTATTTCATGTTTCATAAAAGCATTTGTGTACATATATGGGCCAAGGGTACGATCATGGAAAAGAATAATAGACGATCTCAAGATTGACTTATCAAATCACGCAAATTTGAGAATAAATGGATATGATGATAATTATGAGTCAAAGGCTGGATGCAATTCTTGTTACTGGTAGCATAATTGAACTGTGTAATTAGACTAAGTAATTATAAACAGAATAAATAAATGTGATGTAGTATTGGCAGTGGGAAATCTATTCGTAAAGTTAATCAAGTGACTGAGTATGGTCCTCCATAGTTTATAGAATTAGATAGTAACAGGATGTTGGATAATAACACGGAACTATGTATGTACGCAAATGCTTTTTGCAACATGTGAAATACATATGCACGTACACCTTCCCTGATGACATTCTGAACATTGATTCACTAATGTAATATGCTCATATTTTGCATGCGATTGGGCATTCATAACGACATTTTAACCTCTTATTTACAACTATATGCGGTAATTTTTATCCTTAGTTATTTCCCTGAAGAAAGCTCAAACTAGCTTGGCAAGCGAAATTTTTATTAATTTTACTCGCTAAGATTGTTCACAAATATATTATTCATAAGTTATGAGCTCCTAGAAAATTCGATTGTAGTTAGCTTTTGTTTAAAAAAAAGCATGCACGAATAATCCCTATGGTTCTTACTAGATGTAAGAAATGAGAATGTATGTAGTACTGAGGTGTCCTAGGAAATTGCAAAGCTACGCATCACTTCCTGTTTCCCCACTAATTCTGTATTATAATGATAAATCACTAGTGGATTTTAAAGAAAGTTAGTATGCTCAACGTCATCAAAAAAGTAAAGGAAATAAAAATTAATTCCATAGATTCTTCCATCAAATTCGACACAACACTTAGTTAAAAAATATTCCACTCTGTTATCTTCTTACTAAATGAGAATTTCAAAATTGATAAGATTATGACTTTATATAGGTGTTTAGTCGTAGCATTCCTAAATTACAATCTAATTCAAGTTGATTCCCGCAGTCAGTTAATTCATAATACATAACCATCCTAAAATATCTATTGCATACTAAGTACATTTCGAATAACTTGTTGAAGTTCATTGAATTCTTCTTAAAAAAGCTTGATAAGTATATCTATTTGTTCGCAGTCATAACTCCAGTCGCAACGTTATTCATTTGCAGTCTTGCTACATACAACCGGTATTTCAGACTAGGGATTAAGATCTCACCATTCATGTTGTTTATCTCCAGCAATATTACATTATCCGTACAATAAAATATAATAATGTGTATGCCATGTAAATTCGTTGTTACTTATGTATCTTGACTAACTTTAATCAAGTCTAACTTGTTTTTGTTAGTTGCTGTAAATTTTTTCTTCACTGTAGAATATATATTTCCAGATACTCAATAATCCCATTCTGAATAAAGAATTCGTCTTGTTGCTAAAAGCGGAGTGTAGCTGAATCAGATACTAGATAAATATGACGATTGAATAGTATTGGTCAGCTCTCAGTTCACTTGCATAAAAAGTGATATGTTTAAACAATTTTAAACTTGGCTTTTGGATTTTCCATATTTATTGGTTAATAGTGTATAGACCGTTAATCAAGTAACCATCATCAAGTTATAATTTTGCGCAAATTGGAACATTCACTTTAAGGCACTTGTTGTTTACACACGAATAATTGAATAAATCAACCTGCAGTATCCTAAAACCATTTATGAAATTTCATAATAGTAGGCTATGAGCTTTTATAGGAATTTTCTTCCAGAAAACGAGTAGATTCACAAAACTTGGACCCCTGATTTACGCGAGATATTTAAATAGTATATTTATAAATAGTCTCAACGAATAGGATTAATAAGAACTTCGATGTTTTGTTTGTCAGCCTAGTTTCAGCTTTTTTCAGGGAAATAACTAAGGATAAAAATTATCGCATGTAGTTGTAAATAAGAGGTTAAATATCGTTACAATTGTCCAATCGCATGCAGAATATGAGCATATTACATTAGTGAATAAATGTTCAGAATGTCACTAGTGAAGGTGTGTGTACATGTGTATTTCATGTTTCATAAAAGCATTTGTGTACATATATGGGCCAAGGGTACGATCATGGAAAAGAATAATAGACGATCTCAAGATTGACTTATCAAATCACGCAAATTTGAGAATAAATGGATATGATGATAATTATGAGTCAAAGGCTGGATGCAATTCTTGTTACTGGTAGCATAATTGAACTGTGTAATTAGACTAAGTAATTATAAACAGAATAAATAAATGTGATGTAGTATTGGCAGTGGGAAATCTATTCGTAAAGTTAATCAAGTGACTGAGTATGGTCCTCCATAGTTTATAGAATTAGATAGTAACAGGATGTTGGATAATAACACGGAACTATGTATGTACGCAAATGCTTTTTGCAACATGTGAAATACATATGCACGTACACCTTCCCTGATGACATTCTGAACATTGATTCACTAATGTAATATGCTCATATTTTGCATGCGATTGGGCATTCATAACGACATTTTAACCTCTTATTTACAACTATATGCGGTAATTTTTATCCTTAGTTATTTCCCTGAAGAAAGCTCAAACTAGCTTGGCAAGCGAAATTTTTATTAATTTTACTCGCTAAGATTGTTCACAAATATATTATTCATAAGTTATGAGCTCCTAGAAAATTCGATTGTAGTTAGCTTTTGTTTAAAAAAAAGCATGCACGAATAATCCCTATGGTTCTTACTAGATGTAAGAAATGAGAATGTATGTAGTACTGAGGTGTCCTAGGAAATTGCAAAGCTACGCATCACTTCCTGTTTCCCCACTAATTCTGTATTATAATGATAAATCACTAGTGGATTTTAAAGAAAGTTAGTATGCTCAACGTCATCAAAAAAGTAAAGGAAATAAAAATTAATTCCATAGATTCTTCCATCAAATTCGACACAACACTTAGTTACTTCAAAGTTGATCATTCGTGTATGAAAGTTTCCTATGGTCTTTACTGCATAGACTTTAATTTCAAAGTGATTAATTGTTACTATGACACATTAGTATAACAGTCTACTGGAAATGTATACCTTTAATCGACAATTTAAGGAACCAAAGCTCAACAATTGTATCTTTTCTGTATTTAGTTAAAATTTAATTGAGTTTGTTCGTCTCTCTAATTACATAGTTCTAATGTAAATATGACAGACATTGGTGTTTAACTTCCATGTGGATAAGTGTTTTGAGTATTGATTGTAAAGATGTATTTACGTATTTCCATTTTTGTATATGTGGAAAGTGTTTTGCGGATCAATATTGTATAAAAATTTGTCTATCAGTATTGTATGCATGCATAATTATCAATGAAAAGCTTAGTCTTAAAATTGTAATCTTTGTGCTACTGTCAATTAACAAAATTTATTCTTAAATTAGCTAAATTTCAATTCGATTAAAACTCTACATTTCAATCAATCGATGTCTGTTGCCATTCGTGGAGCATAGGCCGCCAACCAGAATTATCCACCTATCTCGGTCCTGAGCTGTCCTTTCCAGTTGTCCTCAAGTGCTATTCATTCTTTTCATGTCTGCTTCCGATTCCGGAATGTATTCTATGATCTCCTTCTTTTCCTTTGGCGTTGAGGATTCTTAGTTAGCGCTTGCCTTGAGACGCAGTTTGGTAAATTTCATAGTGTATCCTATTTACTTCCAGCGTTTTTTCTTAATTTCTTCCTCAGCTGGAACTTGGTTTGTTGTTTGCCACAGATGACTATTGCTTACAGTATCTGGCCGATGGATCCGGAGTATCTTGAAAAGACAGCTGTTTATAAATACCTGTACCTTGTGAATTATGTCGTTCGTAGTTCTTTAAGTTTCAGCTCCACACAATAAAACTGTCTCGACGTTTGTATTGAAAATTCTAACTTTGGTGTTGACTGACGGTTGTTGTAAGTTCCAGATGTTCTTCAGTTGTAGAAATGCTACCCTTGCCTTACCGTGTCATCACGTCTGCACCAGATCAGATCCTCCTTATTAATCAGTGATGCCGTTGCCAAAGTATGTAGAGGCTTAACACATCCTCCGTAGCTTCTCCCTCTTGTGTAATTTGGTTGGTGCTCACTGCTGTATCTAAGGATCTTGCAGTTTCCTCTTGTATATGTTGAGGTTTACTGAGGCTGCTGCTGTACGGGCATTCGTTTCCGTTTGTAAAAAAAGAAGATCTACGTCAACTGTAAAGTTCTGATCGTTTTGTCGCATCCACGCTATCTACTGTATTATGTGCTTTTCCTGAAACATTGAGGTTTTCATAATGCAGTCAACTCTACATACTTGATCGTGGTCGTCAGCACTGGTGGGGGCGGACCAATAATAAACGAATTGGAAAAGGTAATGGTAGTAGGTAACACGAGACGGCTTTCCAAATTTTGGAAAGAAACTGAAATTAAAAGGTCATGTACTGGTGAGATAACTTCCGGAAAATAACGTCACTATCATATGATCTCAACTCAGACAAGAACATTTCATAGTTTTTATCATAACCTAAGTGTACAAAAGTATTACGTCTAATCGTTAATTCTACTGTGGTTTTAACTCTCTTTTATCAGTAATCGATTATTATCATGTTTGCATTCCTTATCCAGATATCCATTTTGACTAACCATTTGTTTGTTGCATAACGTACAATTTTGACTCAATATCATCTCATTTTCGTTTATTATGAGTGCCAACTAACTTCTGATAAATTTTGGCTTGTTTGACCAATTTATTTAGTGATGACACACCTCTGTATTGTATAACAGACTATCTTACGTAAAATTTAACTATAAATTACGATTGCATAGCTTTTGTAAACGACATCGTTTAATAGAGATATTTCTTCACTGAAAACTTTTCGTCCCCAGACCACCTGAATGTGAGATCGATATTATTACCCATGCACTCAAAGAATTCTGATGGATTATTGGTAGTGGTAAGAAAGGAAGAGGAGTTGGCTCCAGAGATCTCTCAGAATGGCGATCCAGAATTAGCAGTTTACGTGGCCGTGATACTAATTGACGTATGGGAACTGGACATACTCGTATCCTATCGCTGATCGTCACAGTTTGTAATGGCAGAAATCTTGTGTCACCTGCAAAAGAGTCAGTTTGAATAATGTAGTTTCTAAAACACTAGGTTCATTAATTATAGGAGGCTTAACTAAGGTTAGTTATGTGCAAAAGCAGAAATATCAGGCTAGTTTTGGACCTTGTCAAAACTGTATTTCTTAAACATTTACGCTTCAGGTTTTTGAGTATAGGCTTACTTAACGACGTCTGATCGTGGTGATATTCCTTGACTTAAAGGAAGCATTCAGTTATCTTGACCTGGAGGTTCCATGGCAGTGCCTGACATTCCAAGATATACATTGGCCTTATAAAGACTCATTACTCAACCTCTCTTAGTCTAGCTATAGCTTATGGTGAGGTGCTAGATGAGTCTGCGACATTGAGTGGTGTCTCACAGGGCTGCCAACTATTTTCGCTCCTTTTTAATTTCATTATATACTTACTACTGAAAAAATGGATTTTCTGTCGTTTGAATTTTCAGGAGTTTATCTCCACTAGTCTCACTTATCGACTTTAAGTATGCAGATGACAACTTTGTTTGGTTAAGACACTGACAAAACCAGTTTTCTGACTATTTACAGCAGCAGTGCAGGTATTTTTGGGATGCATTTCTCCTTCACTAATTGTAATAGTTTGCTTCAGGACTGGTCCATTTAAACTCAGTTGAGAACATCGGATACTTCATGCATCTTGAATTTTTTACCAGGTCTTATGGGTTGGTAACTGACAAAGCCTCGTCATGAATTCAAAAAGCCTAATTGGCCCTTGCTAGTTTGCATTACCTATGACGTCGGTTAAATACCCGTCTGCTAAATAGTTCGTTATGTCTTACTATATGGTTGTGGAAATTTTCCTTTCAAAATAGACTTCTAATATTTGGTCCTAAATATCTTCGAAAATTGCTCGCGTTTTTTGCGACCACCAAGTAAAGAATGTAACTAGATTCAGGATAGTCAGAGAAGATCGTAGACTATTTGATGCTTTTTTGGGTCCATATCCATTAAAGTGGCTGGGACCTGGATAATGTATGACCAACCACTTACTTCAACTCACCAAACTAAAATGTATGATCATATCAAGAAGTCAGTGACTGTCGGTTCGAAGTTTGTTATTAAACCCGAACTATTTGATAGAGTTTTGTGCCATTATCGTATCACATGTTCGGAGACATCTGGCTATATTGCTCATAAAAGGTTTAAAGAGTGCAGGTTCATTCACCTTTATCTTCTCTTAGATTCTGAGACTAAGTAGTTTTATACCTTACTTTCTATGAATTACTTATTTTAAAATTACTTATTTAAAATATATCTAATCTTTTTTGTGACCACTGATGTTTCTATTACCTCGGCATTCGGTTTACTGTGTTAAGGTGGAATAACAACTTGGAGGCAAATGCATACATGCCAGGTCCCACGTTGTTCACGACTGATTCATTTTAGTTGTTTGTATTCGTCACAGATTGTTGTTGGTTGAGTATCACCGGGAAGTAGTGAGCATTGAACAACTGTCTCGTTCTGATTTAAGACGACTCATGAGTATTTATCCTCACTTCCACCTATGAATCGAACCTATGGTTTTTAGGTTGCCGGATACCTAATTCTCTGCACTACCAGTCAGTGTCCAATGCTAGAATCCCCAATTTTACCAATTTGTGATATAGCGCGACAATTACCCATCGTGATTGGTGATAACTATCTACTCCGATTAATTCTGAACGCCGGTTACGACTTTCCACAATTTGACGAAAGCTTGAATCCTACCATTAGGCCTCGGCTTAGTGATACAAAGAGTTAGGCGTTCACCAAAAAGGAGACTCTGGGTTCGGTTTCCTAGAGGAATCGAGGATGTGCACTGTTAAGTAGTCCCCCCACTGAGCGAGATAGATGTCCAGTGGACTCTGGTTTTCAATGGCAACTAACCACCATCACTTTGTGACGAATACAAACAACTGAGCTTGATACATATCTCCACAAAACCACCTCAATTCGATTTACTTATTAGTGTGAATTTCTATGTAGGTATAACTTTTATTTTTGTGTATCTTAAAGATCATTCGTTTCTACAAAATGCTAAAATATTTTGAAAGTAAAAAATATCGCTTATGTAATAAATAAATACAATTAATTTTTAACATTTACATTTGTAATTTATTTTATTGGAACTAGATTTTTAGAAGCTAAACTGATAACATTTTTCGAACTACTTAGCTGTCAAAATAAATTCCTGAAGTATAAATTAAGACAATATTAATGTTATGTATATGCATATATTATTTACTGTTAAAATACTTGGAAGTTTGTCACATTCTATGTTACAAAATATGCTCAACCTGCAACTGTAAATGAAAATTCACTCTGCATTTGAAGAAAGAATTATTAACGATCTAGGAAACGGTCTTGACTAATGAAATAATTTACCTCCTCGTATAATATTTACAAGACTATCCTACTATATCACATAATTATTAATTCAGCATATTGGATCTTTACTTAATGGCGTAAGAGTAATAGCTTGTTCATCTGATGTGAATATTATGAAGCTTTATGAGTGATAATGAAAAAATATACTCAACTATAAACTTCTGAACTAAAGTGAGAAAAGTCTCGTGAAACATGGCACGAATATTTCAATTTCTACCCGATATTCACTTATATCCACCCAAGATATGATATTCTGAATAATGGCTACCATATTGAACAACGTAATATGTGACATTCTAAGTTGTTCTAAGAAAGTTTATAGCATACGAGATTTAATAAATTTTTACGAAGTATAGAACACAAATAATCCATAATGTTAATTGCCCCAGTAAGTAGACATTGAGTCCAGCACATGAGTGTTTGGTGACGCGTCCTCCTCGTGAAAATAGTGTTTTTTTGTCACAATATTGTCACATGTTTATTGTACTTATTGAACATGATAAACAAATGTTGAAGCAAGTTGTATAAGCAAACAATAGTATTTTCCATTATATTTTCCTCTAAAGCCTTACTTTACTATTAATCTTTATGTGGATTTCAAAAATCAATACATGGGTGTTTTATGTAACTTTGTTAAATTATTATAAGCTTCCTGTGGACACATTTAGATTTTCCTTGTAAATTTATATTCTCGTTAAATGAATATGCTAATTCAGTCAAACTAAGTAAACGACCTCGAGACAGGCTGAACTTTATAATAAGCGGCTAGAATTTTCCAGATCATATGACTGTGGTTTAGAGGATTAGAACTTACCACTTGATGTAAAATAATAGATAAATACGTTTGTGTGTTTGTGTTTCAATGTTTCGTCTGCAGTATCTAAAGATATTATGAGACCAACAAACGGTTTCGTTATAACTTAGTTTTATCATGTTTTCTGGACTTTTATACTTCATATAAAATACTACTTATCAAAGTATGAATACATCTGCAAAAGGAGAAGATACCTCAAACGTTTCAGTTAACGAGTACTTATAATAGCAATGACTCATTTCTCAATTACAGATACTACATATAATGATTTCAACAATGTATCTGATATACAGCAGAAGCACCTGTAGTTTTACCTTGAGTAAAGCTATCACCATCAGATTGATATCAAGAAATATGTTATCAAAAATATATATCAGTTAGTGATCTTATAGGATTGTACAAACTCATACACATGTAGTTGGTATATCTAACCAAATGAAAAGTTCTCTTGATCAACTGAAATGATTTAATTTCATGATCCAACTTAATAACTTCACTAACACTTCCTATAATACTATAATTCATAAATCAATTTTTCGTATTGAACTCATATCTGATTTGAAGGTAAAATTTACATAAAAGATATAATAACAATTTAGAAATTACAATATTTCATTATGAATCGCTAAAATTAGGGCTAATTTATTCTTACAAATTTAAACAAAGCCTGGAGGACGGATTAAAAGTTATCAATCAAACTTTAAGTATTCATTCTTTAATCTAAAGCACAAAGCATAATGAACCTGAAAATTAGCAGTAATGAAGCCATCCCCTGAAATAAGGTATTAATTGAAGAGGTTACACTCGATGTGCACTTTTCTCTTACGTTCAGTATTCAAATTTGAAACTATTATTCACAAACAAATAAGTGAGATGGCAGTGGTCTTCAAATATCACGTATCGTAGTCAACGTAATTGTACTTTAAATATCTAGTTAATATCGTTCTATAATGAGTCTATTGTGTTGAAATCATAGTACAATGACATCTTTCGAATCAAATTTTATTAAGTTAGAAAATCATTTAGGAGAACTAATTAATTTGATTCGAAAAATAATGTTAAGACGACATCATCACACTAATAGAACCTACATTTTATATCACAAAGTTACAGTCGGTAACAGCAAACTTAAATTAGGCCTCATGTTTTTCAGAATAAAAAAACAAGAGTTTATATAAGGTCAGAAGAACGGAAGTAGTGGTATTCTGAGCCATTCACCAAACGAAGCTAATCTAGAATCTGAAGTTTGTTTGATATTACTGTGTAAAGAAAGATACATCCTTCCACGCTTATGATACGTTTGTGAGTATACACATTATTTATGACTCGGTATCATTTTTGTCAAGTCTTATGCATAGATTGAACTCCATGAATGCATCATTTTTTCGTAACAATTCATGAATCGGTATCACTTTGAGTTCTACGGAAAACTAAAAATTATTCAACAAAATTTTATTGCGACTTATGGACTAGTTAATGGTGAGCACCATCGATCATACAAAAGGCAGAATCGAAGTCATACACAAAGTATGATAACTATATTTCAGAATTCAGCATTCAAATATTTTGTGCTGTTTGTTATGTGAATACCTCGAACTGGTCATATCTCGAAAGTATCATTTTACAAAATTACACGAAATTGAGGAGTATACGCTATTATAAATTGACAATGATATTTGTTAGCAGTATATTAATTGAACAAATCTAAAATGTTCAGACTGCTATGATAAAAGTTATTACTACATATTGCTAATAAGCCTTAAACTAGCAAATGAATGCCGGCTGAACGTTTTCTAGCTTTTGACTACATTCTAAATAACATCACCTTTTAATTACGTATATAGTCAAATTTCGTTACACGTTCAGTGTAAATATTACAATTCATTAATTTGATTTTTTTTTCGAACCTGGTGTAATTTCAATGAATAATGTGCATAGAATGTACTGAGAACTGTATACATTTGACTTTTAATGAAATGGAGTCGTAATCTGTTAAATGTTTGTTATTATTAAAAAAATATATCTCATATGTTATAACGTTAGTGTATCTGAGAAAATGATAAAAAGTCAATGTGAAATTAGTTGAACGTGTCATTTAGTTTTTTAAATTATGAATATTAGATGCTTTTTGAATGGATGTACTTTAAGAATAAATAATGCACAGAATCTATTTTCACAACACGTTCACTTCATAGTTATACGATCACCCTAACTACTCTGGATGAAAATCATGTTCTTTACGTAGATGAATTGTATTTTAACTTTAAAACTGGCAAAAATTTCTAATAACTTATTCCAGTGATTTCAAGTAATAATTTAAATCTTTAAATCAGTGTTGATATATGACTATTACAGTTGATTGTATATGTTGGTGTCAGATCATAATTTGCAATAATAATCCCTCTAGATTACACTAATATCAGTATTCTGAAATTGTTTAATATTAAGTAGAATTTATTAGAAACTAGGAAGATATCCCCACATATATGAAGTAAACACCCTTAGATTATGAAGTTGACGACTTGTATGTCTTTTAAAATCACAAATGATTATTCAGACAGTTTCTCAACTACATAATTTCCTCAAAAAGCACAAAGAGTCCTCTGGATGTGGAAAAATAAATTTAATGTTAGTTTAGGTGACTTTCGGGAAAATATTGTACAGTTTGAATGCAGTTTTCATCTGAAACTCGGATCAGGTAAAAAGTGATAAATTACCACTCCAGAAATGAATGCTTTATCATGTTATTGTAGGACCCTTAAGCAGCAAGTACTTATACTCTAATCATGGCTATCTATATCTCCTGATCCAGTTTAATTGGAATCTTCATTGAATCTCCATTTAATATCTTCTGGGAGGGGGAACTGCTAATTTTCTCTCGATATGGCTGATTTTAGGTTAGCAGTTTTTCTCTAGTACATTTTTAGAGATTTATTTTACATTTTTTCGTGAAGATTTCTATATACTTAAAAGGCACTTTTCATCACCGATCGATATGAGGTCAAAATGAAGCGGTGAGAATTACTAATTGCTCTTTGTAGGAGGTCAATATATATCCCTGATATATACTGTATTGTTACCTAGTCTCTGTCATTTGCACTAATTCATGCAAAAAATAACTTTACTTTGATAGTCTTTTTTACTGATGTTTTACAGATTTACGTCTAAGACTAATATAGTGAACAAGAATTAAGCTTAATCTCAAAGTCTTAATTACAGTGCTTAATGAGTGACCAACAAATTAGTTAACGATTTATATCAGCTTATTGTGACAATAAAAAAGATAAGTAACGTCGTGTACATACCAACCTTTTTTGATAATCAGTATTATTGAACCACCTGACATTGAAGAAATTAATGATATAAACGTTTCGTAAAATAATATTAAAGCTTCTGACACCAAGCTAATAAACATTAAAATAATAATTTCTCAATGTGAATGTAAAATGAAATCTATTTAAAATAATATTAGATAAAGTATGTTGAAATTATCATGATTCATTGAAAATTTGACGAGTTTTTAATTTACAATTAAGGTCAAAGTCTCGTGAAATAATGTGATTATTAATGAGTACAGTATTTAATTTTGTTGAATACTGGAAAATGTTTTTAATAATAAATTGATCGAAAAACCACAGTTGTTATGTGGTGAATAGGGTCATGAACGTTTACCTCGTATTAACAGCTTTCATACAGTACGAAATGTATAAGCGATGAACACATGAACTACTAATTGGACGCTATCATTACTGGAACATTAAAAAGTACTTTTAAATAAAATAGATACCTAGGAAATTTGTATTATTAAACGCTTGTTTATTTTGTTGTAATCAACTTGTTAATGTAATTGTAGAACTTAGACACTGAAAGAGTATAATACAATAGAGGGTTGGTAGTTAGTTTTATTTGATATATCATTCAGTAAAACAGTATAATTTATTCGACAGAATTACTTTTTATAATCATATGGCATTTCAGATTCATTTATACGGTTTAGGTACCTTACAGTCTCTGATTACATTGGTAAAAGATTTTTTATAGATTCTTTTAATGAGCAAGCACTCATTCACTTTTGTTGTATATGTTAAGCATAAGTTATGTGAATGAGTAACCTCTAGGTAATAAATGGATTGGTTGATTTTCAGAGAATATATTCAATAAATCTTTGGTTGTAATTTATCCTAATGTTTCTTTCTGCATAACTGTAAACATAGTAGATGTTATCGAGACTAATCTGCAAGATATTAAAATGTATGCCAAAAATAATTTATTAAAAATCTTTTAATTTTCCTCCTAGGATTGAATAAAAAACTAAAATAACTCAATAATAATAATTATTGACATGTTATAATATGTTAATATCAGTCATTGATGTTTGAAGTTGTCCACTATGTTTTCAATGTTCACTAACTAGATTGCAACGAGTGCTACAATCACTTATCCACTCGTTTAGAGTATGATTGCAACCTGTTTGTTAGAGTGTAAATTTCATTAAAGATTTCATTTTAAATGTCTTAAGTAAGTTGTAACTGTCTAATATTTACGTTCCCAATGTGACGCTGCAGAATGAAAAAACAAAACTATATTAAAAGTTACGGGTTGAAATAAGACCCATAATAGCGATGATAATCCTATATGTTATACTTATAGAAAGTGCTGATAAACCTGGACGTAATATTTTACTTATTGTGCATTTGTAGCAGCCGATGTAACCCTAGACATAACATTTTGCACGTTTTACCTTTCACTGTCGTATGCTTGTTCAATGTTGGATTGAACTCAGCTTGAAGGTTACTTTCGACTAGCACCAGTCTAGAATAATTGCTTGTTGAATTTATGCTGTATTCTTATATAGATTTCATAAATTCATCTTTACTGATTTCTGATATATATACTTATCAGGTTGTTGGTGAATGTGTATTTGTCAATCGGAAATACGGTGATTTATAGATAATTAGGAATTATATTGTTGCTGGACATGATACTATCGTAATCCAGTATTAACAAGCATTGACGATTCATATACCTCTAAACATTCTTATCATGGTACGGATGTTATAATATGTTAATATCAGTCATTGATGTTTGAAGTTGTCCACTATGTTTTCAATGTTCACTAACTAGATTGCAACGAGTGCTACAATCACTTATCCACTCGTTTAGAGTATGATTGCAACCTGTTTGTTAGAGTGTAAATTTCATTAAAGATTTCATTTTAAATGTCTTAAGTAAGTTGTAACTGTCTAATATTTACGTTCCCAATGTGACGCTGCAGAATGAAAAAACAAAACTATATTAAAAGTTACGGGTTGAAATAAGACCCATAATAGCGATGATAATCCTATATGTTATACTTATAGAAAGTGCTGATAAACCTGGACGTAATATTTTACTTATTGTGCATTTGTAGCAGCCGATGTAACCCTAGACATAACATTTTGCACGTTTTACCTTTCACTGTCGTATGCTTGTTCAATGTTGGATTGAACTCAGCTTGAAGGTTACTTTCGACTAGCACCAGTCTAGAATAATTGCTTGTTGAATTTATGCTGTATTCTTATATAGATTTCATAAATTCATCTTTACTGATTTCTGATATATATACTTATCAGGTTGTTGGTGAATGTGTATTTGTCAATCGGAAATACGGTGATTTATAGATAATTAGGAATTATATTGTTGCTGGACATGATACTATCGTAATCCAGTATTAACAAGCATTGACGATTCATATACCTCTAAACATTCTTATCATGGTACGGATGTTATAATATGATTGAATGGTGAACTCCCCTCACCCACGCGTTTTTGATTTTCCTTGCTCACGAATTGAATGGCAAAATAACCTGAAGTACTGGTCGCAAAACACCTGGCTAATATATAAGACGTTATTAGAAAAAAATACTATTTCCACTTGGTTCGAGTAACATTATACAGCTCAGGATCTAAAAGCGTTCTCTATGAAAACAAATTTTAGCGAAAATGTAGGTTATTCGATAGACGACCAATAAAATTTTCATGAGTTTCCCATAAAAATAAAATGTATTTCCTTTTACAAGAAAGACTTCATCGTAAACTTGAATATTTTAAACCTTAATTAATCCTCGAGATTTAGTGCTAATGATTAATTTGTTACATCATTTGTTGAATAGTTTCCAATTCTTCTATTGCACACTTTAGTCATAATCACATTCATTCAATTTCGTCAAGTCTCGAATAAGCATAATGTATTACTCTTACTAACACATCATAAAGCGTTAATAATTTACTGTCATATCACTTTTATAATGAAGAAAAAACAAGAATATTTCTCAGCAAGTTCTTTTTCGGCAAATTCATTTTCAAGCCTGTACAGTCGTGAATAGCTACATTTTCATAACAACAAAAAACAATTTACGTTTTGTGTTAGGACGACTTTCTTTTTTCATAAAACTGGAGTGGAATGTGTTCAAAAGTGAGGATGAGATGCAATACGTAAGTTCTTCCCTTTTACGCATTTAATAATCTTCATCTAACTTCCATGACATTATGATGGATGCTCTACTATATTTTCAGGTTCATGCGATTACCATTTGTTTTATTGTCGTTATGTTCACTATTGCTATTCACGACTGTACACCCTTTAAATGAATTCCCCGAAAGAGAACTTTTCGCTGAAACATTTCCTTGTTTTTTTCATGATACTTTTATAATTACACTATAAAGTGATATACATTTCAACTTCATTTGAATCGACATTCATTAACACCAAAATTCGAATGAACGTGTGACTCTTTCCGACTTATACACATAGTTTTACTAACAAAAATGTTTTTACACATGTTCAATAGTCATTTATTATAACAGTCAAAAACCTGGATTATTTTATTTTCAGTAAAACAAGAATGAAATTTCTCGTATTTGTTTCATAGTTATACTGTAATTTTTAACGCACTTAAAATTTAAAATGCTCATTCTAATATGTTTATATGTTTAGTTATAAACCCCATAACTTGAGACAAGCTATATTTGTTGTTTGATTAGTGCATAATTTATTTTCAATGTAAATATAGATTTTAATATAACAAAAATGTAAAACGAACTGTTGTAATAATATTTATTATGATTTCTGATAGCGGTTAATATGAGTTGTTCGAAAACAAAACAACTTATTAGTAATCATACGATGGTGTTTACTCGTGATGTATTGATTTGTAATTAGCAATATTAGTGTGTGATTAAGATTACGACAGAAAAATGGTAAGTGATTTATTTGAGAGTGAGTATCCTCCCTTGCTCATCCACTTGGTTTTCGTTGTTTCTATGATATAATCGTTAATCGTATAGATCCCATATTTACACCTAAGCATATTATCTCTTATATTGTTCATTATAAGGCTTGAATGTGATTTCAGTCTGTGACTAAACATAAGAATAGGATTAGCATGAGCTTTGATTTTTGACTGATTTTTGGTTGTAATTAGCTTCAAATACAATCCTGACCAAATCTTGTTAACTGACTTGACATTATACTTGTGTTATATCTTGTACATTTGTACATGAACCAATTTGGTGTACGAGGATTTAAATGTGCATGGAATGTATAATCAATGTAACCAAACGTAAAATTAACATGTTTACATTGCAACAATAAAATTAATGAGTACTCATATCAAATAATGCAGCTTACTGCAGAAAAAAAGTTATAACGTTGGTGCGAATACAACAAACCCTAAAAATGTTAGACTGTAAGTCGTGGTCTTGACGTTAAGTTATGCAAACTCGTCAAAGCCAGAATCGTTTTCGCTAACAATAGATATACGAGGTAGGCACAGTGCCTGATCCAATTTGTCTTCCATTTATTTATGTAAGTTTCTTTCCATCTTCTTAAATATCTTCTTATATGGTGAGATTGACTCTTATATATATAAAGGTACAACAAACCCTGGGCTCTATAGTTAGGATGAGCCGGACTACATAAGCATGGATGGTATCACTTTTGGCGTAACTCCACAAAAGCTAGGCAGCTATACCATCCAAATCGAATCGAGAGAGTCGAGCTATAAGTCGACATTCGTCCAGCATTTACATTAATCAGCTATACTGAAAACACTCAACCACTAATTATTACATATTCTTATAATCGCATTATTAAGTTGATAATGTGTCTCCTAGTTTTTCCTTGTTTTCATTTGGTGACAGCCTTATTTTAATATTGATTATTACTCAAACTCAAACAGCCTAATCAATATTAACAGCTAATCAGGTACGTTATGGTAATGTAGTATTGTCCAGTATCCAAGATTAGTATTATGTGGATGCTTCAGTGGCATACCTTTGTTATATTGTCAACCAATTGAATGTAATTATGAATTTGCAGTAAGCATAAGGCTTGATGATTTTCTGCAATATATAACTTTGATTCACCTCCCCGCTTCCTCCCTACACTTATATCATGTTTCATTTCAAAGTATCCGTAAATCACTCCCTTTCTAATCCATAAATGCCGTGTTCCTCCACGTCACGCCTAGAGAAACTTACAGTGAATTGAGTAGTAAAATGTCAAATTTCTTTTAGTTTATTCGCTCAGGTAACCTTGCATTTGGTTTGATTACTCTTATGCATCGAACGATTGGCTAGATCTTCAAATCTACATAGCTACGAAACTATAAAAATCATCTAGACAAGTTTCACAAGCTTAATTTTATTATACGTATAATAAATTGCCACAAACTTGTCGGCAGAAACGTTACTTTGTAATCTAAATGTATTAGGCTGTTACATCAAGCAGCAAGCTAGTATTCGTACACGTGACATAGATTTCGCAGAACCCTGTCGATAAACAAAGCTGCTTTTATTTGTAAACAGTGTCGATTCTCCATACCTAGGGTTTATAAACGTTTGGAATTTTTATTCGTATCAGCAACTTACACTCAATAGCTTATCACCTCGTTGAGTTAATTGGCACACAAACAGTCACACGAATCATTAGCTTATGCAGTCAAACAAATATCATTCAAACTGTAGCCTACATTGTTACACTAACCCAACACCAGTAACAATTCACATCAACGACATGACTTGAGTTGGCCATAACTTTTGTTAGTCACTCGGTGTTTAGTCTTCTTTATTCACTATTTATCACTCAGAGAAACTTCGACTCCATACACTAAAAAGTACCAGTCCACTTTAAATGTTAGCTTATCTGATTGCATTAACTTTCACTAGTTTATGAATCTCTAGAAAATAACTGATTGGTAATACCATGCATACAAAAATTGTAGATATCGATATTTCTATACCGCCACCAGTCAGTAAGGTATATATGCCGCTGGTCACGCAACAGGGTTATAAAAATTTACTCATTATTACGAAAGCAAAACAAGTAGGGAGAGAAAGCTATATCAATTTCTGTGTTAAATCATGTCACAACATCCAAACCGTAAAACAATAGATGCACAACCAGTTAAACTAGTTAGTATGCTCGGGAAAGGGGGTGGTATTAGCAACTATTACACATCTGACAACTTTTGTTTGTTAAGTGGTTAGTTGGTAAATTTTAAGAAATAACTTAAGGCAGAATTTTTAATTTAAATCTCAAACTTTGTGATAAAAGTCAAATTATGTTACATATTTAACTGTTAGTTTGTAGTTAGTTATATGCTTAGTAATATGCACAATAAGGTATTTATGTAAGTCGTTTATATCTTAAGTAGGATTTGGAAACCTAAAAGAGGATATCTATGGTAACTTTACCTAACATATATGTCAATCTTAATTTAAAAGGAATGATTGCATATAATATGTCCTTAAGAGATTACTCTAATATTTAAGCAAAAGTCTTTATATAAGAAATGTCAACCAACTAAAATTAATAATAACAAATAAAGGGTAGTAAAAAAGATATTATGATCTTAGCTTCATTACTTGTCAACTTCAATTATATACTCAACATTAAAAATGACACTGTTCTCATTCTGTGCTAGGAGTTTATACCACTGTTGTAAGGTGCACTTGATGGCACATCCCAAAACTGTGTAATGCAAGTGCCTTCAATCCGTCATATGATCCTTATCTAGTATCATTTTGAAACTAGTCTACTTACGAAATTTGGAAATTATGCTGCGGATTACGATAGCACAACCGCAGACAACGAAAATGTACTAAAATCCACTTACAGGAAACAACTCTACACAGAGTTAGTCAAATACGCATAAAATAAATTTAGTAAAAATAAGTATAACTCTTTGATTCAGTCAAATTATCTTTATGTACTGGCTATTTAGTTCCTGGTCTATTGGTTGGGATCAACTAAATATGTCAATAGCCCACACGTTTTTGTATACAAATCGACATGTTTAAAACAAGTTTCCATTTATCTTTAAAATAGAGGTAAACAAGCAGGCATGTTTCACTGATAGGTACCTAGGCTTAAGCTTAATTTGGAATAATGTTAACTATAAAGTATGTAGTGATCCATCGTGATCAATACACTATGCATGACATGTAATTAAAAAAATTCATGTTGCATTTCCAATTTTCAATACTAATACAAAGTGAATTTTTTTAGTCGTAACGTGTTGTTCATGGCTTGTGAATAAAATTGTCTTGGCTTATTAAATTTCATACTTAAAAATTGTAATTCTAGCCTTACATTGTTTCAGCTAAAGGTTATAATGTGCATTATTCAAACTAATAATCGAAATTTACAAAGAGTGCTGAAAAATAAGAGGGAAAAAACTTTTGTTATTCCATTACAGTATAACAGTCTTTGGCGGTTAAATTTACTCAAAATAAGTAAACTCACACAGAATGTTATCAACAGTTCAGTTTAACCTATTATTTCAAGGCAGTAACAACAAATATACAAGCTACAATATAGCTATCATTCTAACATTTGAATATTATCATTCTAAACGCAGAAATTTCATATTGCATAAAAGTTAGCAGTACTATGTCCCGTCACCTCTTGTAATCAAAAGACTTTTAGCTTAGATTATTATTATCATTATCATGATCATTTTAACTTTGAAATATACGCCACTGTGGTGTTTGTATGAAACAGTAATAGTATCGTACATTTGGTTCGTGCGTTGACTGAATTCCAAAAATATACATAACACCTTCACCTGTGTTCAGTGTCTAAATAAAGAGTTGCATACGCTCTCGACACTGATGCTGACCATATTTGTTTTAGCGAAGACGACTAGTTTAAGGCGCTTGGTCACGCGTCACTACCTGATCATAACAGGACACCACGTGGTAAGCAACTCGCTCTCTAGTTAATCAGCCTGTACATTGTTATCCCATCGGCGCTCCTACACTTACCATCAAATATAACTGCTCCTCTATCCTTCATTGCCTTCTAATTTGTTCTTATTCGTACGTATGGGTTTATTTGTTAGAAGTTGCTCTGGTTATACGATGAATCTAATTTAGTCATATACCGAGCGTACTTCATTTTTAAGCTGGTTCGTTGATTACTATTCAAAATTCTAAGAAACATTATACTGGAGCCACAATCGAACCGGGATCTGGTTACTGGGACATACATTCCTGTGCTGAGTTAAGTGATGAGTACATAGAGCATTTTAAAGTCTGGTGAATATATCAAGGAAACGTTAAGGAAGACAGAATTGCTGCTCATTTCCTTACGTTCATTAGGAAATATATTTATCATCTACTAAAAATTTAGTGTTTCCTGATAAAATTATATCATTATCTTTTACAATACTCAAAAATCTATTGCTATCTCATGTGCAATCCTCAAGCTTTAAGGCAAGAGAAATGTCAGCTTTCACGAAATGATACGCCCACACGATCATAAAGTTACTGAGTTCATACTTGATTTACAAACACAAGCCGCCAACTTCAATTTTTAAGTTGGCAGATCGGTTGATAGCTACTTGTTCAACATACTACATTTAGAATAAGAGCTTACTCAACTTCCAAAATGTTCGTTTTAGATGATTCGCAAAACTTGAATTAACTATGAAGCGATCAATAAGGTGGATTAATCGTCCATGAAAATTCCTAATACATTTATTAGTCATACTATCCAACTATGCAATCAACGTCGTACAAGCATATTCTGTGTATATAACGTGTCTTGACGCTTACGTTATACCAGGAAGCACTAATTGCAGCGCTAACTTACCGACATATCTGCTCGAACAGATACTCGCAAATGGTGACCAAAGGCTCGACAACCGACTACCGGCCCGAAGCCAGGTCAAGAACACAGAAACAGCACTATGAAGATTCGATTCTGTTTTGTCCTAATTCTATGTATGCAGTTGCAACAACGGCCCTGTAATAATTAGATTAACTAGTGCGCTAAAAATCACTAAAACCAGACAGAAATTGCAAGGTTGATGCGAAGAAAATGAACGGTAGCACTGGTTACCTCCTACTTTACAATTAATACGAAAATAACAGAACAATATTATTTGCAGGAAAAATAACAAGTTCAGTCTCTTCTTGACAGTACTAAAATTGTTTCAGTCTGCGAGGAAATAATGATAACATTAAAGTGTAGCATTGTATCGTGTCAAGTGCAGTTGAGTTGCAGTTTAGTAAACGTAGGTCATGCGGTTAGAAAGATTGGGCATATTAAATCAGTATGCTAGTCGATAGTCCATCTCGCGCCATGCTATAATAAGTGTTGTGATTCAAATTCATGCACTAAGGCTACTGAAAAACATCAGGTCTTTTATTTGACTACAGAATAAAACGGTGTTTTGCATATTCATTGACGATTATATATATATATATATAATGGCACTTCCAATGATTTCATTATTAACACTAAAAGTACAGAATCCATCATCTTGGAGGAAAATTCGAATTTACTGCAATTGATGCTTTTATATCAGGCATTACTGGACATAAGCTTCTTATTCATGGGTCCAGTTTTCTGTATTTTCGAGATAGAGAGATAGAAATACTTGTCTTATGAGTTTTTGATGGGTGAAATCGGGCCATCATTTCTTTGTTTAATAGGTCTGATACTGCTGAAAGTAGTGTAGAACTCTAATTATCCCTAGGCATAACACCTATGTTGTACATTTATATGTTAGTATATATGTTTAACTAGTGAGCGGGCATACTTGGCTTTTGGCAACTTGCTTGGTTTCTGGTCTTTTGTACATCTTAGCCCGTTCTAAATACACCCTTGTGTAAATTGTCGTTACTGGCTTCGCTATATATGCGCGATGGGCATGTTGTATAAGTGTTTAGAGTCATCGAGTATGCATCAGTTTATATGCATAAATGAATGTATGTTCAATGAACAGAACATCAGTCGGTGCCCCTCATCGAAAGTAGAACTGCCCTTGTTTACTTCTTAAGATAAGTTTGAAAAATTGCTAAATTATTTGATTGCTGCAACTTCTAAATGTGGTGTGATGAAGCTCCAGCTCATATAACTACAAGTGCAGAGTGATCCTTTATTACTTATGGTCTAAGAGAAGTCGTTCACAAAATACCAAATGACTTGTGAGGTAAGCGGGCAATGAAGCCAGTTCATGTTTCTGCTCCCGACCTTAGCCACTACCTTAACGTGGTGGTCGGGTCTGCCTATCGTGATGACCCAACCGAGCTATACTGTTTGGAAAGCGAATTCCTCTAGGTCCTATCATACCAAACAGATCTGTTAGACAGCGATAAGACTAAAGGCGCAACCTGAGATCCGAGAGCGAAGTCGTACTGCCAACTGCAGTGGAGTGTGACAGTAGTAACGTATCTTCCTCGGATAACCAGCATCTACAGTGATGCCGCTTTGTTAATGGGAGGGAGTAATAATGGGTCGACCTGAAAAATGTCACACCTTACCTTACTGAACGGATTTCCGTCTCCGGCAGTATAACCTTTTCAAAGAACGGAGCTAACACTTCAAAAACTTCCCATAACAAGGTCGTGTGTGACCGACCTCAAGCAGTTGCCCTTTGGGCTCTGCAATCGCGCTCCCAAATCACTATAACCAACACTAACCTAGTTTCCTTTACACGTACCTCAAGAAGTAATATTCTTCCATGGTGTGGGCAGCCAGGAAACGACAACCGCCCTCATACCTCTAACAGCACACGAAATCAACTTGTTCGAGGTCAAATCCCACCATCAACTTTTAATAACTCTCTTATCCCTGTGATTAACCCGTCTAGACTAACTTTATCACCTCACGCCTCTAATGCTAATGGTTTGAGTGAACGAAACGTTATTCCTGGTCTCCTGAAACCTCGAACTAAACTACATATCGGAGCTTATAACGTCCGAACTTTATGCCAATTGAGACAACAAGCCTTCTTAGCTATGACCCTAGATCTCCGCTCCATCGATATCTGCTGCGTCTCTGAAACGCGTATACAGGATCCATGTACAATCATTCGCTTGACCTCACCTTGCCAAAATAAAGAACTGGCCCAATTCACCCTTCGTGTTTCCGGAGACCCTGCCGCTACCACTCGAGGCCTTGCTGGTGCAGGTATAGTACTAAGTTCAAAAGCTGAACAGGCTTTCATTGACTGGATTCCCATATACAGTCGTTTGTGCGCTGTCCGTCTAAACGGGACGGTAAGAACTCGGAAGGATAAGGACACACTCCGTTGCCTCTATGTTGTTTCTGCCTACGCTACCACCGATGGCAGCTCAGACGGAGTAAAAGGTAAATTTTACAGAAAGCTTTCTGACCTCCTTTGAAAAGCTAAGCGTACTGATGTAGTGATAGTGGTTGGTGATTTTAATGTCCAAGTAGGTAGATTGGGTGAAACAGAAAGGCACCTAGGTGGATCCTATGGTGTCGTGGCTTAACAGACTGGTAACAGGGACCGTCTGTTACAACTATGTTTAGATAACTGTCTATTTCTCGCAACCACCAACTTTATACATAAGGAAAGACATCAATTGACATGGTGACCTCCACAGTCAACTCAACGCTGGACTCAAATAGACCACATTGCCATCAGCCATTGTTAGAGAGGCTTGATAGAAGACTGTCGCTCATCTTGGAGCACATGTTTAGACTCGGACCATGCTCTAGTACAAGCGCGTATTAGTCTGTCTCACTGAACGTAAAAGATTCACGGCAAGAATCTTCTTTAGAGTCCGACCTAATTATAAAAGAGTCAAGAATACATTTGCGGGATCAATTAGTCAACTATGTAAGTGACACCCATCTTGTGTCTGCTTGGAATGATATCCAAAAAGCTGTTGAAACAGCAGTGACACCTACTAGTAAACTAAACCAAAAGGTTAAGAGAAATCAATGGATTTCAGCTTCATCTACTGAACTGGTAGATGCTCGACAGCATATCTGGTTTGGCTCTAAACACTATGAGGAGCGACGGCCACTTGAACACAATCTGGTTAAAAGCTTACGGAATGATCGTCAGCAGTGGTGGGTTGGGAGAAAAAATAATCAACTGTTCAGATTTATCAAGAAAACAGGTTTCAGAAATCCTACAAGTAAAAGAATCTCGGAAAAAGATGGAAGTATTACTCACTATCAGTCCAGAAGATTGGATTGATGGGCAGAACACTTTGGGGAACAGTTCAACTGGTCTTCGGCCTCATCCCAGTTGCCCACCATCCCCAAGCAATCTGAATGGAAGATTCATATTGGTCCCACTAGTCTTAGTGTGGTTGACAAGGCTATATGGAACCTAAAGCGAGGGAGAGCAGCAGGAACTGATGAGTTAACCCCTAAGATGTTTAAGGATGGTGGCCCAGTTTTAATAGCCAGATTAACCAGGATCCTGTCTAGACTCTTGAAATTGGACGTAATCTCATCTGACTGGTCTCGAAAACTAATCGTCCCAATCTATAAGGAAGGACAGAAGTCATCTTGTGACAATTACCGAGGAATCAGCCTAACCAATATAATTTCAACAATATTAGCTCCAATAATACTTCGACGACTAACAACACCTCGTGAAGAGCAAAATCGAGTAAACCAAGGTGGTTTCAGACCTGGACGTGGTTGTATAGACCAAATATTCACACTTCGACAAGTTCTGGAACATAGGCATACATCCGACAATAATTGCATTCCTTGACATTAAAGCGGCGTTTCACTCCATCAATCGTATGGTTACATGACAATGTCTGTCATTGGAAGGCGTACCACAGAAGTACACTAACTTTATACAAGCTCTCTACTCGAACACCACATGTCGAGTCAGAGCTTATGGCGGATTGTCGTCAGAACTGATTACCTCAAGTGGTGTTCGTCAAGGTTGTCCGCTTTCCCCACTTTTATTTAATTTTATCATTGACACACATTTAGAGTTAACATTTTCATCGTCTGATTTCGGCGGGGTTGACCTCCTTCCAGGCGATAAACTTGCTGACTTAGAATATGCAGATGATATAGTTCTCTTAGGCGAAGATGCTGATAAAATGCAGAATCTTTTGACTACCATAAATAAGAATGCAAAGATGTTTGGGATGCGATTCTCTCCACTCAAATGCAAAATGTTACTCCAGGATTCGCTTGAGTCAACACCGAAGTTAGTGATAGGGAGTGAGGCAGTTGAATGTGTTGACCGCTTCACTTATCTTGGCAGCCTCGCCAGGCCTGACGGTCTGGTATCTGCTGAAATCTCTGCGCGTATACATAAGGCCCGATTAGCTTTTGGGGATTCGCGTCACCTGTGGCGTAGGCGAGACATCCGACTACTGACCAAAAGACGCGTTTACTGCGCAGTAGTTTGATCCGTTCTACTTTATGGATGTGAAACATGGCCGTTAAGGATAGAGGATATTCGTAGGCTCCTAGCATTCGATCACAAATGTCTTCGAAGCATTGCTCGTGTTTTCTGGGACCACCAAATAAGCAATAAGTGGGTTAGGAATAGAGTACTAGGTAGATACGGTAAGTCTGTTGATGAAGTAGTAAATCTTCATCAGCTAAGGTGGTTAGGACATGTGTTACGTATGCCTGACCACCGCCCACCTCGACGAGCAACACTGTCTGGTGCAGGAGTAGGCTGAAAGAAAGCTAGGGGCGGCCAAACCAAAACATGGCACCAGTCCATGAAGTCATTGGCAGTTGAGCTGAGCCATGTAATTAGGTGCAGACTACTTGGTTGGGGACTGCGTGACGCTCGTAATAAATGGTTAGATACCTTGGGTGATATGTCTCAAAATCGTTGGCAATGGCGCAGGTGCATCCAGTCCTTGTCTTCCTCCAAATTTTAAGTTTCTGAACTTATCATAATTTTCTCTTTACTAAATAATGTTTTCTTAAATCTTACTTTCGATCTCTATTCCTTTCCATTAATACTAACGCTGTTACTACCTCCCCTACTCTGGGATTTGATTCGACAATTTAATCTCTATCTGATAATTTGGGTAAGGAAACTTGAACTGATATACGCATGTACCAAGTTCCATGTTGTAACTGTCTGTCTGTCTATAAATGAGGAGTTTATCAAAGTTTCGTGATGTATTTGCGCGATACACCACATGCACTTACTAAGGCATTTAGTTATGAATAATGAAGGTCGCTAGACTGAAGTTAATCTTAATCCCCTTGATGGTTCTAGAATATTTTCGAATATTGATCCAAAAGATGTCTATCTTTAAATTTCTATATATGACGCCTTGTCAGTGTTAACGACAATTAACAGTCCGTATGGTTTGTTCAAATACAATTATCTTTCATTTGGTCTTAGTTGTTCGCCAGCCATTTTCCAAGAAGTGGTGAATGGCATTGTTGGTGGTCTGGGAGGTGTGGAAGTTTATCAAGATGATCTTACTATTCATCGTTCTGATAAGACAACTCGTGATAAACGACTGAGGAATCTATTGCGTCATCTACTCGAGGAGATTACCGCTGTGGATCGGTAAATATATTTTTTCTGTTTGTTCAGTTTCGGGTGTCTCGAATACTTAAATGATGGTGATGGGTTCAGACTAGATTCAAAGTAGTCAGCCACACTTGTCAGTGTGATACCTCCAAGATATTGCGTTTTTAATGCGTTCTCTGCAATAATATCTACGCCCAATTCTAAATTTTTGTATCAGGTTAAAGGTCTCTTATTAGCTTCAACGTCTAATTCATTTATGTGGGGTGATGAGCAAGAAGGTTACTTAAAAAATCTACTCAAATTTCTGCAAGGTGATGTGGTTTTAAGAACTTATTCAGTTTTTATTACTGATGAACGGCAAGCTGATAGTGGTGCAATTTAAAAGAAGGAAAACAGACCAGTGATCAATGTACCACAAAATCTTACTGTTACTGTGAACGCCTATTCTCAAACGCAGGAAATGGCGTTAGCTGTTTTTCGAGCTGCTAGGCCACCTCATAAATATCTTCTGCGAAGTAAACTCTTAAGCTTCTATGGCTCAACGTTTGTGTATTACTCTGAGTGCTTGTGACTATACTGTTCATCTCTGGAGTGCTAAATATTATTAACATGTGAACTATATATCACGAACGTTGTCTAATCAGCCGACTGAATTGCTACGCCGGAGCGCTTATTGGAGTGCAGAACACTATTGTCTTGCTTCTACTGATCAAGATTTTCTAATTAATCGAGTATCGATCTTGTTTATTATCCCCAAAACCCAAAGGAATAACAAGAAGTCGTCGGAAAACGATTAATTACTGTGTACAATAGCAGCAATGGCAACAACGATGCCAACAGCAACAATAATAGCAACAACAATAGTCTAAAATAGAGCAATAAATATACAAAGTAATTAGAAGTGTACTTCTGAATAGTATTGACTCCAACAGTAACCCGAACGTTCGCTCAATCGTTCCAGAACAAATGGCTGATAATAAAGGAACTCGATGCAGCCAAACAACATTCAGTGGTTCCAATGTTCAGCTTCCTTGACAAACGTCATTACAAAATAAACCCGATGATTCTTTAAATTGATGTCGTGCAACACTTACCAGTAAGCTGCTCAGTCGTAATTCAATAAATAGCTAAATATTTTGGATGTATAGTACCAACTATACGAAAAGGGTGGAATGATAGTTTAAAAAAAAGGATTTTTATGTATTTTGTCAGGCGAGAAGAGCTGTCTACTACTTTTGATTGAATTCTGTGTCTGATTGATCATGTTATTATCTCTCCTTCACTGCGCAAGGTTGTACTTAACGATTTACATAGTTGGCATTTTGGCATTGAGAAAATAAAATCCATGTCAAGAGTAACATGCTGGTTGCCGGAGTTGAATGTAGATATATGATGTAGAGCAAGTAATTGTGACAGTCATCATCAAAAAATCATGCTTCAAAGTGGATACCGTGGCCAGCATCGACTGAGTCTTAATCGCTAATCCGTGCAGATTATTGTGGTCCGTTCTTTAGAAAATTTTATGCATTTGTTATCACTGATTCAATACTCTATGTGGCGGACTTCACAGCATAAACATTGAGGAAAGTATTTAGCCGTTAAGGTGTTTCACTGGTGTTAGTAATCGACAATGATTTTAGATTTTTTAGCCGAGTCAGTTACCACATGGTGTAAAGAGTCGAGTCGCGAGTATATGGTCACAACCCCTAGGCGTTCTTGCTCTGGCAAAAAATCAAAGGATTTCGTCAAAACTTTGAAGGGTGCCATTAACTAAAATTCTGATAAAACGCTCAATGGAATGGAGATTGGTACGTTTCTACTTCAATACGAAAATGCTGCAACTAAGGAAACCCCAGCAAAACTATCGAATGGAAGGAGTCTATAATTAAATATAAAGTGATCAGAGTTGGCAGAGATTACTTGGTATAGTGGAAATGATTTGCATCCCTCCACCGCAACTTTGCCAAAAGAACCAGGCAGGTCAGTGATGCGTATACAGTATGCTAATGACCTTAGTTTACATAGTCGTCGTGTGGACCAAATACACTTCCAGGTGAGTCCGTTTCAATTTCTAATGTCGATTCACAAATCAATAAGTCTTCTCTAAAATATATGAAAACCACTCACCAGTAAACAACTGGATGCATGTATAATGAATCTTCTTCATGTGCGGAAAATAAAATATAAATATCAAGCCGTGGGGTTGGTGTGGAATTTGTCTGAGATCGTAATATTATCGTACATTTGAAATATTATCTGACTGAATTTTAAAATCTGTATATTGCCTCCACGTGTATTCAGTGTCTTTTCATTTGTGATTAGCCTGGTCCTTCGGTTACTACTTGAAATTTCTAAGCAATATCCCTTATACAGAGGAAAATAACTTAGAATTCATCAAATTATCATTATGTATTATGTCCGATAAGACTCTTCCGACTTTTCTGGAAGTATTTTTCCGTTAGCAAATACATAGGGTGTGTTTCTACCCAAAGGATTAGCGTTTCAATGAAGTGGTCACTAGTCATTAGGGTTTATTATTGATGACCTATATTCGTGATTGAATAAGGACTAGCGCTAACAATTATATTGGTGGATAAATGTCATTTATTTTAATGTCGGAGGCGGAAGGAATTATCGATATCTGGTTGTTCAAATCACGATACATGCATGTACTTACATCTGTAAACCGCGGCAATACAAGCAAAATATAGTATACTGTTGTGACGCGTGGTTCAGGTCTTTTATCGACCGCAAGTTCTCCCTCCTTTTAAAAAATAAGACTTCTTACTCGGATTTACTTGCAATTTGATAACTGGTTTCTTAAGGCGTGTCGACTTCCTTGGTACCCAGTGATTATGAGTGTCCGTCGTAGTCCCTGTCATTGGACTAGCTTCAATTATTTCCAGTGGTAGCCTCGTTTGTCTATCCACGTTATTCAGAGTCACTTTATCTCTGTGTATTTGGTTGATGTGCCTGATCCAGGTTCCAAACGCTCCACGCACTCTGTACAAAACATTTCCTATTCTATTTTCGATGACTCCCGGTTCCCAACGGTTGCGTCCAAGGTATGACTTGATGATTACTCTGTCACCCACGTTAAAACTCCGGATTGTCTCATTTGGACTGTGACCATCTTTTGCTTTACGAGGCAACATAACGTCGAACATAGTCCGGATACGTCTCCCGAACATAGCTTCAGCAGGAAATTTGCCTTCTGGAACGGAAGGGTCGGGCGTGGTCCTATAAGCTGTTAGGAATTTAATGATTACCTGATTTGGCTCCTCTTCTCCCCTCTTCAGTAAAGCTCTCTTAAGTGTATCGACAAAACGTTCTGCTTGTCCATTAGATTGAGGGTGATATGGTGGGGAGCGTACATGCGTAACCCCATTCGTTCTGCAGAAGTGCTTGAATGATTCTGAAGCAAATTGAGAGCCGCTGTCAGTCACTAAGGTCTCTGGAACCCCAAAATAGCTGAACAATTCAGTTAACTTGTTTATTGTCTCACTGGATGTGCAACTGGACATGGCATAGACTTGTGGCCATTTCGTTAGTGCATCTACGATGACTAAAAACATTTCACCTCGCATCGGTCCTGCAAAATCTGCATGCACTCTTACCCAAGGACCATTAAATGTTTTCCATTTCTGTGGTTCACACCTCTTCGGACATTTTGTTACTTGCAGGCACAAAGAACAATTGCGGCATCTGGTTTCGATGTCTTGATCCATAGTAGGCCAGTAAGCATAACTTCGAGCTAAAGATTTCATTCTGTTGATGCCAGGATGACCGCTATGGAATTGATTTAAGACTTTTTGGCGTAATGTTTTTGGAACAACAATTCTGTCACCGAACATAACTCACGAATCAACAACCATGAGTGAGTCTCGCCTGCGGAAATATTGTAGCATTTCTCCTTGGGAACGACGATTCGGCCACTTGGTGAGTAGATAACCTCTCACTTCTCGTAATGTCTTGTCGTCTTCTGTAGCTTCTTTGATAGCTTTAAAAGTAGCAGGTAGAGCATCAACTGCGTCTTCCAGTACACGGTATACTTCTGCTTCTACCTCTACTGCTGCCACCAAGGTATCTTCCTGATTCTTTTGAGGACCAATAAGTCGCGACAAAGCATCAGCTTGTCCGAAATCAGTAGTAGGCTGGTGCTTAATTTTGAAGTCGTAACCCAATAATGTAGTTCCCCATCTTTGAAGTCTGTTCGCAGTATATACTGGGATACCTTTCTTTGACCCGAAAATGGCTAGTAATGGTTTGTGGTCAGTTAAGAGCGTGAACTTGCGTCCGAAAATCATCATGTGGAACTTCTTTACAGCAAAGATAATTGATAAAGCTTCCTTCTCAATCTGGCTGTAGTTACGTTCTGTTGTAGTTAAAGACCTAGCTGCATGGGAAATTGCTTTCTCTGATCCATCAGGCATGATGTGAGAAATAATTGCACCGATTCCGTAGTTGGAAGCGTCTGACGCTACTACAATAGGTAAGGATGGGTCGTAATGGGTCAGCAACAAATCCGAGACTAGTAGTTTCTTGATCTTCTCAAAAGCAGTTTGACAACCTTCAGACCAATCCCACTTGACGTTCTTTGCCAGCAGGTTATTCAACGGAGCACGTAGGCGATGAAGGTCAGGGATAAAAGCTCCATAATGACTAAGCAGACCCAAAAAGGATCGTAATGTGGGAACATCTGTCGGTCTCGGCATAGCATTCACTGCTTGGGTGTTCTCTGAATCTGGTCTTCTCCCGTCTTTATTAATTATAAACCCAAGGTAGCGTACACTCTGCATACAAAAGTTGCATTTTTCAGCACGGAGCCGGAATCAATACTCAGATATTCGCGATAGCACCTGATCTAGTTTTTTTTTCTAAGTCCATTCTATCTGCGCCCATAATTATTATATCATCCAGGTAAGCTGCAGCACCCTGAAGATCTTGTAGCATGGTATCCATCACTTGTTGAAATATGGATGGGGCCGTCTTGACTCCGAAAGGTAGTCGGTTGTATCGGAATAGGCCCTTGTGAGTATTTATGGTAAGCAGATCCTTACAATCATCAGCAACAGGGATCTGTAAATATGCGTCAGATAAATCCAGCTTGGAAAACAGCCCACCTCCATTCAGCTTAGCAAAAAGATCTTTAGGTAAAGGTAATGGATACTGATGAGCTTCTAGGGCTTCATTTAGACCAGTTGAGTAATCGGCGCATAGACGGACGTTGCCATTAGTCTTCTTCACTACTACTATGGCTGCAGCCCATTCTGAAAAGTTCACCGGCTCGATAACACCAAGTTTTTGAAGTCGTTCGAGTTCTTGCTCAACAAGTGGAATAGCGGCATATGGTACAGGTCTTTTAGGACAAAACACTGGCTTTGACCCTTGTCGAAGGGTTAGAGTAGCTTGAAATTTAGTGCATTCTCCCAATCCATCACTAAATACCATTTTATGTCGTTCCATTAGTTCCTCACCTATGCTTTTCTCTTCTATTTTAATTGTACTGACATTGTTACAAATCATGCTTATGGGACGGTCTATTAACTTCAACTTCTCTAGCCAATCAAGTCCCAATAAGTCGAGTGATGGACGTTCTGTCACAAATATAACTCCTTTCTGCGTCACTCCCTTGACTGTGACTGGACAGTATATCTCACCGGCAATGTTTAGCATACCCCCAGATGCACTGCGTGCTGTTTGTTGCGTGGGGTATATTTTTGGTCTGCCAATCATGTCCCAAGTTCTTCTGCTAATAAGAGTTATGTCAGAAGCTGTGTCTAACTGTAGACGAGCACCATAGCCATTTATCTTGACGGACACATATTTTCTGCGACTATGCGAGGCGGTTCTGTTAAGAGCGATTGTTACTTTGGCTGTTCTTGGCTTGAATCTTCTAGAGTAAACCTTTGGTTGGCGGCGTTTTCGTGTTCTACAACGGCTTTCTTTATGCCCCTTTCTCAGACATGTAGTACATCGATGATTTTTGAATGGACAGAACCTTTTGAAGTGACAATCACCGCACAACCAGCATGGGGATGGTGGCTTACTGCTGCCATTGCGATAATTCTGTGCACGGGAACCTTGCGAGTCTGTGTTGACATGGAGATATCGGCTACCGTTTTCTATCAAGGAAGTATCATGTTTCAAATTCACTAACCTTTGACATTCGGTGGTTACTTCCTGTAGGGTCATGCTGGGACAATGTTCAAGTTTACCCAGAATTCTTGTTCGAATGTCAGCGTCTTCAGGCGAATGCAAGCTACAGACAAATATGAGGCATTTGAACTGATCTTCTGTCATAGAAGACAACTTGAACCTCTCGCATTTTCGATTCACAATACCTGCGTGTTTTGCCCAGTCATCTCCTGGTTCTTTCATAATTTTTAGGCACTGATAACGGATATTAAATAAAGATGACTGTTCACCAAAGACTTGAGACAGGGTTTAAACTGTTTCATCAAAACTAAAGTCTCGTGGGTTCTTTGGGAGGATAAAGTTACTGTAGCGTTCGTGTTCTATTGTCCCCAATTTTCTTAGGAGTACTCTGACTTTTGAAGCGTCGTCTATTCTACAGAGATCGATGCGAAACAGATCTTCGTATTTCTTGAACAACGAATCAAAAGTGACGCCAGCTGCACCATCAAAATGAAATTCATGGATGGCACTTATGACTGATTCGTTAAGTGACACCTGACGTTCACTGGAAGTAAGGCTTTGTTGATTCAGGAGCATTTTCTGCATCAAGGCTTCCATAATTCTTATTTGAGATTGCTCGAACCTCTTTTCTTGCCGCTCCATATAAGCTTCTAATTGTTCAAATGTAATATTCATGGTGGTTCTTTTTCTAATTTTCCGAAGTTCCAGTCGCCAGTTTGTTGTGACGCGTGGTTCAGGTCTTTTATCGACCGCAAGTTCTCCGTCGTAAATTGTTATCTGTCTCAGTTGACCGCACGCTTCGTCTCCTAAGCTATGATACGACCCCCAGGCTGAAGCTAATCGTCAACAGGAACACGAGAGAGAAGACAGGAATTACTGCAAAAACACTTTAATGCAAGAGTTCGATTATGTACAGAAACTAGGACATATATTATTATAAGTGTCCTTCAAGCTTCTAGAGAATTCCGTAACCTTCTAGAGCTAAGACGATTGACCAATCACAGGCATAGCACGTGATTTCTTTCTGTCTAGAAGTTTCGGATAAAAAGCTATCTCCGCTCTGATTTGACACAATATATCCTATTGATTTCTATGCCAGATTGAGCTTGTTGCGAGGGCTTTTCTGAGCATGCCCAACATATACCTTCATATCCTTGAACAGAGCTAACTATAACTACAATAAACCCGTTTCTTAAGTAGTCACATATCCATTTTAGTAAACACACATTAATGTCCGTCAATTGTAATTTCCTGCAGAAAATTTGATCATCTACTCTATCGGAAGCTTTTGAGAAACCCAAGAGAGAAATGTATTCAGGACATTTGTTTTCCGTTGTTTCAGATTGCCAGGAAGAATGCCCTGTAAACATGCAAATAGTAAAAATTTACTGAGACGGCAATCACGGAGAAAATCGATTAAGGTGCTTCCATACTCGTCGCTAGTGAGGACATTAGATGATAGTCGGCAGAACTAGCTTTGTCACACCAGTGTGTAAATACACAACAACACCTTAAGTCCATTGTGAGGATTTAGGCGCTTCAGTATCCTTCGATATTATGAGGTTAAAGTGTATAACACTTGGCCAGACGAGGGGGATAACTTGATGGTTGACAGTCGTTATAGGGGTACTAGTTATAGAGGAGGTGGACTGGAACTATCTTGCTAGTAGATTAGCAACCTCAAGTTGGGCTCTGAGTAGCATCAATGAGTCCCTATCCAACAAACTAATGGTCAGGTTGCTATTACTCTTCATACGACTATACAAGTGCTTATGATTGAGTTCCATAGACCTAATCAAGGAAGTTTGATAGTCTTTCCATATCCTTTAAGGTACATTCACTGTGTGGAATGAGTCTATAGGTTTCAGGCCATCAACTTATTCCTGATAACATTGCTGGTGCTACACTTTAGCCTGGATATGGACCTAGGTTTATTACGAAGCCGGCGTAGAGAGGTAAGACAACCAGTGAAATGAAAAAGAGTGTTCATAGCAATATACCATGTTTCCTCAACATTAACGGGGTGTTGTTTGCCTAAACAAAGTGTGCTTTTCAGGTCCACCCTGGTTCTGTATTAGTTTGTAATATGGTTGTCCTTACATACTACAAGTTTCACGGAAATGTAAGGCTGTAAAAGTCCTAACAGTAGGAGGGCATGGTTGTTATTACCTATTGAGCTTAGGTCTCATACTGGATTAATCGCGAATCGACTCGACGACCATCTCGGAAAACTGGACATCGGACAGTGGAGCACCAGTTAAGAATGCATGTAGTTCTATTTCATTGGTTGTATAAATAATTTACAAGGCCACTCATACCTCCAAGGGACATAAAGTGCACAGCATTCATAAATCTTTAGTTTGACCGTGAAAATCGGACACCTACTGAGACAACAGAAAATGCTCTGAGACACCACGACCAGCCCTAGTACAACCGGAGAAATCAAACGCAGCAATGGTTACTGGCTATAATTATAGATTATAGGGACTGGAGCAATTGATGACCCTAGAAGTGCAACCAACTGTCACTGTTATGCATCAAAGTCTTTCAAAACAGTGTGGGTGTCATTCCTAACCTTTGCCAAGTGATATCTTGGAACGTTCGCTGTGGTTTGCACAAACACAGTAAATTCTAAACTAAAATGGCTAGTACGGCCTGCCAGCAGTTGCATAATGGATGACATTAATCTTCTGAAAAAAGTGTACATTACCACTCAGTGCTGGAGTTTCCTGACTTAATATTGTAGTGGTAAACAATCTCCCAAATAAATAGTTGCAAATGCTCTCGACATTGATGATGACCATGTTTGTTTTGGCCGACACTAGTTGAAGGTGCCCGGTCACGTTTCGCCACCAGATCACATCACGACGCACCATGGGTAGCATGTCTTTCTCGTTTGCCAGCCTAGACGTTACTATCCCATCGACACTCTATTTACGATCAAAAATAACTTCTCTTCCATCCTTTATTGCCTTCTGATTTATTCTCACTAGTAAGAGAAGGTTCAGTCGTTAGATGTTGCTCTGATCATGCGACAAACGGAACTTGGTCACACACCTGGTGCACTTCAAGTCAAAGACGCTCGGTCACGCATCACTAAAAGATCACGACACAACCCAGCGTGGATAACAACTAGCTGTCTAGTTAGCCAGACTAGAAGTTGTTATTCCATTAGTGCTCCTACACCTAGGATCAAATATAACTACCCCACTCTTTATTGCTTTCTGATTTATTATTATTCACACTTGTGGATTTAATCGCTAAAAGTTTCTCTGGCTAAACAACAAACGTTACTAGGTGATATACTGGGTGCACTTCTCAATGTTACACAAATTTCTTGAGAAGTCACACGTCTAAGCTTTGCTTAGTGGGGATGAGCAAATGACTAAATTTCGGCTAAAAAATACTAAGCAATGACCATGGTTCTGATCACTCATCTCTTCTTCTCACAATCGAGTTGGAACATCTCCAAGGACGAAATAGAAGAGTTCAATAGTTGACAACGAATTAAACTTTAAGTAATAAAACCCAAGGACATGCTGTCGGATGAAGTAAGAGTTATCTTTTTACTAACCCCTATCAGCAAAAGTCAAGTTTGCGCAGAAAACTATAAAAGGATTTACACGGACCCTTGGACTTTTGTTCCTACTAATAATTATTAGAACCACGGTAATTTTTTTAAGAGCAAACTAAAATCACTTTTTAATTTGCAATGAAACTGGCTTATTCATCTGCCTGTTGATTTTTGAATTAAGAGGTGTGCACACAGCTCAAGTTAGTTTCCAAAAAAATATGTATTAACTTTTATGCTGCTTAGCATTGAATTTCTGCGATATATAAGCGCGCAGTATGCGTATCTGCGTTACTGCGATATTTAAAATAAATGATTAATGCAGTCACTATACACTACCACAATAAGTCCAGATGACATCTCTAAAGTTAGTTGACTTGGAAGTTGCGCTTCATATTCACAATTCTAGCGGTAATCTAATTTGAGGATTATGTCAATATTTGTCTCCACACCGATTTCTAAATATTAAAGGAATAATTTTTATAAGTATACTGCGAAAATATTTTTTTCTTAGATTTTTGGGCTCAGCTTAGCAGCTACTAGATGAGATATTTGCACATTTGTTAAAATGTATATCATATCTAATCAATGAATACCTTTACGTTGCTATCTTTATTTTTCTTTGTATGAACGAAATTCTTGTGCTAAGATTAAAATTTGAACATTTTAGCTACATTTTGTGGATGGGAATTCTACCCTTATGTCCGCAAACTAGCATTCTAGCTTCAGAATTCAAAGCTAAATACATTGCGTATATATATATATATATATATATATATATATATATATATATATACGGTCCTGTATGAATTGATGCATATTCTTTTATCAGTTGTTATGTAATCTAATTATGACTAAGCTCAGAATTTCGAATAATTTTTCTTATCTATATGTTCGTATACTGCAAACGTTTTAGTACACAAGTTATGCTTAAAGTTCTGAAGACGTGCGACAATCTCATTTGCTTCATTGGCATATAAAATTCAAGATAAATAAACAAATCGCAAGTATGGTCATTCTTTAACCTATTTACAGGCTAAGAAGTATAGTATCTTCGCTATCAATCAAAGATCACGGGACTACTGATAACCACTACATTTTTCGTCTTTGTTGGGAGACAGTTACTTGTCTTACAATTGATTTTCTCCCGGTCGTATGAAAAGCTTTAAATGACTCTATCCCCCTGTAAATTTTTCAGTCAGCTTCGTAACGAAGCACAAGAATTGCCTGTCTGGTTGTCAGCGAGCATGAAAAAGCGACAAAAATATGGAGTGATCTGTATGGTTGACTATCATGGGCAATTCCAAATTTATGTTCAAGTAACACCGACTGGTTGCTAGTAGTACTCAAGATCTATATATCAGGAGATCAAAAGTCGTCTTTAAGTGATAACCTTGTTGGAATATATCTAACGGGTTCGCGTGAACTATTGAGATTGCTTTGTGTTCAAACTGAGTGCCTTCTCAGACTAGTCATAAAACAGCTTATTTCATTTAAAAGACAAACATCATAAGTATCTTTCCATTGCTACTCAAAACATTTACTAAGGTGTTAGTGTTTTGGAAATAAATGTATCATCTATGTTTATTCATCTATGAGTTCCCCTGTGGGTTGCAGCTTGCCTTTTAGAAACTTAATTCCAGCAAAGCGTGGGAATTAACAGGACTTTTTTTGAATTCTGAAACTAAACATTTTAAACGTAAGATTGGAGTATCCACGGATATCCTTGTGTCACTGTTATAGTCGTCAGTGCTATTATCATCACTTCGTACTACTCTAAAACGGTTCAATAAATAACGGCTTAGTTATAGTAAAATACTATGTTAACCAACACTACGTTGACTATTGCTAATAGCGTATGTGTTAACATGTTTAACGGTTGCGCGACTAATGTTAGCTCAATATTTTGATTATTCATTAATACTAAATTTGTTTAAGAAAACGAATTTGTAGTTTCTGACCGTGTCGCACTACTCATTTGAAAATATGCCTGTGTGACATTTTAACTAATCCTTTTAAAAATAAAGATTGTCCTACTATAATCATTTCTTGATCTTATCGTTTCTTCCATTTTTAGCGTCTTAATCCAATTCCACTTCACTTATTTGTTTTTTAGAGGCATGCTAGAAAGGCGCAGATACCACCCATTTCATATTAGTCGCCTACAGTTAAAACAATGGTCATCTATTCTTGCTATTGTGTTTGCGGTAGCTATTCATTTCATGTGCTTATTAATTGTTGTGTATATAGCTTCTCGCATTTTCCTTCATTTCCGGTGGAGTTTGGCTACTTGGAAACAATCGGATTGAATCTGAAATAATTGGTAGACGGTATTATTACGAAGGAGGGGTTTTATTTATAATCATTGGGATATTGTTACTTTTTTCTCTTGTGTGCCAATCTTTTATGATTCACTTATTGTTTGTCTCAAAAAAACCATGGAGATTCACCGAAATCAAGGTAAAAAAAGCCGTTGCACTGGTAAGGTACATGTTGATAGAAACCTAATTATCTTACACAGTACTTAGTTCTTCTGTTTACAGCAACGATCCCTCATGTTTATTGTTTGTACCATCTGAAGACAATACGAACAAAAGTATGTTTATGTTATTTCTGCTTATAACCAACCCTGTACTGTTTATTGCGTCGTATTCTGTAAAGTAGATGGTTTTATTACAGCTTTCGTTATCTATTTTAATGGCATCATCGACACCTAGTCCACGTAGGAATGAGTTGTTTATGTATTCTACACTCCTTAAACTACTCCGTCCTAATTGACTCATCTGTGATTGGTCACACAAACGTCCCCCTAATAAAGACATTTAACTGTATGTTCTAGCAGCTATTAGAAAACAAATATATATTGAAATTCCAGAGACTAGTCTTATAGAACTACTGCTGACATATACATTGAACTTTCATTTTGTCTTCAACAACACTGACTATAAACAAACTGATGGAACGTCAATGGGTTTACGTTTAGGATCAATGCTAACAGATTGTTTCCTTGAGGAATTTGAAAACGGTCCCCTCCATTTTTACTGTCTCTACGTCGTATGTATGTATGTATAATCAACATAGAACCTGGCACATGTGTGCATCGGTTCAAGTTGCCACACCTCTGTGGCACCGCAAGATTAACACCACCACCATTAGTAGGAGTCATTTTAATAAAATAAAACAATAATAGTAACATGGAGTGTAAACATATAGGATATAGTTCAGGAAGCATAGAAAGAAAGTTATGGAATAATTTAAAGCTCATGATTTAAGGGAGGACAATGAGTGAATGCATCTGCTCCATTGTGACCGATTCTGGGCGATGTCATTCAGTGTTTCTAGCCACTGGTTACGGTAATCGCGAGGACCCCAATCAGGTAGTCTGCAGCTACCGACTAGACTTAAATCAGCAGTCAGTGACTTTATGGAATGATGCCATGTTTCGGTTTGGCCGCACCTAACTGTCTTCCTCTCTGCTCCTATATCAGCCAACATTCCACGTCGAGACAGACGGTGGTTGGGCATACGTAACACATATCCCAACCACCTCAGTCAATGAAGGCTCACAACCTCAGTACACTCTCCCTTTCGTTGAGAGACGAATATCTCGTCTACGCCATAGGTAACGTAAGTTGGCAAAAGCCAAACGAGTTTTTTGAATTTGTACTGATATTTCGTCAGAGACCAACCCATTAGGCCTAATCAGACTTCCAAGATAAGTGAAGTAGTCGACATGCTCTTCACTCCTTATCTTTAGTTCAGGTGTTGACGAAAACCAGTCCTGGATCAATAGTTTGCATTTAGAGGGGGTGGGGGGGAGAAACGCAGTCCGGACATGCTTACATTGGAGCTTATTTTTGTTAAAAGTTTCTGCATCTTATCAGCGTCTTCCCCAAACAGGACTATATCGTCAGCAATAAGTGGACCTTATGGTAGGAGGTCAATTCCAGAAAAGTCAGATGATGAGTGTGTAATTTCCAACAGTATGTCGACTATGGAATTAAACAGAAGTGGGGAAAGTGGTCAGCCTTGACCGACACCACTTGAGGTTACAAGTTCAGACGACAGTTCGCGATATGCTCTGACACAACTAATAGTGTTTGAGTAAAGAGCCGTAACAAGATCTGTGTACCTCTGGGGTACAGACAGACAGACAGTTGCAACGTAGAACTTGGTACATGCGTACGTCAGTTCAAGTTGCCATGCCTCAATCAGCAGATAGAGATTAAATTGTCGAATCAAATCCCAGAGTGGGGAAGGTAGTAACAGAGTTAATATTCATGGAAGGGAATAGAGACCGAGAATATTTAAGAAAATATGATTCAGTAAATAGAAAATTATGATAAGTTTAGAAACTTAGGATTTGGAGGAAGACAAGGAATGGATGCACCTGCGCCATTGCCAACGATTTTTAGCCATATCACACAAGGTCTCTAGCCATTTATTACGAGCGTCACGCGGACCCCAACCAGGTAGTCTGCACCTAATTACATGGCTCAGCTCAACTGCCAATGACTTCATGGACTGGTGCCATGTTTTGGTTTGGCCGCCCCTAGCTTTCTTTCAGCCTACTCCTGCACCAGACAGCGTTGCTCGTCGAGGTGGGCGGTGGTCAGGCATACGTAACACATGTCCTAACCACCTAAGCTGATGAAGATTTACTACTTCATCAATAGGCTTACCGTATCTACCTAGTACTCTATTCCTAACCCACGTATTGCTTACTCGGTGGTCCCAGAAAACACGAGCAATGCTTCGAAGACATCTATGATCGAATACCAGGAGCTTACGAATATCCTCTATCCTTAATGGCCATGTTTCGCAACCATAAAGTAAGACAGACCGAACTACTGCGCAGTAAACGCGTCCTTTGGTCAGTAGTCGGATGTCTCGCCTATGCCACAGATGACGCAAATTCCAAAAAGCTAATCGGGCCTTATGTATACGCGCAGAGACTTCAGCAGACACCAGACCGTCAGGGCTGATGAGGCTGCCAAGATAAGTGAAGCGGTCAACACATTCAACTGCCTCACTCCCTATCACTAACTTCGGTGTTGACTCAAGCGAATCCTGGAGTAACATTTTGCATTTGGGTGGAGAGAATCGCATCCCAAACATCCTTACATTCTTGTTTAAGGTAGTCAAAAGATTCTGCATTTTATCAGCATCTTCGCCTAAGAGAACTATATCATCTGCATATTCTAAGTCAGCTAGTTTATCTCCTGGAAGGAGGTCAACCCCGCCGAAGTCAGACGATGAAAATGTCAACTCTAAAAGTATATCAATGATAAAATTAAATAAAAATGGGGAAAGCGGACAACCTTGACGAACACCACTTGTGGTAATCAGTTCTGATGACAATCTGCCATAAGCTCTCACTCGACATGTGGTGTCCGAGTAGAGAGCTTGTATAAGGTTAATGTACTTCTGTGGTACGCCTTTTAATGACAGACATTGCCACATAACCTTACGATCAATAGAGTCAAATGCCGCCTTAAGGTCAAGGAATACAACTATTGTTGGGCGTCTAAAAGTGTGTCTATGTTCTAGAACCTGCCGAAGTGTGAATAGGTGGTCTATGCAGCCACGTCCAGGTCTGAAACCACCTTGGTTCTCTCTAGTCTGCTCTTCACGAGCTTTAGTTAGGCGTCGAAGTATGATTGAAGCTAATATTTTGGACACTATATTAGTTAAGCTGATTCCTCGGTAATTGTCACAGGAGGACTTCTGTCCTTTCTTATAGATTGGAACAATTAGTGTTTGAGTCCAGTCAGGTGGGATTACGCCCAATTCCCAGATTCTAGCCAGGATCCCGGTTAATCTCGCTGCTAAAACTGGACCACCATCCCTAAATATCTCAGGGGTCAACCCATCGGGTCCTGCTGCTCTCCCTCGCTTTAGATTCCCTATAGCCTTATCAACTTCACTAAGACTTGGGGGACCAGTATTAACTTGCCATTCAGATTGCTTGGGAATGGTGGGCAACTGGGATGACGCCGAGGGCCAATTGAACTGTTCCCTAAAGTGTTCTGCCCATCAGTCCAACCTTCTGGATTGACAGTGAATAGTGCTCCCATCTTTTTCTGCGATAGTTTCACTTACAGTTGGATTTTTGATGCCCGTTTCCTTGATAAGTCTGAACAGTTGCCTACTGTTACCTATTGCCGCTGCCTTTTCCATCTCTTTAGCTTTCGCTACCCACCACTGCTCACGATCATTTCGCAAGCTTTTAACCAGTTTGCGTTTAAGTTGCCTTCGCTCCTCATCGTATTTAGGACTAGACGGGATGTGTTGCCAAGCATCTATCAGTTCAGTAGATGCAGCTGAAATCCACTGAGTTTTCCTAACTTTTTGGTTTAGTTTACTAGTAGATATCACTGCTGTTTCAACAGCTTTTTGGATATCATTCCAAGCTGACTCGGGGTGGGTATCGTTTATACAGTTCACTAATTGGTTTTTAAGTTGTTCCTGAAATATATTCTTGACTTTTTCATCATTAAGTTGGACTCTTATGGGGATCTTTGCCGTGGGTCTTTTACGTCCAGTGAGACGCAAACTAATACACGCTCGTATTAAAGCGTGGTCTGAGTCTAAACATGTGCTCCAAAGTGAGCGGCAGTCTTCTATCGAGCCTCTCCAACGGTGGCTGATAGTAATGTGATCTATTTGAGACCAACGTTGAGTTGACTGTGGAGGCCGCCATGTCAACTTATGTCTTTCTTTATGTTTAAAGTTAGTGCTTGCGAGAAATAGACGATTATCTGAGCACAGTTGTAATAAACGGTCGCCATTATCTGTTCGTTGAGCCTCGACACCATAGGATCCACCTAGGTGCCTTTCGGTTTCGTATAATCTACCTATTTGGGCATTAAAGTCACCAGCCATAATCACTACATCAGTACGCTTAGCTTTACGAAGGAGGTCTGAAAGCTTTCTGTAAAATTCATCTTTTACTTCATCAGAGCTGCAATCAGTGGGAGCGTAGGCAGAGACAACAAAGAGGCAACGGCGTGTGTCCCTATCTTTCCGAGTTCTTACCGTCCCGTTTAGACGGACAGCGCATAACCGACTGTCTATGGGAAACCAGTCAAGGAGAGCCTGTTCAGCTTTTGAACTTAGTGCTATACCTACACCAGCAAGGCCTCGAGTGGTAGCGGTGGGGTCTCCGGAAACACGAAGGGTGAACCGGACTGGTTCTTTTTTTTCGCAAGGTGAGGTCAGGTGAATGATTGTACTTGGATCCTGTATACGCGTTTCAGAGACACAGCAGACATCGATGGAACGAGAATTAAGGGTCATGGCTAGGGAGGCCTGTTGTCCTATTTGGCCTAAGGTTCGAACGTTAAAAGCTCCGATATGTAGTTTAGTGCGAGGTTTCAGGAGACCAGGAATAACGTTTTGTGAACTCAAATCATTAGCATTAGAGGCGTCAGGTGATAAGGTTAGGCTCGTCGGGTTAATCGTGGGAATAAGGGAGTTATTGAGGGTTGAGGGTGGGATTTGACCTCGAGCAAAATGATCTCTTGTGCTGTTAGAGGTATGAGGGCGGTTATCACTTCCCGGCTGCCCACACCGTGGAAGGATCATCCTTGAGGAACCTGAAAGAGAAAGAGGATTAGAGGAGGTCGTGATGACCTGAGAGTGTGACCGCAGTGTCCAGGGGACAGCTGTTTGAGGTCGGTCGAGTACATTAATTGTTGCTCCGGCTGTCAGAAAGGGAGGCATCGGCCTCATGGCTTCCGAGGGAACTCGGCTTTCACCATGGAGCGTCATATTGATCCTTCCAATTCCCAGGGCAGAGTTAGAATTATTATATGGGTTTTTACTCGTGAACTGTTTTTTAGCATGATAGTTGTTTTACGGGATGGGGTTGCTAACCCCATGCCCAACCCTCCTCCTTTATCCGGGCTTGGGACCGGCAGCAACCCTGTGCGGGCTACAGGCGGAGTTACTTCTGGGGTACGCTTTTTAATGAGTGACACTGCTATAGAACTTCTCGGTTTCAGAAAATTTGGAATGCTACTTCGTTAACTCGAAACATTAGCACTAGAGTCACGTGTTGGAGAAAATTAGGGTTGGGAGTAAAAGTGGGAGAAACATAGGGAGAAGAAGGCAATATATAATGAATAGGATGGTCCCGAGTGCTGTTGAAGGTATGACGTGGTTATCAATCTCCGGTTGCGAATACGGTGTAAGTTTTCTTTTTTTATTGAGGTACTTGGAAAAAAGCTGAATTGGAAGTGGTCTTGATAACCCAAGAGTGCGATCGCAGTGCCCAAGAGACAACTGCTGTAGGCCGGTCACTTGCGACCCTATTAGTAGTGCTTTTTGATGTATTAGCTTTATGTTTGTTAAGACCTTATCACTGGAGGCGGAAATCCATGGACTAAAATGAGGTGTGCATTTTTAGGGCCAACTTTTGTAACCCCACGCTTTTTTCACGAGACGGTAGCACCGTTGTAATGCCGGTTGTCAGCCGGACACACTTAACTCCCACCACACCTCTGTATAGTTGGCAGTATGACTTTACCCTCGGACTTTAGACATACTGCTTGTTAGTCTAGACGCTCTTCAGTTGATCTGCCTGACATAGTAGAATCTTTAGTAACAGTATTTCCAGCCAGCATAACCCGACTGAACCGCCACGATAGACAAGCCCAACCACCACGTCAAGATAACACCAGCGGTCGGGAAATTAATATTATCCGACCACTGTCTAGTCATATCTAGATAATGTATATTAAACATTAGTAATATTTCGCTATTTGCGAAATAAATATTGTAATTAAGCATAAAATTTCACCGAAAAATTACACTGTCGTTTCCTCTTAAAATAAAACTAGGAATCATAATGTGATTAGTTGACATTGTTGAAGTTTATCCATAATAACAATTTTGTGCCATATACACTATTGGTCACTTTATCCAGGTTAGTCGGCGCTTAATTTAAGTGACTGATCTTCAATTACTAAAATGATTCGAAACTTTCTATACTTCAGAGGGTCTCGGGAAGTATATGCATTACGTCTGTGGTCATATATAGGAAAACCAACACGAAGGTGCCGTTGTATTATGCATCGTTGTTTGTACTATGTATTTAATTGATCTCTTGCTACCAATCTAAATACACAAAGTATAACTGTATTTAGAAGTCTGTCAGAGTTTTATGAATACCTTTCCAATAAACTAAAAGGTAGTATTCGAGGTAACAATAAGTGACTGACGTTTACTTTGGCATGGTCTATGATATTTTACATTTTTCGCATCGCTAAAATTTTTGCCGATTACAATTGTCGAATCGCTTTCCAGATTTCTAAGAGGTTTGAACTTGAGTGATCTTAGCAACCAGTATTTTTTAGTTGGGGTTCACTTATTTAATATCTCGTGTGACATTTAATTAATCTGTGTGGAGTGGTGTTTTATTAATTACATCTATTGGCTTTTAACCAGTATGTAGGAGGTTTGAACCTTCATTTGTGCACTTCGGTTTGGGAAACCGAGTAGTATCACTATCCCTCACAACTGAGTTGTAGGTCATTGATGGTTATGTAAATATGTACTTAATGCACGTGTATATCACGACTAACGTGTAGAAGTCATATTAAGTGTACATTTGGTATGTATATGCCTTAGAATTTCGTTAGTTCAATCACAAAATGATTGTTTATCGCTTTCGTAATCTAATTTAGTAATTTGGTGTGAATTAAATACTAGTATAAAAAATTTATTTATAAATATATTATTGTACTAAATTAGCATCAACTATTCTCCCAACACTTTTGTCGTAGCTTTTTTGTGAAATCAGGTAACTTATTATTATGAATAATGATTTAAATTACTTCATTTCAAATATAGCAATATTTACAAATACAGTATTTAATTTAATATTATTATTCAGCTTATTTTAAGAGTTATTTATTGACGTATTTATAGTTGATATGGTCAATTAAAGAACAAACTGAAGAGGCTTTGATTAGTTTATACGGTTACGAACCTGATTTCACGTCTGCATGGGATCATCTACAATCTCAAGTGAGTTCATATAAAATTACTGTCATGTCTAGTATTCTCTATATTTTTTATGATAAATGATAATCGATATGACAGAAGTAAATGTTGATCATATTGGATGTATGTAAGGTACTCTTGGTACTGATACATAATTTTCACTCCTCCATCTCCTTCGTCTTCTTTAATCTGGTTTGCGTTTTTTTAGCAAGTTTGGGTTTTTACGGGATGGGGATGCTAGCCCCATGTTCAACCCTCCTCCTTCACCCGGGCTTGGGACCGGCAGTAACCCTAGGAGGGCTACAGGCGCCACTGTACATCAACTTCATTGATTATGAGAAGGCGTTTGATAGTGTAGATAGGAGAACACTATGGAAACTTCTTCGACACTACGGCGTACCAGAGAAACTCGTCAACATCATCCGGAACTCTTACGACGGAACACAGTGCAAAATTGTACATGTAGGACAACTGACAAATGCATTCCCAGTGAGGACCGGAGTCAGACAAGGTTGCCTACTCTTGCCTTTTCTCTTCCTCCTAGTGATTGACTGGATCATGAAGACCTCCACATCTGAGGGGATGCACGGAATTCAATGGACAAGTAGGATGCAACTCGATGATTTGGACTTTGCGGATGATCTAGCTCTCTTAGTACATACACACCAACAGATGCAAGCGAAGACAACCAGTGTAGCAGAAACTTCAGCCTGAACATACATAAGGGAAACAGCAAGATTCTTAAATACAATACAGGGAGCACCAACCCAATCCAACTTGATGGAGAAACTCTGGAAGAAGTGAATACTTTCACATATCTGGGGAGCATCATCGATGAAAAAGGAGGGTCCGATGCAGATGTAAAGACAAGGATTGGCAAAGCCATAGCAGCATTCCTACGGTTGAAAAACATATGGGACTCAAAACAAATATCAACTAACCTCAAAGTCAGACTCTTCAATTCGAACGTGAAGACAGTTCTGCTGTATGGAGCTGAAACTTGGAGAATTACTGCAAACATCATCAGACGGATACAAGTATTTATAAATAAGTGCCTACGATAGATACTGAATGTCCGTTGGCCGGAAACCATCAGCAACAACTTACTATGGGAGAGGACAAACCAACTTCCAGTCGAAGAGGAAATTAGGAAAAGACGTTGGAAATGGATAGGACATGCACTACGCAAACCATCAGACTGCATCACGAGACAAGCATTAACATGGAATCCTGTTGGGAAGCAGAAAAGAGGAAGGCCAAAGAACACGCTGCGTCGAGAATTGGAGGCAGACATTAAAAGGATGAGCAGCAACTGGAAACAGCTGGAAAGGGTTGCTCAGTACAGAGTTAAATGGAGAACCCTGGTGAGCAGCCTATGCTCCTCAGCGAGGAGTAACGGGCATAAGTAAGTAAGTAAGTAAGTAAGTATCTCCTTCGTCCGTTTTAACCCTTATTTTCTGTATAGTTTACTACTACTATAGATATTATCACTTTTACTACTTTACTCTGTATACTAATTACTTTCCACAGTACTGGCGTAAAGTGTAGTAACTCGGGTCGATATCCACTTTGTCCACATTCTATTTTGTGTATTGCTTGTCAGCATAAAGTGCAACATTTCCAAAATAATTTAATCTAGCGAATTTGTCTATCCATATTAGTTTCAGAATGGGTATTATGAGTTGTCTTATAATGTATCCCAAATTTTTCACTTTATTAGTTTGAACTTCTTGCGTAACAGTTTGTTGGTATTGTTATCCAGAAATTCACTATCCAGAATCAGTTATTTACAAAGTCACTACCTGTTTATTCTAAGAAGTGGGGTTTTACACATTAATGAACATGCTATGTGAATTCCACTATTCACTTTGTTAATCACAATATGAAGCCTAGTGCGAATGTACGTTATCCTGTTTTCATACAATGTCAGCACTATAAAATAAAGTTAACAAGATGGTAATCAAAAAGTGAAAATAGATGTAGTAACAATGATGGTGAGAAATGCTAAACAGTCCATAGGCTTTAAAAATACAATAAAGATTATAGGTATGATGGAAAACTGGGATTTAAGATTTACAGACCGATGAAGAATGAGTGCATCTATACTGACTCTGAACCATGTCACATATCGTCCTTAACTACTGGTTATAGCTTTCGCACACACCTTAACCAGACGTCCCATCATGCTATTAATCATGAATGCATATGTCTATAAGTGTTACTTGAACACCTTAATATTACACGACTATTCATACATGGATAGATGAAATCAGATCTGATTCTATCAGTTGATGAGTATATACATATATATATGGTTTCACCTTCTATCTTCATGATGCATTGTCATTTTTGTGATTTATTCCACAACCTTGCGAAGAATATAATAACACCTTGCAGCGTTTATATGTATGCCTTATTTGGAACTTTTGATCCGCTTTCAGTTTGCGAATACCTAAGTTTCATAACAGTGTATTATTGTATCTGATTGCTATGTACATTCCTACCATTATTGTATCACTGTTTTCCACACATAGTCAAACCTTAAGACTTTGCATATGTATTTAATATAACTAACCATCAGGTTATCTTTGTTTACAGTCAAAATAATATTACATTTCATTTCCTTAAGGTATTCCTTCTAATGTTGTCATAAGTTGTGATACTGTATTTACCCTTTTATTATATAATTATTCAGTGCTAAGCATATTATTTATTTAAGTATTAAATGAAGCTTTCATCGACGAAGTTACTAACGCAACCGAATATCGTAATTGAGTTGGTTATTCTGAATGTAAGCATTGAATCGTGAACATTTCAGTGATGCAGTAACAACCTATCATACCTATGTGAAGAGTTTGTTAGAAAAAAAAACCTTTTGAGATGCGTTACATGACAAATCATAGATTAGTTTCAAAAATATTATTGTCCCCAACATCATTTCACTCTCAGGCTTAGGGAAATTGTCAACAATTAGGTGATTATTTTTGAATCACTGTAGTGTAGTGTCGAAAGCCAGAAAGCTTCAATGATAAGATTTTTTAAAGTTTGACTTTATACTGTAGTCAGTATTTTAACTATTTGTAAATATTCACTAACCAATTCAATACTTATATAATGCAAATTTAGGTCATATTAATGTTTATTGTGACTATGAAGGATTTGATCTATTGAAATGACATTTCATTTTAATTACTTGATCATTGTTACTAGATGATACCCATCTTCATAAGTAAAGTTGATAATTGGCTTATATTTAGAGTTATACCTTCACTTCCTTCGAAGTTATTATGTAAGTATTGCATGTATGTGTTTATAAATGCATATCATTATTTGGGTCAATCATACGCAACTGTTGTCATTATATACTATCATCTAAGTATACATGCACACACGTTCTCGTTAAATAGCACTAATTATCGCAATAAACAATTACAGAGAACTACTAAAAGTGAATAACTTATCCGCCTAATATATGGTTTGCAAATAATTCCTTTAAGGTCACTCATTTTCATTATATTAAATTATACTATTATTCGATGGAAACTTCATTATTGACCTCGATGCATCAACATCAAATAATTTCAATTGTACTATACCGTTTGGTATTTCATTTTTATTAGTGTTTTTCAACTTAATCACTTAGAGCTTGGCATCCATAAACGTAGCATGGATCATCTGATTGTGAATTTAGGTTTTAACTATTGACAAGTAGCTGTGATTAATCTCAGCCATTGAGTATAAATAAAATTTTGTATTTGTCTGGGCAACTATAAGATAGCCAGTGAAGTTGTGATAGTGACGATCTATGTTCTGTTGAAAATAATCCTTAACGGCTTATGAAACTTTAGACCATACACGTCAGCGTTTGCTTGACTGTCAGAAACCTAGTTCAAAAAGCTTCGTTACTTGCGTTATAAATTGATGTCTGTAGCAATTTACTTCTAAGTCTAGAGTGTTGGATAATGACTGTGTTCGACCCCCATTGTTGACATACAAATAATTGTTTGTAATTACAACAGTTCATTAGCAGGGAATGTATCACCCACGTGTATATTTTGATAACTAATTGTATAATACTTCCATTACATTAGGTTATACTTTTGAGTTAGTTGATAACTATAGATTATTTACTTTAGATGTAGCTTATAATGAAGTTAATTATCAGTTAGTCTAAATAACAGTTTGATTACATGCTGACTAACGGGTTAATAAATTTATACGAAAACATGGAACGTTTAAACCGATTCATTGAGCAATATGCTAACATCAGGGTAGTAAGGGAAGAATAACATTATCTAGATCATCCTCAACTCTGAATCGATAACATGAAGATAGGTCCAACTTAAGCTGAAGCTATTGCTAACTCCTATATTTGCTTGATGAGTCATCACATTGTTTATCCAGTGCATCGTGTTAATCCACCCACATAATTTTGATAAATCACACTGTCGCGAAATTTTATTTAAGGTTACGCCCTTAAAGCCAACCATCGTTTCATTCTTCAACACAGTTTTCGCATAATCTATGACTGGTGAAAATGATTTATATTGATAAACAGACCAAGTTATTATTTGAAATTAGTCAGATTGATGTTGGCCGGGTACCATTGAAAACCAGGAAGTAGTGGACAGTTGCTTCGTTCTAGTGTGGGACTACTCAGCAGTGTGCACCTCAGATTCCACATCAGGGGATTCAGGTTGACGGCGGGCTCCTAACCCTCTGCACCACTGGGTCGGCATCCAATGGTAGAATTTCCACTTCCCTCAATTTGTGATATGTATATCGCGCGACACTCATCCATTGTCATTGGTGATAATTATCTTACTCCCGACAAGTCTGAACTCCACCAGTTGTCAAACTGAAGCTCCTGGTGAGGAATCTGGGGTGCGCACTGCTGAGGAGTTCCACACTAGAACGAAGCAACTGTCTAGTGCTGCCTGGTTTTCAATGGTACCTGGCTAACATCAGTCTGTGATATATTTAGTCAACTAAATTACCAATATCCACAAAAACAACCATCTCAAGTGAATTAAAATGAATCAGTTTTTCATCGACATTCTATTTAGATGCTACTGTTCATGAATTGCACTGCAAACTTTGTAAATATCAATAAAAGTTATGAACAATAGATCAAAACGAATGTACGACGACTGATTCATATAGCAGAAAGATGGTTCTCACGAAACGTCAACTTCTGGATCACAACAAATTATCAGACCTAGACAGCTCCTTTTAAGGATGGTAGCAAATCCTTGGTTGGGAACTAACAAGGCTGTTTGGAAAACTACGAGTGTTCTACCAACTCGGGATGAAGCAATCACTGTCTCCATCTTTAATAAAAGCTCACGTGACTAAGGTTAAAAAACTGTTGAGTACATATCTACTCTCTGTTACTTCCAAACTATTGGCTTCCGTCATACTTCACGAATTGTGCAAAGCGTCAGAGACTGATTCGCTAGGAGCAGGTTGCTTTTTGATCAGGTCTCAGATGTATCAGTCAAAATTTTGTCCCTCACCAAGAGTTAGAACACCGTCACACTTATCGCATGCTAAATATCAAGGGTGCCTTCGATTCATCGATTCATCGTGATTGTCTGTTGTAGAATGGCGTATCGTAGAGGTTTATTAACATCTGAAATGCTCTGTACACAAACTATTCAGGTAAAGTGTAGGTATACAGCCACCTCTGTCCATCGTTTCATTTGAGCAGTACAGTTAGGTAGAGTTATCTATCCTCACCATTCCTCTTCACTTTTGCCATTTATGACATTTTGGATTCATGTAATGGTGGTGTAGTCCTTTTACCTAGAGGAAGACTTTTTGACCTCGAGTGTGCGGATAATAGCGTTTTACTATGTACTACCACACAAGCCATCTGAATCATACTTAATCAGCTGGGAATTAGTATTCTTAAATATAGCATTTACATTGCACTTTCCAAATACAAAGCACTTCTACAATAAATTCTGCATGATCTAACCGTTTTGTGGTGAGCCTATACAGACAGTCGAAAAATTAATGCATCTGGGTAGTTGTTTGTGTGCTGGTTGTAATGTAATAGATAAGATCAGTCGACTCATAATGAAAAGCAGGCCTGTGGACTGGGTGGAAAAAATAGAGAGGTGATCTGTTCATGACAATGCATCTTGAAATGTAGGAAGCTATATTGGACGCCTCTTTCAGTCCATCACGACTTCTTGGTTAAAGTCCTAAGGAAGGTATCACTTAGTGGCTTTAGACTTTATCAGGTATATCTTAGAATAGAAGCTGGTGAATATCCTGCTGCAGCTTGCTGTTCAACTCTCAAAAAGTGTGATGGTATTTCCAAATAGATCGGGGCCTTTCTTGATTGCCTTTCTATCTGGACCGTACCTCCTGCTTTGTGATTTTTTTTTGTTGTCTTATTGAATTTTACCTGTTTTGATTATGACCACTTTTCATTCTTATTCTTCTCAATATCCTGCATCTAAATGTTTGGTGCATACATCTTTAGTGCTTATTTGTAGCATATTTTGTGTGGAAGTAAATAAATAATATAAATAGATAAATTGAAAATAATATAGTATATTCCTGTCGTATCAATTAATTACGTAATTCATGTTAGTTTGTTATCGGTGTAATAGAGACGTTATAAGTAATAGTTGCTTGTGAATTTCTCATTAAACACTTGGTCATAACTATTCACCAAATTAAGTTAGGCTCCTTTAAAGCTCCACAGGAACGATGTTTACATCTAAGCCTCTCGATTCGACTCAAGTTAGTGATGTCTTTAGCTAGCAATATGGAGTAACTTTCTTTGCGTTTAGTATTTCTGTAGTTACAAACATTTGTAATCACTATAAAGAGATCCTTAGTAACACCTCATTCAGGTTTCTTCGATCACTATGTTTAAAAATGCAGTCTTTCATTGAGATTTTTTATTCTATTAATATTTTATTCTCATTATTTTACTCCACTTAGATTCTGAAAAATATACGTCATTTACTATGTTCGAATAGCTTTTCTTCCAGTGTCCAGTTTATTAAATACACATTTTAAAATAACCTTAATCAGTTTACGACAAGTTATTAGCTAACCTTATGAACATAATTAACACTTGTCCTTTACTATCAACAACTACGATGCATTGACACCAGTATGTGAATGGTTAAATGAATTGTTATCGAATCTCAGTAGCAACGTTTTGTTAATCTTCAATTTTTTTATTTACAGAGACTTTTTGTAATAACCTTAAAATTAAGTAAATAACAAATATTTCTCAGTTGTAAATTAATTTTACCATCAAAAATTTCACTGCTCATATATGCCTGATATCTTTATAGGATAATTTAAATTTGCAGATTTTCAAATTGTATCGCATCTTTATACAAATTTTATTAAATCTAGAGTGAATGTTGTGGATTTTCGGGTCCTCAAATCTATGCCTCTTCAAAATGGAAGTATAGCCAACCTAATTCATCAGCTTTAGTTGTTTTAGTACCGGATTCTTGTCGTACACTTGAGAGTTTAGAAGAGCAAGTACTTGAAGATTTAAAAACCAAATCTGATTACGACGAACTTAGACAAGTAACTTTTCAAAAAGTCAGTCCAATTACATTTTATACTTCTTAGTTTATGTTAACGTAAATATATTCTAGATTTTTAGAAAAATGAAGAATTAGTGTGTATAATATTGAAGGATGACATTTTCTACCTACAGCCATCCACTTCCACTGTTTGACAAACTTGCCATTCAGATTAATGATGGAATCCTCATGGCATTTTGCTTCACCTACTTTACAGATTGCAGTTTCTAACTCTAGCCAGCATTTTCCTTGAGGTAGGAAATGACGACACGTTAGAAATCAGGGGTAATATTTTTGAGCTATCTAGTCAAAGTTTTAAGGACCCTTAAACTTCACTAATTGGCATACAATCATGTCGGTTGATATAATTATTCTTAATGTCAGTGCTTCAAGTTAAATTGAATAATAGATAACAACCTTCAAATTTGGTTGAACTAGTAAACACAAACAACTTTTCGCACTACTTGGTTAACGAAGACAATTTTCTCATCGCCAAAATACAAGATTATTTTAAAACATGCTGCAATGTAGCCAGAAAACCAAATACATGCTCTTTAGTGAGCGATAGTTCTGTTTTCGTTCGCTTTATTAATTGCAGAGTTAGAACATCATATAGAGCACATCGGTAGGGACTGTATGAGAAGTCGATTCTGACCAGTAACAGATTTTTATCATCAGAAAACCACGTTCACCGATCCATGTTATCCCGAATCGCTGTTAGTTGTCAGTCACAACTTAATAACTCCCTTTTATCCATGTCTTTGTGTCTTGCTCACCATAATACTTATTAAATGAGCTTCGATAAAAGGAATGTTTTAGTTATGCAATTAGAATAAGCTTGTATATTCCCGTTGATTTGTAATGGACTGGAACTGGTCAGTCTCCGTTTGCCATATGTGCATCCTGAGCGGATTGCCTCGATATAGCGTTATTACACACGTTATATATTTAAGTTGGATTGTGACTGGCAAGCGGAATCCAGGACGCGCGTTTCGTCCTATTTGGGACTCATCGGCTGGATGTACCTGCATCAATGTTGATGTTCACACACTGCTTTAGTTAAATTCATCTTCATTTCGGTATAAACTGCAATATGTCGAAATCTAATAAATGTAATGAGGAACATTGTTTTCTCTCATAAGTGGTTATCTCTCACTTTGTTTAGAACTTCTGACCCAGATTATTTATTATTTATTTATTTAAGCACAAAATTTATTACAAAATGACAGCAATATATATGTACCCTATAAGTACAAAAATAATACAGATGAAATTGGAACAATAAGGCAGTCATACAAAAATGCAGTAGGGTGTTTCCCTCGGATAGCCAGCATCCGCAGCGATGCGTCCTTTTCAACGAAAGGAAGAGGTTAGACGAAATCGACCCTAAAAATGTCACACCTCACCTTCAGGAATTTCCGTCTCTAGTAGTAAGGCTTTTTAAAGAGCAGTGCTTACACTTTAAAAATTCCTCATAACGAGGTCGTGCGTGATTGGCCTCAAGCAGTTGTCTCTTGGACTCTAAGATCACGCTTCCAGGCTGCTAAGACCAACACCAACCCAGTTTCGTTTACAGGTACCGCATGAAGTAATATCCTTCCATGGTGTGGACAGCTAGGAAATGAAAACTAACGTCATACCTTTAATAGCACACGAGGTCATCTTGTTCTGGGTCAAATCCCACCATCAACTTTTAATAACTCTTATTTCTACGACCAACCCTTCTCGTATAACTTTATCACCTCACATCTCTGATGCCAATCATTCGAGTTCACGAATTGTTATTCCTGGTTTCCTGTAACTTCGAGCCAAACTACGTATCGGAGCCATTAGTGTTCGAACCCTGTACAAAGTAGAACATGTTTAGATTTACATCATGCTTTATTACGAGCGCGTATTAGTGTGCATCTCACTTGACGTAAAAGATCCACAGTAAGGATCTCCTTCAGTGTTTAATTTAAAGATAAAAAAGTCAAGAATACTGTTGGGGATTCTAAATCCTCAAAAATATAATCGTTCATTAAATCAAGCGAAAGGCGTTGTATTAATTTTCTGTAAAATTGATTTGTAAACTTTCATCAATTAATTCAGTTTTAAATGTGAGATATATAAACGTTATTTGCTTGTCTCGTCTGATATATTTTTGCTCCACAATATAATCTTACTACAAGTCTTATCATTTGGAGTAGCTATGGGTTGGGAAGGGACAAATCGTGGTATCTGATTGAAGTACAAGTATCCGAGATAACAATTCGCACTAACTGTACCGACTATCCAGGGAATCAGACATAGAATCCAGCTACCATAGATAATTTAGCTATATCGTATCGCTTACCGTACTAGGAACTCACGCGTTTGTCTAATCTGAGAAAACATATCATTGTCGATGGACCAAAGTAAACAGACTTCACTGCGACCAAAGACATAAAAAAGTACATTTCAGGAACACTTAGAAAAACAGTAGGTCAACTATGTAGGAAATATCCACCCCGAGTCAGCTTAGATCGATGTCCTAAAAACCGTTCCAATAGCAGTGATATGTGCTAGTAAACTAAACCAAAAGGTCAAAAAATTCAGTAGGATTCAGCTGCATTTACTTGGTTCATCCCTTTTGGCTCTGAATACAATGGGGAGCGAAAATAACTTAAAGACAGACCAGTTTAAAACCAACGCAATAGTGGGTGGCGAAAGCTAAAGCGATGGGAAAGGCAGCGGCAATAGGCAACAATGGTTAACTGTTCAGACTTATTAAAGAAACGGGTATCAGAAATCCGGCTGTAAATGTAACTATTTCGGTGAAAAAGTGGGGCTATTATTCACTGTCAATCCAGAATATTAGATTGATGTACAGAACACTTTAGGGAACAGTTCAACTGGCTTTCAGCCTCACCTCAATTACCCACCATCCCCATGCAATCTGAATCGCTAAGTAATATCTGTCCCCTAAGTCTTATTAAGCTTGAAAATCCTATAGGCAACCTAAAGCGGGGGACAGAAGCGGAACCTGATGGATTAACCCCTGAGATATTTAAGGAGGGTGGTCCAGTTTTAGCAGTCAGGTTAACTGAGATCTTGGCTAGAATCTGTGAACTAAACGTAATCACATCTGTCTGGTCTCGATCACTGTTCTTTCCAGTCTATAAGAAAGGACAGAAGTCATCGTATAACAATTACCGAGAAATCAATCTAACAAATATAGTGTCTAAAATACTAGCTTCAATAACACTTTGATGCCTAACTAAAGCTTGTAAATAGCAAACTCAAGAAAGCCAGGGCAGCTTCATACTTGGACGCGGTTGTATAGACCAAGTATTTACACTTCGACAGGTTCTAGAACATAGGCACACTTTTCAACGTCTAACAGTGGTGAATTATTCATCGACTGAGGTGGTTAGGACATGTGTTACGTATGCCAAACCACCCCCTACCCCGATGAACAATGCTGTATGGTGTAGGAATACAATGGAAAAGGCCAGGGGTGACCAAGCCAAATCATGGCACCAGTCCATGAAGTCATTGATAACCGGGCTGAGCCATGTCGATAGGTACAGACTACCTGGTTGGAGCCCACGTGATAATCGTAACCAGTGGTTAAAGAGTAGGTGACAGGGCTCAAAATCGTCCACAATAGTGTAGGTGCATCCATTCTTTGTCCTCCTTCCGAACTCATCATAATTTTCTTTCTACGGAATTGTGCTTTCTTAAAGCTTTCCTTCGATCTCTAATCGTCTCAATTATTACTAATTCTCCACTACTCTGGGATTTTGTCCGACAATTTAATCTCTATCTGCTAATTGGGGTATGGCAGCTTTAACTGATGTACGCATGTACCATGTTTTACATTGTGACTGACTGACTCATATACATGATATGAATAATCTCAAACGTCTTTTTTTGACTGAAAGTTTTAAGATTTAAATGGACAATTCCTTTCTTATTTAGTAACCATATTTGTCATCCTAAAATTCCTTAATGCTTTCTTTTAATTACCCTGTTTTTTCATATTTGTTCCTTTCTTAAAGGGATGTTCAGAATTCCTTTATACCCATATAGAAGCTGTGCTGAGCGGTTCATTTATAATACCGGTTATTTCCCTCGTTATAGTAGTAAGTCCGTAATTATTTTAATGTGTTTTGATCCTGTTATTTTTTTCGTGCATATGAAGGAAAACTATTTATTATATTGCTTTTTTTAAGGACATAATTATTCTTAATATTATATGAACTTTTACGAAACTGTGTGTACACAGAGCCACGGTAGATTATTTAAATACTAAAAGTTATGTGCGTCATTCACACTTCATTTTCGTATACAAGATTCCTTCTCACCTAATTGTTTTTTGTTCATTTACGAGCTGAAGTTGATTTAAGTAATAATAGATTATTTGAATGTGTAACCTTGAATGTGTTTAGTAGGCTGTCGCGATGTATTTCATGATAGTCCTCAACGGTGTGAATGAAAGTCATAGACCAACTCCCTTATCGCACTTAAATTGACAGACAATCTTTACCTCTTAGATTATGCTGTCTGTTTTCTAAACTCAAGCGGCCGTTCCTTTAGGATGTTTGACACGTGAAAGATCAAGATGATATAATTAGCAATAAATAAATATGAAATATCTAATGTCATAAAACTTAAACAAAAAATATGAGCATATTTGCGCTTCATTCGAAGCTGTGTAGCACAAATTCTACGAACAACTGTAATTGTTCAAGCCTCGATCAAACTAGTTCACACTGTCTTCAGTTACAGTTCTTTCTTATTAAGTTGAATTTTATTTGATGGTGCTTCGTATATAATGATAGCTTACCGTTCCCCCTAATATTTTTTCATTGTCTTTCTTATTTGAAAAATAACTTATCTCGTCTTGCCCTCTAACCGTCGCAACCTGATGTATTTGATCGTTATCACCTATCGGAAACGATTCGCTAGGCTTTCTCTTTTGTCCTTGGGATTATTTTATGTAATTTCGTGGTGATTGGAGAAGAAATCTGAACAATTCGAAGAAAAACCACAAATGGGGACATTTCATATTGACGAACGAGTGTAGTTTTCTGGCTTTTTGATCTGACCTTAAGTAAATCTTCAGCTTTTTAATTCTAAATTATGATTTCACGAGTTATTTTCCTTTACCTAATTTATTTTTTAGAAATTTGTTAATTGATTACTGTAACCATCACGATTTGTATTTTGTCTAGAAAACTTATTTTCCAAGTTTTTGCAATAAGCCACTCTTTTTCTGATTAATTTGAGAAATAGTGTGTAACCGAGTCTCACTTTTTACTATTATTATCTATTACTTAGTCTTTATTATTACTCTACATATTTTATCTGTATATCCTTTGATTTTTGCATATGAAAATATATTAGCTTTTTACAACCAATAAATTAGTTAATGATGATAACGTGATTGTTTTTTACATTTTACTAAATTTCCATTATTATTTACTGATTGTGCTTGTTACAGATTGATCTCGGTTGGATATCATTGAAAACCAGGGGACAATAAGTATGAGTCTTAGTATGAGGCTCAACAGTACACACCTTCAACCTCGTTATGGAATCGAACTCTAGACCTTCAGTTCTCGCGGCAAACACTTAACCATCAGTGTAATTGATCTGGTGTCCAATGGTAGGATTCCCACTCCAGTCAATTTGTAGTGGAGCGCGACGATCAGTCAATACTGTTAGTGATAATTATCTTACTTCCAACGTCTCAACTTCATCAGTCACAACTTCTCACTAGAACTTCAGGAATATATTTCGTAATGCCAACTCAAATCAATTATAACATAATTACGTCACCTGTGACCAACTTCCAGATATTCCCGATGTTGTAGTAAGATGTCATTACTGATGAAATTCAAACGTTGTAAGTAAGATAGTTATTACTAACAATATTGACTGATCGTCGCACTTCACTACAAATTAATTGAAGTAGGAATTCTACCATTGGACACCAGATCAGTTATACTGATGGTTAAGTGTTTGCCGCGAGAACTGAAGGTCTAGAGTTCGACTCCATAACGAGGTTGAAGGTGTGTACTTCTGAGTCCCATACTAAGATGAAAAGATGTCAAATGTTCTTCGGTTTTCATTGATATCCAACTGAGATCAACCTATGACAAATACGAACAACAAATTAAATACTGGCCCCCTCGAAGCAACCTCAACCCAATTTACATCATTATAGGCAGTCACTTTGGTATATTCGTACATATATTATACCTCCTGCTTGATAAGCTGATAGTGAGGTGGCTTATTAGTAAATGCATCGTAGTTTTGAATCTCACTCTGCCTATTTCGGATTGCATAGCCAGGTATTTTCACTAGAATTCATATATAGTGTGGATCTGCACTTCATAAATGAGTTGAAACTGGATTACGCAGCCGTCAGACTATGTGAATAAATGTTTAAAAGTGAAATACTTTAAATAATTGTCAAGCTTTCCGTTTTCACTTTTACTCACTATGTATAATAATCTTATCTAAACCACAATATTATCGACCCTTGCTTAGTATGTAATAGCAGTGATAAATAATTAAAGATAGTTTTATTGTTACAGGTTGTCGTTACTACACAGGTATTATGTTGCCTGTGGATGCCTACTTTTAGTTTACAAAACAACTTTCTGATACTTATTCACATAATGATTGTTCCCTACCGATGAGTTTCCAGTGTCAAAGCCTTTCATTTCAAAATCATTTTATTAAGTCAGGGAAAAATGATCTCCCATTTCTCGATCTAGTGGTTTGTTACTTACTAATCATAAATCTAAAATGTCAACAAAGCAGCTGAATATGTTTGTCGTTTACAACGAATTCGTCGCTCACTCAGCTCAAAATTTATTTCTCAGTTTTCGTCGTCAATAAAAGTGACACACATAGAATTCAATAGAATTTGGTGATTCCCAGCTGTTTTAAATCAGTACATTATTAACTATTAAGTTAACCAACTATCAGTCTTTCTATCCAGACTAGAATCTATTCACTTATAATTTACGAGGCTTCTACAATGACTGATAAATGTTTTGGCCGATTGGACCGTGCTATTAGTTACCTTAGTATTTACTACTAAGACTGAATTCATGTTTGCATATTCCTGCACTTGTAGAAGTTTAGTGTAGTCACCATGTTTGACATTTCGAACTTATCTTTCCTCAGCGTTTAATTAAACTGCATCAAATGCCTTAATTGAGTATGAATAACAACATACACATAAATGATCCAATTAATTTACCAAGTGCTGGTTATATTTTGTTTGACTATTTTTACACTTATCGGCGAAATCATATGGATACTTAAATCATAGTTAACACAGAGATTTGACTTACTCAGTCATAAGAGTTGAGTACATATGTATCACTATGAGAATGTTAAAACTTCGGAATATTGCAAACACTAAAATTAAAACCTTTATACTTTTATAGCTAAGATAAATGAACAATTCTGATCTGCACTACAAAAATGGTTTGGATTTCTGCGAGAATACACGCTTCCTCATTTTGTTACATTTGTTCTCTTGGCGATAAGCAATATTAAGTCAAAAATGCTAAAGTTAAGGCTTAATTAAAACTAGATGTTAAAATCCATTATATCGTGTAAATTCCTTAGATATTAAAACATCGATATTGTTTATTTTCCTAAATTTATCATGGTATCATGTAACATTTGTATCTACACCAAGTACTAATGTAACTCCAGAGTCTTGCTAATCTGGAATGTTTAAAAAATACTTCAGACGGTTTTTATATTGATGATGCATTTTTCATTCCATAAGAAGACCGAAAAATCAGCTGTTAGGATATTGCATTTTACCACTCACACAACACAGTTCAAGGTGGAATCAGGTGATCAATAGTAAAACATATTCTCGAGACCCTGTTTTACAAGGCTATCGATGAAAAAATCAAATATGTACTATACAAAACATATGATACAGTATAAGTATAAACTGAGTAAAGCACTATCTACTAAATTCTTCTGTACTAATAGATGCTCAATTCTTAGAATGACCCAACATTTTTGTCAATTTTAACCATCATTTCTGTCATAAATAAACTTGTATTTACTGAAATGTGAGTGTCGTTAAAAATGCGCATCGAATTAGTTTGTGCTGTTGTAGTCGTTGAATCATCAAACTGTCCACAAACTTCAGGACAAGATCACCACTAAAAACTGTAAATAAATATCATAAATTCAGCAAAAAGATTATTTATTACTTATCTGGTTTTATGTTTAGTTTACAGTCTTCTAGAATATAATAGCTTTTCTTGTATTATATCAATTGCCATGATGATTTAACCTAACAACACATTCTCATCGAATTAGGATCAAAACGAACCTACTGTTTTTATATAAACTTACTGTGACCAATTAATATTTGCAAACGAAAAAAAAGTTAATAAAAAGCATAAACAATGGAAAACACTTACTGAACGCGATTGCAAATATTTTTGTGCTTTAAACAAATATTTAGCAAAAACTCGTTTACGGACTGATATTTTAGCGTAGCAGCAGATCTACTTGAAGAATCAAATATTTTCGGTTCAGTATGATTTGTATGTAGCCTAGCTGTCAATCCCTATTTATGCATATTTCAATTGCCTATCCTGTCTATATCTATGACGGCATTAACAACTAATAAAGTTCACGAATGAATGAATTTGCGGCATTGAAATTTACAGCCATTCCTCAAATCGAATATATTTCAGATGACAAAACGATTCTTTGCCTTATCAAATATATTCGGGAATTAAAATTGTCACTCATGAGTATTATGCTGTATCAAATCGTTTCTGACTAACCAAGGATCAAATTGACTATTTACTTCTGCACCTTATATCAGTTTAGTAGATTTTCTTTATCTTCTGAAATTCGCCTTGTTCCAGTTGGTACATTTAATGATGACTATCATCCAGTCATATGGCAATTTACCAGTAACATTTATGTTATGACGCGAAGAAAGGAAGGAGGGAGGGGATGATCTTGATTGGTGGATGCGAACACCAATGAAATGCGTGCCTAGTTAAGAATGTGCGATTGACCTAAGCCCTCTCACCCCCCTAAGGCCGATAATAGGACAACCAGAACTGAGAGGACCGAGAACGTATTGTATATTAATCATGCCTTTATATACACATAAAATCAGACCACACAGTAAACCAATCATAAACCTAACATTGATACAGAACAAAAGAAATGGTGATAGTGAATGGGGAGAACTTGTACACAGTAAAGTAGACGTAGTCCGTAATAATAAACAATACACTAAACGAGAGAACCGGGCAAGGGGGACGTAACAGTCATAGAAATAAAATGATTACATCACTCATGAATAAAATAACGAGAATAGTCCCCCAAAATACAGTTCTGAAAGTCCGTTACTTTTCTTTAATCACCCGGCATAACAATTTAATTATAAGTAAGTAGATAAATAGCATCAGTTAATACAATGATAGTCAACTGGTCATTCATAATGATTTACACTATACTACAGGATGACCGGGTTTTAAATTATCAATCGATGATGTTTAGACATTTCATCACTAACTGTTTCCCTCTCCCAGAAGTTTTCAGCCTTAACTTTGAGATAAGAAAATCAACCGGTTTCATACAACTGGATTTACTCAAATTTTTATGAAATTTTGATAGATTTTGTTGCAGACTGAAATCAGTGAATCACTACATCCAACTGTTTCATCTTGTCTCTTCGGCCTAGCTTGTTTACTCAACGATTGAACATAAAACAGTTAGAACCCACCATAAACATTGTATTATTACTCCTATGAGTTTTATTTCAGTAATCCACACTTTTAAACAGTCCATTGTTGTGACTCCGCTAACTCTACATGTCATGACTTTCCACTTGAATTTCAGAATGTCTGTGTCTAAGCAGTTACCTAGTGAACACTAGTTTATTACTCAGTTATTGATCTGAAGTGTTGCGATTAAATTGAGGAGATTGTTATAGGCTGATGGACCCACTTAAGATATTGACTGGCAATATACTTTTCGAATTATATTTGTTCGCCCAATTAGTTTTGGTGTTGTGCATTGAATAGTAACCTTAATCCGAACACAAATGTATACTCAGTGCCTTTTAGTTTACGTTGTAATAAAAAATTACTTTGAAGTAATTACCACTAGTTAGTGTATGTATCAAGTTTTCAGAATTATTTCACAGTCCAATAACCAAAAGCATTTTCAACTTACTAACTAATTAGTTTAGATATGTATTTCATCTTTATGAATTATTCACTTATGTAAAATATAAAAATATTAAAGTAGTTCACAAGTTTTAACAAACGGAAGTTCAATAAGATAATCATAAATCACATTTTAAATAATCTCAGCGATTGAAATTTTTTAAATTCCAGCTTTTCAACTTACAAAATGGCCCGAGTTTAGTAATGTGCACAAAAGTATATATATATATAATATATATATATATATATATATATATATATATATATATATATATATATATATATATATATATATATATATATATATATATATATATATATATATATATATATATATATATATATATATATATATATATATATATATATATATATATATATATATATATATATATATATATATATATATATATATATATATATATATATATATATATATATATATATATATATATATATATATATATATATATATATATATATATATATATATATATATATATATATATATATATATATATATATATATATATATATATATATATATATATATATATATATATATATATATATATATATATATATATATATATATATATATATATATATATATATATATATATATATATATATATATATATATATATATATATATATATATATATATATATATATATATATATATATATATATATATATATATATATATATATATATATATATATATATATATATATATATATATATATATATATATATATATATATATATATATATATATATATATATATATATATATATATATATATATATATATATATATATATATATATATATATATATATATATATATATATATATATATATATATATATATATATATATATATATATATATATATATATATATATATATATATATATATATATATATATATATATATATATATATATATATATATATATATATATATATATATATATATATATATATATATATATATATATATATATATATATATATATATATATATATATATATATATATATAGATATATATATATATATATATATATATATATATATATATATATATATATATATATATATATATATATATATATATATATATATATATATATATATATATATATATATATATATATATATATATATATATATATATATATATATATATATATATATATATATATATATATATATATATATATATATATATATATATATATATATATATATATATATATATATATATATATATATATATATATATATATATATATATATATATATATATATATATATATATATATATATATATATATATATATATATATATATATATATATATATATATATATATATATATATATATATATATATATATATATATATATATATATATATATATATATATATATATATATATATATATATATATATATATATATATATATATATATATATATATATATATATATATATATATATATATATATATATATATATATATATATATATATATATATATATATATATATATATATATATATATATATATATATATATATATATATATATATATATATATATATATATATATATATATATATATATATATATATATATATATATATATATATATATATATATATATATATATATATATATATATATATATATATATATATATATATATATATATATATATATATATATATATATATATATATATACTTTTGTAGGTAATTTCACTTAGTTTATGGTTGATTAACTGTATACTGACTTTCTTTAAGTTGTTTTCCGCAATGACCAATAAATCCATTGTTTGGTGATCTATGAAATCTGCGTTCTTAGTGTATAACAATATATTATGAAGTCAGAAAAAGATTGTTAAGATGATTGAGGAGAGTATGACCAATAAGTATGCTCCCACCCACCTGCTCTGTGATTGCTAGTCCCTCCAAATCCCGAATGAGGAAGATAAAACAACTGAGCTAACAACCAGACATCCAAATTTTATTCCAAATAATCCTTTGTATATACATAAAAATAGACCACACAGTCAACCAATTGGGAATTTAACATTAATACAAAACAATGGAAATAGTGGTAGTAAATAGAAGTAGCTTGTACACAACTAATTAATTGTGATTCTGATATATCGCCAACTAACATGATGCAACGCCTACCTTATACTCCTGGAGTACTAACCGCAACTCTAACTCGCTGAATTATCTACGTGAACAGAAACCCGCAACCGTAACCAACAACTTGACAACTGATTACGCGCCCAAAGCCAAAATCAAGAAGATACGAACACAGCACTGAGAAGATTCGACTCTATTCTGTCGCAACTCTGTATATATAGTTACGACAACGACCTTGCGACAATTAGAATAATTAACACACTGAAAAAACACTACAACCAATCACAAAATACAAGGTCAGTGCGAAGAAAATTAAGGACAGTACCGGTTACCGCCCATTTCGCAATTAATAAAAAATAGCAAAATAAAAATAATTACATGAAAAATAACTAGTTCTGTTTCTTCCTAGCAAGTTCATAAATAAGAGACTAACAGTAAATATACTGAACGGGGGGACAGAGTAACGTAACAGTGTTAGAAGTAAACCGTTTACAATTCCTAGACCAAAAATAATTGAAATCATTTTCTAAACAATTGTTTGAAAGTTTGTTACTCTTATTTATTCGTCCAACATAGCACAATACACCGAAGTAATAATACAAACGTAGTTCCAATGTTTCCAACTGACTACCTGGAATCAAATTTTAATACTCGTAAAGCTACGTAACTTAGAATAGTGATCACACTATAACTTAATTGACAGAATTTAGTCAACTCTAAGTGCTAGAGTGGAAGATAACAATTTAATTTTGAAATTGTTAAAATTATGGACGGGAAATTCCAATAATATTGGCGTCGTTTTAGCAGCTTGTCACCCTTAGTTATTAACAATCAGTTGACAAATTGGCATAGATCCAGTTTATATGGAAGGTTTCAATCAGCCGTAAGCTCGGCAATGGGATACACGAAGATAATAGAATACGTGTAAGCAAGCAGCCGAAAACGAGTTACTTAGAACATACCAACCTAATACTGGTGGACTAATAAAAGGATGATTTCCACCCTAAATTGTGCAGAAAGCCAACAAGATCTGTTCAATACATTATCAAGCTTAGGTGACTGTATATTAATGAAAGCATTCATTTGAGCTACAAACCTTGCTCATGTAGTGTTCCTATCTGACTCTATGAATATTAAACTCTGAGTTATAAGGGAGGGGGGAGAGGTGAACTAAAGTTTTAGCTTGATAATCTTTAGTCTACTGAAATTCGGCAATTATTCGTTTCTTGCTGTTGAAGCAAATTAATATGGCTTTTTCGTTACTTTAACTTAATTATTTTATTATAGTTAACAGGTTGTATAATAAACCGAAATATACTACATTTTTAGTGTTATAGTCTACGATCAAATCCATTTTCTATGCGCGCCACTGGTATTCGAAAAACCAAACCATGAAATAGAAGAAGGCAATTATTGGGCTAGAAGCAGTGTTTTTTTTCAAAGTAGCAACGATTTATTAGGATTTATAAATGGACAAGCCGATCCAGAGAATGACATGCAGTTAATGACTTTTTTGATAAATGATCCACTTCAACAGCTCGCCATTCACGGAAAATAAACACATTGAAACACATTTACAGAACAGTATCAACCATGCGTGAAGCCAATTTACTGTTATAATACAACGCTTAGTAGATTTAGTGAGGTAATCTCCAATGCCTAGTACAGGTGAATCCAATCAGTCATATGATCCTGTTTATTTTTATTCCTGATGTTTTTTAAAATGCGTTACAATGTAATTTAATTCATGTATCCTCCCCTGTATGTATCTGCCTACTCATTCCTGTTATATTGTTTTGGCGAGGTATATTAGTCAGATCTCATTACTTACTTGTGATTGGTTGACTAGTTCTCACCTCTTTGTGACTATCTATATTTAGAATATTGCTATTCCTACTTGCATATATAAATATATATATATATATTCCTAGTTGGATTTCTTATTGCTTGTACTACTGGAATACTAGATTACGTGATTTCTCGTCCCTAGATTGTTGAGCACTGACCGCTTGCGATTCCTACTACTGGTAATTACAATATTATTCTACTATTACTACTGCTTTTGAGATTTCTCTGTGTTACTACGTGACTGCTATTTGTACTTCTAAGAGTAATTATGAACATCGTATCTAGACTAGACGTAAATTAGACAAAGGACGTTTGCATCGAAAATTATAAAGCTGTAATTAAATAATTCGGTGCGAAAAATTTTGAATCGGAATGGGGGGAAGTGTCAGGATTTGTGGCGAGGGCACATTAAGGTTTCAGTTTTGCTTAAGAAAACGTGGTAGAAACAGTTCTTTAGGATACCCCAAAGTCCCATTTAGTAGTAATCAACACAGCTTGATTTCATATGAATAGCTTTGTGAAATCTAGAATAAACGTTTAGCTTGTGAATGATCATATGATAAGAGAGTTTGCTTAAGTGTTCCCCCTAGTTAGCCGAGAAATCTAGGCCTTCACAAGGTCTCACTGAAATATAATCATGGCGAGAAAAGTTGATCAATATATCTGTAGCGCTAATAATCTCAAAAATAAATAGTTGCATATGTTCTCGATATTGATGCTGACTATGTTGGTTTTGGCCAACACGATTTGTTGAAGGCGCTTGGTCACGCATCACCACCAGATCACGTCACGACGGACCGTGGGTAGAATCTATCTCGCTAGTTTGCCAGCCTAGATGTTGCTATCCCATCGACACTCTATTTACGATCAAATATAGCTTCTCTTCCATCCTTCATTGCCTTCTGATTTATTCTCACTAGTAAGAGTGGGTTCAATCGTTAGAAGTTGCTGTGGTAATACGGCGAACGTAACTTGGTCATATACCGGGTGCACTTCAGTTGTATGCCTTTACCAAGTCGATTTTAAAAAATAATCATCCCCTTAAGGGTGGCCGTTAAATCGTGGACGTGCGGTAACGGGTAACTATCGGACGTAGTCTGGGCGTTGGAACGACGAAAGTCACTGGTGGGGCGCCAATCATTGTTATCTTTCTTCGGGACCGTGTGCATTGGAGATGACTTTGGGCTACTGGATGGGCGGATTATTCTTAAGTCAATCTTATGATGGAATTCATTTTTCGCTATCCTTAATTTTTCGTGTGCGAGTCGGCGTTCTTTGGAAAACACAGGTTGACCTGTAGTCGTGATGTGATGTGCAACATTGCTGAATACACATGATAATTTCGATGTTTCCTTATTCAGATCTGGATACTTGTCGAGTATCAGCTGAAAATAAGGGTTTATTAAATGTTATCTACTGGGTTGTTATTAAACGTTACTAGGATTGATTGCACTTGTAGCAGTTTCGACAGGACGATTTGACGGTAAAGCTCTTCGTCGAAAGTGCTTTGATCAACCATTTCTCTCATGAGCAACGACATTGCCGTCGCTGAACCGCTACTGAGCTCCATAGTGAGAAACAACTCATTAAGACGTTGTCTGTCGGACAAGTCTCTACGTTTGAGAATTGATCTTTTGAGCTGGTCATAAGGTTCTAGGCAATCAGGGCTAAAAAAGAATGGGGCGACGTACCTGTTCATTTCATGCGGAAGTAGCCTTACGGCAGCCAGGAATTGAACGCGTAGGTCTGTCACGCCATGGTCCCAAAACTCGGCTTCTGCATGTCTAAACCAAGCGTCTACGTCTTCTGTTCAAAAGGAGATGAGCTGAAAGTTTGGAGGTGTGGGAATTTCGGTCTTAATGAGCTTAGGAGTGTGCTCAGTCATTAGCAAAGCAACAATTTATGCAAATACGAAAATATTGCAATGTAAATGTGCAAAAAATTATTACACCAAAAATACTCTGTTAAAATCCACAAACAAAAACGAACTCACTGTTATGATCGTGTCCAGATTACGTCGGTCACACCAATGAATTGCACCCGGTATATGACCAAATTACGTTCGCCGTATTACCAGAGCAACTTCTAACGATTGAACCCACTCTTACGAGTGAGAATAAATCAGATCATGAACATCAGTTTGAATCTGGATTGTTCCACTCTCTAACCAAACTTCTTGGTGCTACGCTCTTCCTAACAACCGCCTACTACTCACAGTCTGATAGTTTGGTAGAAATATTTCGTCGACAGATGTAAGCTATGAACATCTCACAATGGACCAATCCTTTACTACTAGTCTTAATTGGAATTCGCAGCACTGTAGAAGATGATTGATGCAGTGTTGCTGGATTAGTATATGGAGTGACTCGTTAACTACCAGGTGAGTTTGTAGAAAAACCGCTTACACCTTGACAAACCTAGATCACAATTCTTACGTGAACCGGCTTACAAATGCTATGCGTTCAGTTAAGCCAGTCCAAACTCGACAACAATCGACAGATGCTTTTATCTAACCCGCCTTAAAACAGAGCACACACGTTTCCATACGTCATGATGCTTTATCCTGACCTCTCGATTCAACTTACGAAGGGCTATACGAGGTCTTGAAACGTGAAACAAAGTACTATACGCTCGACAAGAATGGCCCCGAGGAGAAGGTCAGGATTGACTACCTCAAAGAGGCCTACCTAGGAGGCAAACATTTTGTTGTCGAACTCGCCAAAACACTCTCGAAACTTGGCAAGCAACGACCAACAAGCAAGTGGGAATTTCGAAGAGCTCTTATCGAATGTAGGCTGGCAGGTCGTAATTATACAGTGGCATATTGTTATTGTGTTCTTTAGAAGAATTGACGATCAACCCGTGGTTACGATGCACTGAATTTGGAGGGTGATTTACTAATTATGTGTGCGAACTTGGTCTGTGCATGAGGTTGTCAATGGGAAGTGCAAGGTTGCAATAAGCTTGCTGAGTAGGGTTTGTAGGTATCTTGTAGGCTACAAATCTTTAGCTGCATCACCCTAGCGTTAACAGTTTCCAGTTCCTTTCTTGCGGTTGGCTATGTGTCCCCTTGCTCCTCAACTTGTGACAGATGCTTATCGCCTGTGCTCTGCCAGTAGTCATTATAAACTCGGACTTGCGTAAGTGGATTGTTACTGTAAGTAGTTTCTAACTTTGAGGACATTTACCAACTTCTTGCCAATTGGCATGAATAATAAACTAATCAGCGTTACAGTTTGTTGTTCCGCGAACCTCTGTGTCATCGGTAAATGTGGGTTATTATACGTGGTTATTCATGGAGACTTAAATTATTACATTGAGAAACACAACCAAAAACATGCTTCCATTCACATATCGCTCTGTTAACTCGTACCCTTTTACTTCGCTTACTAAGCAAGATCTTAATCCAATCTTGAGGTGAGCCTACTATCCCTTTATCTTAAAAATGACATTGCTATTTTGGAACGATTACAAAGAAGCGCAAACAAGTAGTGGGACTAAGAAATAAACCCCACTCAGGATCACGTAAATTACTGAAATTGCACCCCGTATAGTACAGAAGGGCCAGTGGTCAATATAATTTTGATGTATCACAGCTCATAACCATGTTCACCTTGATAGGCTGCTACTAATTTTAAGTCCTAATCAAAACCTAAGAGGAGACCCCTACTCAGAATTGAACACGAAACAGCACACACAGAAACGCATGTAAACTTTTTAGTGGTCAGATGAAAATACAGAACTACCTACTGAAGGCACTGTGCTGAATAACTTAGGAAACGGCTGGGTACGTATCCAGACTTTATAGGCAATAAGGGACATTACTGTTTGAGCTGATGTTATTGTTAACACTTAATCCTCTTTACTTTTACCTTCGAAAGTAATATAACAAATGTCGAGGTCTTTAAAACCAAGAATGCTCCTACCATTTAGACACAGACCCAGAGGAAAGACAGTTCGTTAATTCTAACAAGCATGGTTTAAGTTAAAATATTCCGTTCACATCTATTTAAAACCATACAATATTATCTTCTCCAAGACTGGTGCAGTTGGGTAACTGAATGACCTCGCTGGACAATAAAGAAGGTGGGCAATTCAACCAGAAACAACGAGGAGCAAGATCTACGAAACCAGTTAGTCTATATTAGTTGTCATCACTGGGGCTCGTCAAGGTCACTGAGCAAAGTTTGATCCTGACGTGTGTAAGGCTGTTGAGAGTGGACACACTTGTGGTGGCGCCAATTTATACATCCTTTTTATATCAAAGAACCCTCTTCTTCTAACACGCTGATACTTCTATTCCCTGAAATAATTACATAAATTTGTGTCACCATAGTGGTACACAGTTTAAATAGTGTTACGGTTTATAACGTAGTTTGGTTTTCTTATGATTTCCAATTTCGATTGTCAGATTATCTTTGTTTCATGCCTTCATCATTCTTTATTCTGATAGAAAACCTTCCTTGCTAAATGGGATTTTGCTTGATTTACTTATTAGATCGTTGATTTACCTTTTACTCCTTTTCTTTCAGTCTCCCTTATGTACGTGGCCCAGAACACTTTCGAAATACCAAGTATATTCTGGTCAGATGCAAAGTACTACTCGTGGTATCTTTTCTAACGTAGTATAGATCGGTATGTTTATTCTTTGCTCACATTTGTTTTCCATCATACCTTAGACTGAACGTGAATTATAAGAATTTTCTTCTGCACTTTACCTCATACATACATCAACATTAAGGTCAACCATGCCAAAGTGTATAAAAATGGATCGCTTTCGATATATAAGCTCTGAAGCCTGGCGTGCATTAATAGCGGTAAAATCAAAGAAATTGAATATCAGTTTAGCTTTTAGATAGAAATGGGGCTTAAGAATCACGAAGTCGTTCCTCCTGAGCTGGCACTTAAAATTTCTCACCTCAAACGAAGTTGTGTTAATTTTAGCCATTTAGTTCAAGAACAGCTAGTACCAAATGGATTGGTGGCCTATGAAACGGACAACAAGCATTGTAAGTATGCCTTTTGATGACCATGATCTTATTTGAGGGTAACTGTTTGAGTATACAGATCGTTGTTGTAATTTTGATTTACCTGTATTGCTCTAACTATGTCACTTTAATGATATTGACATTACTGAAGGTTAATGAAGTGTCCTTTTTCTAGCAATGAAGGGCTATCGTCTTACCAACATGGGTTACGACTATCTTGCCTTAAATCAGCTTTTCAAATCAGAACAATTAACAGGCCTAGGATCAATGGTTGGGGCGGGAAAGGAGTCTGATGTTTACTTAGCTGTTGCTGGTGGGCAATGTGGACGACTAATAGAAGGTTCGGAGAGCATTTTGGAAGAGTTCCCGAGTGAAGGTGATATTGTCGTCGTCAAATTTCACAGGCTCGGAAGAACGTCTTTCAGAAAAGTGAAAGAAAAAAGGGAGTATCACCAACATAGAAACAGTTGTTCCTGGTTGTATCTGGATCGTCTAGCATCTAGGCGTGAATTTGTTATGATGCAGGTATGTACATTTTCTTATTATTCTCAAACTTCGTAGAGCCTTCGAAGTAACGGTATCCCAGTTCCTATCCCTTACGCCCATAACCGAAATGCTGTGGTAATGTCTTATGTTTCGGACAGTTTACCACTTTACAGAATACTTCCATGCATATTAAGTTCCAATAAGTCTGCTTGTGCACGATCACTTTATTACCAAGCTAAGGATATATTGGAAAGGATTGCTTCCTTAGGTCTTATACATGGTGATTTGAATGAGTTTAATCTGATGGTTTCCGGTTTGAACCTGGGTGAAGGTATGGTTGCTGTAAACCCAAAATTAATCCTTATCGACTTTCCTCAGATGATCAGTCGTGATCACAAATTAGCTAATACGTGAGTTTTTTTCATCCAAGCATTTTCACATGTTTTCGAAGTTCGAGTATTTGTATTTATCAGTTGCATTTTGAAGCGTTTAGAACTCGTAAATAAATATCCTGATAGTTTTCATCTTGTAAAGATAACCCAAAGTTAGATGCATGCAGCGTTGGGTGCATAACATGAGCTATGAAATGTAGGCTCCATGTTTTTGATTATAGAAATCTTCAAAGTATCGTCCGTATATCATGGGATGACATAATACAATATTTATGCTAGGGAAAGATTCCAAATCGGTTAAATGGGAAATGAATTTTCATCAACTGAAATACTTGAGACACATACTAAGTATGCCCAGCCGCCGCCTACCTCGTCTCAGTGTAGGAGTAGGATGAGAGGAAGCTAAGGGCGGCCAAATCAGAATGTGGCATCAGTCCATGAAATCTTTGGCTATTCATCCAAACCATGTTCAGTCAGTTAATAACAACGTAGAACTTGGTACATGCTTACATCAGTTTAAGTTGCCATGCCCCATTTGAATTTTAGAACAAAATCCCAGAGTAGTGAAGGTAGCAACAGAACTAGTATTAATGGAAAAGAATAGAGATCGGAGATATGATTTAAGAAAATATGATTCAGTAGAACGAAAATTATGATGAGTTTAGGAACTGAAAATTTGGAGGAAGACAAGGAGTGGATGCACCTGCGCCATTTCGAACGATTTTAAGCCATATCACTCAAAGTCTCTAACCATTTATGATGATCATCATGCGGATCCTAACCAGATAGTCTGGGCCTATTAACATAGCTCAGCTCAGTTGTCACTGACTTCATCGACTAGTGCCATGTTTTGGTTTGGCCGCCCCTAGCTTTCTTCCAGCTTGATCCTACGCTAGACAGTACTGCTCATCGAGATAAGCGGTGGTTTGGCATACGTAACACATGTCCTAACCGCCTCAGTTGATGAAGATTTCTTACTTCAACAGACTTGCCGTATTTACCTAGTACTCTCTATTCTTAACCCACTCATTGCTTACTCGGTGGTCCCAGCAAACACGAACAATGCTTCGAAAACATCTATGATTGAATATTAGGAGCCTACAAATATCTTCTATCCTTAATGGCCACGTTTCACATATATAAAGTAAAATAGATGGAACTGCTGCGTAGTAAACGCATCCTTTCGTCGGAAGACGAATGTCTCACCTACGCTACAAGTAAAGTAAATTGACAAAAGCCAATCAGGCCTTCTGCGTACGAGGCAAGATTTCATCAAACACCAGACCACTGGGGCCAATGAGACTCCCAAGATAAGTGGAGCAGTTAACACATTCAACCACTTTGCTCCCTCTCACTAATTTTGATGCCGAAGCAAGCTGATCCTGAAGCAACAGTTCGCACTTGGCTGAGGTGAATAGCATTCCAAGCATCATTATATTGATGCCTAAAGTAGTCAGTAGATTCTAAATTGTCCTGCATCCTCCTCCATTCGAACTATATCATCTGCATATTCTAAATCAACGAGTTTATATCCTGGAAGGAGGTCACCCCCAGAGAAGTCAGATGATGACAATGTTAACTCCAAAAGCATGTCAATGATAAAATTAAATAAAAATGGAGAACACCATTTGAAGTAATCACTTCTGACAACAGTTGCCATAAGCTCTGATTCGACTTGTAGTGTTCGAGTAGTGAGCTTGTATAAGGTTAATGTACTTTTCTGGTACACCTTTTAATGACAGACATTGCCACATAACCTTACGATCGATAGTCATGCCGCCTTAAGGTCAAGGATTACAGCTATTGTTGGTCGTCTAAAAGTGTGTCTATGTTCCAGAACCTGTCGAAGTGTGAATATTTAGTCTACACAACCACGTCCGGGTCCGAAACTATCTTGGTTCTCTCGAGTTTGCTCTTTATGAGCTTTAGTTAGGTATCGACGTATTATTGAAGCTGATATTTTAGATGCCATATTCGTTACACTAATTCCTCGCTAACTGTAACAAAAAGACTTCTGTCCTTTCTTATAGACTGGGATGATTAGTGTTCGAGGCCAGTTAGATGGGACTACGTCCAGTTCCCAGAATCTAACTAAGATCTCACTCAATCTCGATACTAAAGCTCGACCACCATCTTTAAATTCCTCAGGGGTTAATCCATTAGGTCCTGCTGCTCTCCATCTCCTTAGATTCCTTATAGCCTTCTCGACCTCACTAAGACTTGGCGGGGGAGGAACCAATATCAATTTGCCATTCAGATTGCTTGAGGATGGTGAGCAACCTAGATAAGACCGACGGTTAGTTGATCTAATCCCTAAAGTGTCGTGCCCATCGGTCTAATTTTTCGGATTGATAGTGTATAGTAGTTCCATCCTTTTCCGAGATAGTTTCATGTATTGTCGGATTCCTGATACCCGTTTCCTTGATAAGTCTGAACAGTTTCTTTCTGTTACTTATCGCCGCTGCCTTTTCCATCTCCTTAGCTTTCGCCATCCACCTCTGCTCACGATCATTGCGTAAGCTTTTAACCAGCTTGTGTTCGCTCCTCATCGTGTTCAGAACCAGATAGGATGTGTTGTCGAGCATTTATCTGTTCACTAGATGCAGCTAAAATCAATTGATTTCTTTTAGCCTTTTGGTTTAGTTTACCATTAGGTATATTTGCTGTTTCAATAGCTTTTAGGATACCATTCCAAGCTGTCTCGGGATGGGTGTCGCTTACACAGCTGACTAATTGATCCCGCAAATGTACTCTTGACTCTTTTATAATTAAGTCGGACTCTAAAGAAGATTCTTGCCGTGAATCTTTTACGTTCAGTGAGACAGACTAATACGCGCTTGTACTAGAGCATGGTCCGAGTCTAAACATGTGCTCCAAGATGAGCGACAGTCTTCTATCAAGCCTCCCTAACGATGGCTGATGGCAATGTGGTCTATTTGAGTCCAGCGTTGAGTTGACTGTGGAGGTCACCATGTCAATTGATGTCTTTCCTTATGTATAAAGTTGGTGGTTGCGAGAAATAGACAGTTATCTAAACATAGTTGTAACAGACGGTCCCTGTTACCAGTCCGTTAAGCCACGACACCATAGGATCCACCTAGGTGCCTTTCTGTTTCACCCAATCTACCTACTTGGACATTAAAATCACCAACCACTATCACTACATCAGTACGCTTAGCTTTTCAAAGGAGGTCAGAAAGCTTTCTGTAAAATTTATCTTTTACTCCGTCTGAGCTGCCATCGGTGGTAGCGTAGGCAGAAACAACATAGAGGCAACGGAGTGTGTCCTTATCCTTCCGAGTTCTTACCGTCCCGTTTAGACGGACAGCGCACAAACGACTGTATATGGGAATCCAGTCAATGAAAGCCTGTTCAGCTTTTGAACTTAGTACTATACCTGCACCAGCAAGGCCTCGAGTGGTAGCGGCAGGGTCTCCGGAAACACGAAGGGTGAATCGGGCCAGTTCTTTATTTTGGCAAGGTGAGGTCAAGCGAATGATTGTACATGGATCCTGTATACGCGTTTCAGAGACGCAGCAGATATCGATGGAGCGGAGATCTAGGGTCATAGCTAAGAAGGCTTGTTGTCTCAATTGGCATAAAGTTCGGACGTTATAAGCTCCGATATGTAGTTTAGTTCGAGGTTTCAGGAGACCAGGAATAACGTTTCGTTCACTCAAACCATTAGCATTAGAGGCGTGAGGTGATAAAGTTAGTCTAGACGGGTTAATCACAGGGATAAGAGAGTTATTAAAAGTTGATGGTGGGATTTGACCTCGAACAAGTTGATTTCGTGTGCTGTTAGAGGTATGAGGGCGGTTGTCGTTTCCTGGCTGCCCACACCATGGAAGAATATTACTTCTTGAGGTACGTGTAAAGGAAACTAGGTTAGTGTTGGTTATAGTGATTTGGGAGCGCGATTGCAGAGCCCAAAGGGCAACTGCTTGAGGTCGGTCACACACGACCTTGTTATGGGAAGTTTTTGAAGTGTTAGCTCCGTTCTTTGAAAAGGTTATACTGCCGGAGACGGAAATCCGTTCAATAAGGTAAGGTGTGACATTTTTCAGGTCGACCCATTATTACTCCCTCCCATTAACAAAGCGGCATCACTGTAGATGCTGGTTATCCGAGGAAGATACGTTACTACTGTCACACTCCACTGCAGTTGGCAGTACGACTTCGCTCTCGGATCTCAGGTTGCGCCTTTAGTCTTATCGCTGTCTAACAGATCTGTTTGGTATGATAGGACCTAGAGGAATTCGCTTTCCAAACAGTATAGCTCGGTTGGGTCATCGTGATGGGCAAGCCCGACCTCAACTTCAAAAGAGCAGTTACGGTCAGGCTAAGCCTTGATAGTAGATGTAGACTACCTTGTCGGGGTCCGCATGATAGTTGCCATCACCGGTTGGAGACTCTGAGTGATTTCGCTCAGAACCTGTTACTGCCACAAGTGTATTCACTAGACCTTAAGTTCTATTATTTTTTTAGTATATATGCTTACTTCATTTCTTCCTGTCGAATTATATTATGGTGTTAATCTCGTAAATCTTTTCTCTTCTTTGTATTGTGACGTGACAACTTAAACCTATACCCATATGTATCACATTCTACTGACTGACTGACGGACTACGTACAGTGTTACTGCTTCGGCTACTAGTTTTTATTTTACTTCCTCAAAATTGTTGCTAGTGTAACTTCAGAATTTTTGAAATTGTTCCTAAGTATGTTATAGTACAACCAAACAGTATATATATCCTTCCTTCACTAGATCGTGTTAAACTATATTAACCGACTCCTTACAAACACTTCAAATATAGACATTTGATGATCAACCGTTAGGGTAGTTTTAATGGTCAGGGTGCTGGTCACTTGGGTTTATTGGGGTCTTGAGCGCCTTGCCAAAAAAAAATTAAGGTCGGTTGCTTGGAATTACTTTAAAAATTTTAATCACGCCAATACCATGTACGGTTAACTTAAGGATTGCCTCCGACTAAAAGCCTGTCTCCTAAGATACCTGGGCTGATACAAACTATCGTTAGCGAAATTTCTCAGCGTTTGTAACCTAGTGCCTTCATTTTATTGGCAATTGCCGTTTACCCTACTTCCATACTTTATTGATATTTTGGATGTAATGTTCCCATACTCATACTTTTAAATCAGTTCACTAAACAAATGTCAGACTGGTGTTTTGTAATAAGATTGTGCTACCTTGATGAACGTACACCACACGTGTCTTTAGAAATACGAGAATAAGTTTGGGAATGTCTAGGACACATTCCACCCCTACCATAAATAAAAATGCATTTAATTCACCTTCCACCACGTTCCTTTAATTTGCTTTGTTGCATAGGTAATACGTAGGTTTTAATGTAAAGGGTTGGCAAGTTTATAGGTTGATATAAACGCAGGGAACTAATGAAAATTTCTTACATATCTTGTTTTAAGTTCTATTTGATGTGTAGAACTAAAGATAATTCAAAGCGGACAATTAGCACATAGTTGTAAATCGTGAAGCTGTTGTACTCGTCATTAAAAAAATTGTAGGTTTGTTACTTATGATAATGAGTTGAAATTCTGAGATATAGCAATGAAAAATATCGACCACAGTTTCTCTCTACTCTTTCGTTACTCATGGTTTTTCTGCTCATCATTAGTTCATATGTTAGTTTTTTCATGCATATCCAATAAATACTCCGGAATCTAAAATTACATTCATTATTTTTAGTTGTTATAAGTCAACTCTTTTCTCGTTCTGCAAGTCAGTATGTCCCATTTTTACCTATCTGTTTCTGTAGTATCTATGAACGAGATGCTGAGTGTGTTGTGAACTTTTTCAGCCGCTATTTTGATATCCCATCCGACGATATACCATCCTCTCTCGATTCTATCAAGTACGTTTTCCTATTTTCTGCTATTTTTTCGGTTCCGATTTACATGATTTTTTTTGTAGACAAGTTTGTCCTCTAAAGAGCTTTTTAAACATTATCAAAATGTAAATACAAACGAAACCGAGATACTCTTGGGAGTTCGATTTTTCGAATATCTGGGCCTATTAGGCTGAGAAGAATAAATTTGAAAAATAATTAGTGGTTTACCTATCAATCAGCGCTCGTGGTCATTTGTATTATACAAACCAGTATTTTACATATTAGATATTTTCTGTATAGTCGTTATACAATCACTTGTAACTCGACCTATCAGTTGTTCATATTAACTGGGAGTTTAGGCCCAAAATGACGGAGGATGAGGAAAATTCGCTCTTTGCTTCGAAATACTTTCATATGGTCACGTTTTTTATACCTCTGCGAGAAAAATTCTATTCACTACTTTCCTCTAGAGGTGTTGTTTTCAAAGGTCTTCATAAGTGGGACGACAGTAATGTTTGTATTTCTCTCTGATAACCAGAATGATGGTAATGCTGTCTTTCCAAAATAGAAGGGTGAAGTTAGAAAAAATCAGCCATAGAGATGCACTCTTCACCTTACTTCATTGATTCTCGTCCCCGACTGTAAGGCCTTGACGAATACAAGCGAATATATCAAAAGTCACTTGTCATAAGGTCGTATGTGACCAGCCTAAAGCGGCTGTTGACGAAACTGTTCCCTAAAAAATGAGTCTATGATACGCTGTCAGTTCAGAAAATCAGATTGGTGAGCAATTTCAGGAATAGTTCACCTGGCCGTCAGCTACCCTTTAGTTACCAACTATCCTTAAACTTCCTGAGTGGATCATTGACACGTCCCCCAACTTCTGGTGAGGTTGAAAAACTATGTAGTTTGAGGTAGGAAGGGGGGGGATAACAAGACTCGTTAGGTTAACGTCAGATGCCAATAAGTATGGTGGTCCACTTTAAGCAAGTAAGTCAAGTCATTTATTAGCTAAAGCCTGGAAACGAGAAATAATCCCGCTTGACTTTGCCGGATCGTTGATCGTCCCAGTTTGCAAGAAAGGACTAAAACCCTCGTATAGTAACCGGAAAGGAATCACTATGAATAACATTGTCCACCAACTCAATTTATTCTCTAGATGTTCACTGTCACCCTCACTTTTATAAACAACACGTGAAAGTAGTGAATCTAACTTTACTGGTAGAGACTAAATTATTGGTCGTATGAGTGCATTGCGAGTTGTAGAGAGAACTTTTCTCACCGTCGATCGTACCATGACACTTAAATATCTTTGTTCTTTTTTAAACTGTGAAGTGTTATGTAGAGTGCCTTTTTTATTTTTGAGGTATTACATAAAATCATGTCAGCAAGTTTCGCTGTAATTTATACACCTAGCGAAAATTGCATACATTACATTTTGCCGAAATGTATGAAACATTCCGTCATGAGCTCATTGTACTAATCACAACATGTAGAACAATGGTTTAATAGTTGAAACACTAGGTTTTCAGTTAATCACCTTTAATTCCACCTCTCCATATTAATTTTACTTTCAGTACCAGGTCTAAAGCTGTATATGCGATTCTGTGCTTGGCTACAGAGTCACGTTGTAAATAATATTTAAACAGTATGTATCCAGCAATTCTTAACTATAAATGTATGCTTCTTATTGATTCACGAACCTTGGTTGTATATTAATCTACTTTACTATGCTGATGAGTTGAAGTACTTCAAACGGAAAAATACAGGTCGTTACGTATTTCATGTCAGTGCATGTTCAGTTAGTAGAAGACAGTTGTTTTTCTGTTGGGCGTTATATTTCTGGTGTTTACAGTAAGCCGGCTTTTCCAATAACCGGTTTTTTGTCTAGGATCTTAGCAGTAGGACCACATTATTTTCTCATACGTCATATTTCTGTTAATATCGCCAGTCTAATGAATTATTTCTGATTTAGCTTGTTGATGCTTCTTTTATAATAGTTAAATCATTTTCCTCTCGACTTAAATGAGTTACATTTCTGTCTCTTTCGCAGACGAACTGATGATGTCGATGTTCGTCTGAAAGCTCCAGGTTACATTTCCAAAAATGCTGCTGATCGCCGTTTTCAACATACATTAGAAGATTCACTTTTGGGTACAGTTGCCCGACTTCATTTATCGTCATCAGAAGATAACGAAGCTGAGAGTGATGACTATGAATCTAGATCAGATAGCATCGATTCCCATGAAAACGATCAACTTCAATCTGAAAGTGACGAAGAATCTCATCCGGAAGGAACAAAGTGTGACGATAATAGTAAAGGTAATCTTACCAGTTCGGAAGGAAAAAAAGAAAAGACGGTACGTCAAAAATAGGTTGTAGAATGATACTTTACTGAGTAATATTGGAAAATTAAGCAACAAGGAAGCTTTTGCTAAGAATGTTTTTTAAATATAATGACGACGTAGGATTTTCTTTTGTAGCAATAATTAATTGAACGTTTACTTCTGTCTAGGCTCGTTAAAAAGTGATCACAAAGAAAGGAAAACGATTCTGGATTAAGTTGTCAGTAATTATTTCATTTAGATGAGAACGGAAATGTACTCTACGTAACAGTTTAAGCGTTTTTCGATTGCACTATCACAAGTGAAACTTTGACTTCACCTTTCGAACTTAAGTTAATGGCACTGCAAAATAATTTGTATGGATTTTATTTAGTATCCGGTCTTATAATTTCTCAAACAACATAAATTTATCGAAGAAATTCATTATAAATTATATTTGTAAAAGTCTTAACAAGTGAAACTACAAGCTTAAAAAAGTTATCCTATAATCTCATCTTTAGGAAAATAAAAACCTAAGCTAGATTTCCCAGCTAAACGCCTGAAATGTTTAATTTTAGTCGCGGAGGTTTCCACAAACATTCTGTCTTATGTCAAAGTTATAGAGGTCGTGGTAGTCATGTAGTTGAAAAAAGCTATTGTGTTCATAAGTGTTCGCAGACGGTGGTCTATAATAAACAATTAAGTCATGGACGTTGTTGAGATAGTGTCCAAGAATAATCCCTTTCTTCTTTTGTCATTGATCGTACCATTTAGAAGAAACGACGAAAATTCTCATAATAGGCAAAAATGAGATCGGTTTAGACAGCCACGTAGTATCGTTTGAACACCAAAATACAATGACTCATAGTTGAACTCAGCCTGTGCAGAACAAATAGCCTACATTGTGATGATGTAGAAAACTTTATCATTATACATTTAAAAGTATGTAGAATCTAAGGTTGTAAGCTTAATATAATGAATTTCCTTTCATGTTGACAGCTGTGTAGCTTGCTTGTTATGTTAATTTCCGAATGCATATGTTGGTAAACGATATTCTTTAGAACACTCGTAGGATATAAAGAATAAGATAACAAATTTCTGTTATGTAATGACTTTGTCGTATTTTAATCGTTTACTTGGTACTCATAGCAGGTGAATTTAACGCCCAAGCGGGTTGATTAAATCAAAGTGAAAAACACCTAGTTGGGTGTTTCGGTTTTCCACCCCAGATACGCATAGTAGAGACCGTCAGCTGCAACTTTGCTCAGATAATCGTTGATTTCTAGTAAGCGCTAACCTTAATCATAAGGAGAGACATCGTCTAACATGGAGATTCCCCGTCGCCCAACTAACGCTGGACTCAGACAACGTGTTGCCGTCAGTCACCGTTGGAGATGCTGGAGCAAAGACTGTAACTCTTTCTAGAGTGCATGTTTAGATTGTGTTCATGCTTTATTACGAGCATGCATTTGCCTGCGCTTTACTGGTTTCCGAAAAATTACTACAGGAGACAATCCATTAGAACTTAGTATAGCGGTGAGAAAGTCAAAAGTAAATTCTAGAAACAACTAAAGGCTCACTTAAGCAATTACAAAATCGTGACTCACCTAGATGTTGCTTAGCAAGAAATCTAAATATATGTGGGATCAGCAGTGACAGCTGTCAGGTTCGTACCAAAAGGTCAAAGAAAGTCAGTGGAGCTTACTGATATCTGTTAAGTTGATAAACTCCCGTAAACTTATTCCTTCAGGCTCCGAACACGATGAGGAGCAAAGATAAATCTGATGTAGACTGGAAAAGTCTGCGAGTTGATCGTGAACAGTGAGTAACTAAAGCAAAAGAGATTAAAACGGCAATAGCGATAGGTAACTAGACTTTTCAGGCTTATAAAGGTAACTGGGATTAGAAAGTCAAGTGTAAGTAAAACAATCTCCGAGAAAAATCGAACATGTATCTGCTTTCATCCGTTTAGGACGATGAACAAAATACTTTAAAGATCAATTCATTTAGCCTTCAGTTGCTTTAAACTACCTACTATTTCCAAACAGCCTGAATAAGAAATCGACATATGCTCCAACTATCACAGGAGTTAAAAAGCCATAGTTAGTATAAAGCGTAGTGTCTTCATATTTTATCTTTAAAGGTCTTTAAGGATAGTAGTCTGGGTTTGACAGTTAGGTTGACTGTTATTTTGGCTAAAATGTGGGAGCCAGACATAATCTCACCTGACAGGTCTCGATCGTTGATCGTTCTTGTAAATAAGAAAGGATCAAGATCATCTCTCAATGACCATAAAGACATTAGTTGGACTAATATAGTATCTAAAATATCGGCTTCAATAATTACTAGTCGACCAACTATGATTAGTGGAAATCGATTGCGAGAAAACTAAGATGTTTTTATACCTGGTCGTGGTTGCATCGACCACTTATTCACCATTTGTCAGGTTTTAGAACATAACCAATCTTATCAGCTTCCGACAATCGTGGTTTTGCTTGATTTGAATAGCGCATTTGACTCTATAGATTGAGAGGTTCGATGTCAGTGTCTATCACTGAAAGGCGTACCCCAGAAGTACATAAACCCTGTGAGGACTCTTTATTTTAACACTAAGTCGAGTCAGAGAGTAAGGTGAACTGTCATCCAAATTTGTAACTTCAAATAGTGTTCGTCAAGACTTCCCACCATCTCAAGTTTTCTTTACTCTCATAATGGGCTTACTGCTGAAAATATTGCTTTCGTCGTCTGGATTTTAAGGAATTGATCTCCTTCCAGGATATCAACTTATTAGCTCAGAAAAGGCAGATTACAGTTCTGTTTGGTGAAGATTCTGAAAACACAAAGTCTTTTAAAAGCATCAAACAAGAATACATGCCTGTTCAACATTCCTTTTTTCCCTCCTTAATGAAAACTTCTGCTTCAGGACTGGTTTGCGTTAACATCTGATGTGATTATTAAGTGTTGATGACATTCTTAGGTTATTGGTATTTGTTTATTAATGTCTTTGGTGCATTACTAACGTTTGTTGCGATCACAAGGTAAGTAATAATGAGGTTAAACGCCAGTTATTGGAGAAAGTTGCCAAATCGGCTGATAGGGTTGTGAATCTTCATCGACTAAGGTGGTTAGAACATGTACTACATATTTCTCAACCACCGCCTACCTTGGCGCGCGATACTGAAGGATGTTGAGGTAGAATTAAATAAAGCTAGGGATAGCCAAACCAAAATATGGCTCCAATCTATTAAGTCTCTGACTTCTGGTTTGTGCCGTGTTAGCAGATGTAGACTACCTAGCTGGAGTCTGTATAAATGCTGTAATCAATGGTTATGGTTTTAGACTACAGGTGACATAATTCCTAATCGGTCACAAGTACATTCACTCTTTATCCTGCGTTAAATTGCCAGCCTGAAATTATTTTATCTTTTCCTCGAGCTGATTCTTTATCTTTGTATAATATTCTATATGACCACATTATTATTTTACCACAGTTATAATAATTACTACTTCTACTAATTTAGTGTTCAGCTTTCCGTGATCCTGAAGTGTGCCAACTTTTATTAAGGCACACATGTGCCAAATTATATGTTATACATTCATATTATATATAATATTTAATACATTGTTATAAATCACGTCATTTGGATAACTTATTACTTACATTTGCTTTAGACACCTAGTTTGATTACAATTGAAGTAATTCGTGAACGCAATCGTCGTGAAAGACGACATCAAAGACAAGTTGATTTCAATCGTCATATAAAACGCCTTAATCGTGCTGCTATGAAACGTCAGGGTCGTTTTAGTGTGAAAACTGAAGAATTGCTTTTCGGATAATTTGATCTCTTCAATTTCTTAACAATTTTTTTAACAGCTATTATTGTAAATTAAAGTTAGTATTTCACTCTCAAAATCTGTGTAATGTCTCGTAGACAAAATTCTGTGAAAAATCTAATCTTTGTGTTACTTTTTAAGACTAGTCTTCTCGCGATCCTTAAGCTTTTTACCCATTGACTGAATTATTTTGTAAATTGTCTATCTGTCATTTTCAGACGAACTCACTGTTTACTCTTATGTGCGATATGAACCAGGTTAGCTAGCGGTAATGATTAAATTTGACCAGTACAGTTACAGTTCTTTTTTGTACATTAAATTCATTTTACTAAGTACCAAGATTTTCATAGTTTGTTTCGTATTTTGCTATCTGTTAATCATGTTGACAGACTATTTAGGAAGAGCATTACATCCCTGAAATGGATAAGTGTATACCTTAGCATTAAATCAGCTACAGTCACAGGATATATTTTGACAATTAAAGTAATTTAACTGTGGTAAGTGAAAAGTTGACAGATCTTCCAATCATAGCAGAGTCAGTAGAATAGTTCTAATTGGGTATTTTGTCGAAATGATCTCCATCATATAAACGAAACCTGGTATGAATTTCTTGTATAATGGATTGTCTGTCAAAAGTGCTAATCAACTTCAGCAAACATAATTAGGCAGGTAACTGTGTAACAACGCCGACTGGGAATGTATGCGCTTAAAGCAATGTTACTGAAGTATGTTGATAGTAAATATGACCTAGAAACCATTGTTTTTTACGAGTATCTGCCCACATTACAAGCGTGTATGCTGTTTTGACGTTTCAATTTATAAGTTTGAGATAAACCTAATCGTGTGCTCATCTGCGTACGTTGAGCCTATCTCTACCGTCTGTTAAAAATAATCGGTAAATTTGTACTCAATATCCTTTCGAAACATCCAGACGATATTATGTTCGTTTTCGCATCTTTTTTCTATAGTACGTTTGCTCATTCGCTAAATAAGTATGAAAATTTTAAGATCTTATGCACAGTGGTTTGTAAATAAAAATGATGCTTTTGAAATAAGTCGGCTGAATCTAGAGGAAGGCTAAGTCACATGAGTATTCAAATCAGCGGAAGAGTCGCTGGAGGTGAATATGACTCATGTTGAGGAAGTCATCAGACTGTATCACAAGACAAGCACTAACTTAGAATCCTGAAGACCAAAGGAGAAGAGGAAGACTCAAGAACACATTACGTCGGTAATTGGCGACAGACACGAAGAGAGTGAATGGCACCTATGAAGAGCTGGAAAGGAGAGCCCAGGACACAGTTGGTTGGAGAATGCCGGTCTGTGGCCTATGCTCCATATAGGATAACAGGCATTGATTGATTGATGTATCACTTAAGGGATTAAACTGTCTAATAGTTCATATGAAAATAAGTCATTTATGAATCCAATGTCAACACATTTCAGGTACTTTATATTATCCCAGTACAAAGGTTACAAATAAAAGAGGAAATCATACTGTAGATTGTTTTTTTAGCCGGAAGTTTATAACAAAAAGCATATTTGTGGGTACGTATCACAAGTTCTAGTGACATCGAATATTTCAAATTTTCACAGATACCTACCTAATTTAGTTTTAAACACTTCTGAAAGCTCTAAATTCAGAACACATGGAGTTTACTGGTATTCATTTCCATTCGCTCGTATTCTCTAATAATCTGGATGATATGGTCTAATGTAGCCTTTGTAAAACGATATTCAATGTGCTTATGTATCAGTTAATATGCTCAATGAATGCTAAATGAATGAAATTTGATGTACTTCAATTGTGGTCGGTTGGATAGAAAGTCCATGTTGTGTGGATGTTTCCCCTTCACATCACACTAACATGCACTAGCATACATATCTCACTTCAAATCACCTTGACTTAAATGGTACGATCAAGCTAGCATTTTGATTGTACGGACTTATTTTGATTTGTTCCATTGTATTATTTAATCCTGTATTAATTCAATTCGGTTGTTCATTTCTTTGAAGAAGCGACTTGCACTAAGCCGCGAAACGTCAGGAATTTTAATTTCTACTCATTGGAATTTCACAAATATATATCACTCATTTTATAAACAACCTATCCAATACTTAATTTATTTGAAACTATCAAATTGAACCTTGATAATGATATATATTAGGGTTTGTGACTTCACTATAATAAACATATGCAAGTTGGCTGACCAATTACCATACAGTTATTCAAAACGATGAATCGTATCACTTGAGAAATCCCCGCTAACCGCCTAAAATGTTTGTATGTTATTTTCAAACGATGACATTTGCCCAATACTCGCTTTTCCAGAAATTCCCTTAGTGTCGATTAGCTAGAGGATACTACTTTTAACTGGTGTCAAAGGATGTGATAATGGTCCCTCCGATTTTTCCTAGTATTGTGTCGCATTCAATGCATTAAACTCAACTAACATGAAGCGCACAACCGGGTTTTGTTGACTGCTATTTATTCTTTCAAAAGCAAGAAAACATTTAAAATAACTCACATTTTGTTTGCAAATTATAAAGTGATAATCAGTACATTCTCTACAATAAGACATTTGTAGTAACCTCGAGTGGTGTCCGTCAAGACTGCCCTATATCTCCATTTTTGTTTAATTTTATAGTCGATTTACTGTTGGAAATTGCACTCGTCGTCTGACATTTCAGTAACTGATCTACCAGGAGATCTACTTATAGACTTAGAATATACGGATAGCATAGTCCTGTTTAGCGAAGATGCTGATAAGATGCAGGATTTCTTAGCAGCTATAAGCACTAATGCAACAATGTTCGAAATGCAATTCTCCCCTTGTAATTGCAAACTATTGCTTTAGGACTGATTTTTGTCAACACCTGAGCTAAAGTTTGGGAGTGAAGTAGTTGAGCACGTCTACCACTTCACTTATCTGATTAACCCTGACGCGTTGGTCTCTGACAAAATATCAGTACGAATTCGAAAAACTCGTTTGGTTTCTGTCAACTTAAGTCAACTATGGAGTAAACGAGATATTCGTCTCAACTAAGGTAAGAGTGTACTGCGCAACAGTTCGTTCTATCTTACTGAATGGGTGTGAGACGTGGCCAATAAAGGGAAGACGACACTCGAAGGTTATTAGTTTTTGACCATCGATGTCTCCGAAACATCACTCGCATCAGCTGGGATCACCGAGTAAGTGACGAGTAATAACGTGCTTAGACGACGAGTGTTAGGCAAATGTGGCAAGTCAATCGATGAGGTTGTGAATCTTCATCGACTGAGATGGTTAGGACATGTGTTGTGTATGCCAAACCACCGTGTGCCTCGATACGCGATGTTGGTTGACATAGGAGCAGGATGGAAGCGAGTTAGGGGCGGCCAAACGATTGCATGACATCAGTCCATGAAGTCACTGACTGCCAATCTGAGTCGTGTCGGTAGCTGCAGTCTACCTGGATAGGGTCCTTGCGAATAGCGTAACCAGTGGTTGGAAACTGCTTGACAGGGCTCAGAATCAGTCACAGTGGCGTATTTGTATCGACTCATTGTCCTCCCTTAAATCTTGAGCTGTAATTTATTTCATAACTTTCCACGCTCTATCTCTTTTCTTCCTAAGCCATATTCTATATGTTCACTCTTCTTTGTTTTTATTATTATCATTGAAGTAACTTCTACTTCTACTGTGTGATGTTAATCATGGTGTGCTCTATAGGTATAGCAACTTGGACCGATGCACACATGTTCCAGGTTCTATGTTGATCATACATACATTCAGTAACAACATATAGATTGAGTTTCTGTTATTTCGCAAAGTTGTGTAAATCTCTTCATCTGAAAAGAAATAACATTTTAAAGTGATTCACTTAATGGTCAACTGTTTTAGAATTATCATTGTAGAATCTTAATGATGGCATATGAATTTTTGATCTTTTCTTTACATTACTACATTCAATTTTTTAAATGGAATGTTGATCTCAAAAAATGGTACATGAATGCAAATCTATCAGAAGTTTACCCCCAATGAGATCCCGAATGATTATGAGTGCTTTGCAATTGAACTAGAACTATCATCTTAAGCTACACATCATTGACATCTGTAAATTTAGTGTAAATTGACTTCACGTGGCTTGACGATATATAATTGTAAACTAAGACTACTACTTTTATTCGGGCTGATTGTATCCAGCAACAACAAATGTTGAATGTCATTTTATGTCACCTATTAGTAGGCAGGATTATAGATGAACACTATAATATTCCACTGTTTCTCTCTGCAAATTGTCTCTAGCTTCTTCAAAGATATACATATATCAGGTCACTCAATCAACCCTCTTGTCTAAACATATTTTGTTTGTGGATTTTTCATATCAGTGGTTTATTCACTAAGATAATTAGCTTAATATATGAAATAAAGCAAAAGGTTTTAATTCCTACAAAGAAAGGTTAATATCTGGAGCCCTCCACATACCAGCAAATCCGAATAATATAAACCGACGAGATGGAGTACTGTTAGCTGCATCATGGCAACTAATGATTAAATAATGAATTCAAACATCTACTACTCCAACTTTCAACGTAGTCTATATATTTATTGATTGATTCCGTTTAAAATTATTTATTCTAATTACACAGTTCAACGTGTTACCATTTGCAAATATGCATCCATCGTTTGACCCATAATTATCATTACATTGATTTACTTCTACAATGAGTTGATAGCAATCCTATCTTCAGATTATCTGTCCCTCTCCGTGAGCATAGCTCAGGACAGTAGTTATGTACAAATGATTATAACATGAAACTACGTACGAAATCCACACCTTCCTTCATTCACAACAATTTCAACACTAGTTCACCTACAATGACTCATATATTCAGTACGTTTTGATCGTGGTTGTTGCCCTGAAGAAGCTCGGACCAGCCTGCAGAGCGAAACGTTGGAATTTCCTTTAATTTCATCAGCTGAGATTATTTACAAATATATTCTATTCATATATCTTACAAACAATCGGCTCCCAAGTTTAGTAAATATTTTCGTTCTTTTTTAGACAAAAATACCTATAAAAAAGATTACTTACTTGCAAATTTTTGTTAAAAACCACACAAGATTGAAAGTTATCTTATTATAACCAATTGCTAGTTAATTACTCATAGATAAGAAAACTGCATGATATGGATATGTCAGCTTGCCGTATCTTTCATCACCATAACGAGAAGTAACTTTATCAAGATAAGAGTCAGAATAATTGTCAAACATAAGCTCCAATCGAAAGGTAGCCTGTAGCTGGAAACGTGAAATCACGTCAACCGTCAGTAGCAAATGAAGTTGATGAAAGAGTATTATTTTAACTTCACCTTAATGATTGATAGAATATGACCATAAAGAAATGCATGAATATGAGATTTCATGGTATCATACCAATTAAACACCAGTTGTATTATTTAAGATTGATATTATAACTATTGTTTTTCTACAGATGAGGTGATTTGTTTTGGTCTCTTTGTAGCAGTAACAAAAAATACTTCAATTTAATAACTAATACCTAAAAATGTTGGATAATATGTTTCAGTCAGTTTACTCTAATTTGATAAATACAAATGAAGTGATTTAACTCAATACGTATGAATCGGCGCACCTGGATTTCGGTCGCATTTTGTGGGAGAACTAATGAAACAACTCTATTTCCCCAAACATAGATGGAATTAGACTCGTACTTGTGACCATGTAGTTAAAATTCTATCGCCTTAACTATCAAACCATTTCTCCACAGTTGACGGATATACTGGTAACAAGCTTGAAATTTTGTCAAGTACTCAATATTACGACATAATCAGTGATAACGCTGACGTTATTGTTGACGTCTTCTCTCTGAAATATAGGTTTGAAATACGTTTTAGTATATCATTTAAATCAACATTATTTTTGAAAAACGATAGAGAGAAATGATAGGAAAAAAGAAAACGATTAAACAATTCATTTATGGGCGTGGATTCAAGTTTTCTACCACTCAATAGGATTGGTCGAGATCAATTTTGGTTGCCCTTGACATCGAATTCAATAATAATATGACATTCTGTAACAATATAATGATCTAACGATAGTGTGAAAGACACAAATGAATTCTGGGAGTGGAAATGACGACCTAAATACAAGGATATATTTCTGTGTATTTAAAAAGTTGAAACTAACGATGAAAAACAAGCTAATTTCCAATATGCAATAAACCAATGCTCATTATGGTTCAACATCGGTCGCCTTTATAAACGAATAAACAAATAACTGCTTGGATATCGATAACAAAGTTGGGAGCATTTTTTACCGTCTCACATCTGAGTAATGAACTGGTACTCAACAGAAGGTAATTCAACAAATCACAAAAAAAATCATTCCTACATTTTGTCTAATGAACTCCGATCTCAACAGAATGTAGATAAACGTAATTTATTGGCTACTGAAATAGATGTCAAAAATAATAACACTTCTTGGACACAGTGTTTAGATTTATGTTCATCGGTTGACAATTACAGCCAAAACACAAGTTTTTTAGATAAAACATCAAAACAACAAATATCCGAAAATTCCAAAAAATTTCCAATGGTCTGTGAATTATCCACAAGAAAATTTGCTAGTAGTAATAATAGTAATGTACATAACTATTTTAATTCTCAAGAGAATTCAAAGAATTATCTTAGAAATGTAAAGTGTCCTTGTAGACAATCAGATGAAATAGATTGTCTATATTGGAAACTACGAAAAAGCGTAAGTTTATAAATTTCTCAACTGAATATTGTGTAAATTTACTTTGTTCTTGTAGTTAATTTTCATATTCAGGTATGTGTAATTCTGACTAATCAAAACTTAACGTTTATATGTTAGAACTCTAAACATTAAATCAGCGTTTTGTATTAATTATTTCAAAAATTCTGGGACATTAAAAATGTCCGTATAATAGTCTGTAATGAAATCTAATTTTATGTAGAGAGTCTGTGCTTCGCAGAACACTTGATGAATGATATCCACCACCAGTATATAATAATGTTTACCTTAATGTCTAGCAAACTTTCCAATGAACTACATTCAAAATCAACTTTTATACATCGATTCGTAATATTTAGAGAGCTAATTCAGTTTTATTACCGATGTTATCACTTTTTCTGGAAAATCATATTCATGAAAACTTCAATTAACCATTTCTTATGAATCTTTTATTGATATTCATTTCTTCTGTAAATTTGAAAGAAATGGAAATGCAAACTCCTTGACTTTCGTAAAGACGATATTCAAAATATTAACAGGCGCACTTTTTCGGTGACCGATAAAGCTTATGTAACATAAATTTAAGGAGTATTTAGAGAACGTTAGCCGAGATGGTAATCTTTAGTTTCCGTATTTACAAATGATAATTTGTTTACACTGTAGTAAATTAAAGAAGTATCTGAACGCTTGAATGATATGGTAGAGATTTTGAATAGCGACCAGAAAACATACAATTCGTCTCGTGAAATTGCTGAACATATTTACTGTCTACTGTAAGTTTCTAAATATAATCCTGATTAGTTAGATTTAATCCCATTTCCAAGGATTTATGGGACCCAGATAGTTTTGAAAAATATTTTATGCGACGCAATATAAATGGAAATTTCGACAGAATTAATAAAATCAAAGGTCGGCTTTCGTTATTAGGCATAGTGCTAGAATATTCGAATGTATTAAGTCGAATATTAGGATAAACTTGTATATTCCCGTTGATTTGTTATAGACTGAAGCTGGTCAGTCATTGTTGCTATATGTGCATCCTGAGAGGATTGCCTCGATATAGCGAATTTTTCACAAGTATTATATAAGTTGGATTGTGACTGGCAAGTTTATCCTAATACCAATGTGCCCGTTGCACAAGCGTGACTGTCTAAACTCAGTAGTCTAGTGGTGAACGCGGTGGCGTTCGACACGAAACGGACTGAGTTCGAATCCCACTGTGCACATCAAGATTAGGATGCAGGTACATCCAGCCGATGAGTCCCAAATAAGACGAAACGCGCGTCCTGAATTCCACTTGCCAGTCACAATCCGACTTATATATTAAGTCGAGTGTTTGCATTCTAGTTCGCGTAAATTCGAATTGTATTTCAACTACCTTCTAGCATTTCGGATATTCAAAGACTTAATGAACCATTTTATTTGTAGAAAGAAAATGCCTAACAATTAAATAAAGCAAGCATTACAATAAGTATTTTTCTGTGCAAAGGTATTTTTGATCTAGTTTTACGCATATTCTAGTGATTACTGAATTATCCTAAATAAAGTATTAATGCAATCATGAACAGGAATTAATAACAGCTAATTATGGAAAATAAAAGGTGGTTTCATACAGTGATGAGCTTAACACATGTACTTCTCGTGATGAGCACGATTTCATTTATTCATCAAGTTAAGACCCATTATGACAAATTCTCTAGTTCTATTGTAGTCGATTTAAGACCAAATTATGACCTTAAGTTATTGACAAGTAGCTATTTATTCCATGCTTCATTGATTCCACAAGTAATCGCTTTATGAGAATTTCGGGTAACCCCATTTCCAAGCTAATTATTAGTAAACAAAACATTATTATTTCACAAGACAGTTTTTAGTGGTTTGTTTATTTCGCAAATACTTCTCATAGATGAATATCATATATCAAAGGCCTATATAATTCTCATTGATTTTATTATTAATGTTAGTTCATGATAAAACAGCTTACCAACTACTGGCTTTTCCTAGAATATTATACTTTTAAAAACGACAATGTATTATAACTTTGGTACAAATGATTTAAAATGACGTATCTTTCGCAATACTAAATTCATAATAATGAATTCACTAAATAGTACACTGAAATTCATCATATGATTAGTGATCTTAAAGTAACAGTTGATCAAGCCACACAAAGATACTAATTAATAATAAAATCAATATTTAGAGTTAAAAGTTAACCAAGATCATAGGTTGGATTATATGATCGCAATTTTATAACGTAGTTATTTTATGATTTCTATGACCTTTAGTTGTTTAGTCAAACTCATATTTATGATAGCTATTATTCCTACGTAAATTGCAGTAAATTAGCAGTCTACTATGTGATGAATATAGCTTACGACTATTTCGACATTTCATCGCCATACGTTTATGAAACAAATATATTTTCTTATTTTATACATATCAAAAATAATAATGGAAAAACTCGCCCAGAAGAACAAACTTCGGATATTTTTTAAATTATATAGACCATACTATGGGTTTAAAAACAATAATAATATAGCTGGGATTGCCAAATAACTCAATTCAAACGACTAATGGAAACTGTGGAAAGACTTAAGAGATGCTTCGCCTCTAAACAAGATTCCACAACTCCGTAAGAGGTCAAATTTGATATTTACCGTCTGACTTTTCTAAGACGGACTAATTTGGACTAGTGTGGCCTTCCTATGGTGCGAAGAAAATAAATACTGTGCTACAGGTTAAATATAATGTGACAGAGGTGCGACAATAAACTAAAATTCTTAAATGGTAGCAGGTAGCCTAGAAATCTAAATAACCAATATGAATCGGTCGACCTAACAGCGAACAAACAGAGTGAGACCTATTAAATTAACCTTGATCAGTATCAAAATATATAAATGTAACTACAAAAAGATATTGTGATATCATGAACTAACCTAAGTTAAACAACTATTGAAAACTAGTATGCACTAGGTATTTTTTGAATAGAGTTAAAAATATCAACTACTGAATGTTGGCTAAATGGTGTGATGAAGATATGATGGAACTGGGCTCGATTCTCCAGTAAGGTTGTAGATAATAACTCTAGTAGAGTTTAATATTAGAGCAAGATAGTCGTTTAATGTTTTCCGGTTTTTATTGGTTGTGTTCCCCAACACAATTCATTATATTAAAATCACTAATCTCAATAAAACCTAATGACAAACTAAACGATGTTTTATTTAAATCAACTGTGTGGTTGATTTAGTAAAACTAAGTAACTGTCAAATTCTATACTTAATTCTGATAGTGCATTTCTCTGCTTTTAATATGAGAATAATGTATGACAACTTTTAATTCATTCAGATTAAACAGTGAAATTTCAATTTGACTTTTATGAACATTGAAAATTTCTTTGTTAAATATCAGAATGCGTTTCATTCAAATATTTATTCGTTTAATTATTCGTTTTTCTTTTCAGTTAAAACAAAATAGTTTATTGGAATATTACTTTTTATTGATTCTACAACATTTAGTTAAATCATTACTTTTGTTAAACAATAATTTTATATACAGAAAAAATGAATGTGTATATACTACTTATATGTATAATATTTATTATATCATTATAATATGGAAGAAACTTATTCAAAATTGTCATTTACTAATATGTACATCTAAAATAATTCATGAAAACAACTTTAGTTATTGTAAAACATTGACTACTATACAAAAATGTAAAAGTCAAAGTTTAACAGATTTTTCAAATGTTATGATATATAATAAATACCCATGGAATATTTCACGTATATGTCATTCATTTTCTCACTGCTTTGGATCTAGTTTACCGATATTGAAAACTAAACGGTCAACAGTTTTAAATATTGTTCAATCTGATAATGAAATGATTACGAGTACATCATCTAGTTGCTTTGAATCAATTTGTTCCGATAGTGAACTAATAAATAAACCTGGAGAAATTATACCTCTTACAATTAGTCCCGAACACAGTATTTGTTTATCCAAAGAAGTTACTAAAGAACCCAGCGATACTGAAATGAAATCTCCTGAGTTTTCTGATTTTTCAAGTATGAATAAAATAGAAAGTTTGGAGAAGTCTTGCGTTTGCAAGAATAACACGTTAGCAAACTCATTTATGTCTAATGATAATTGTTCTGTATCACACTCAAAATCATTATCAACAACTCCAGAATTGCCATCATTTCCTCCACCTCCTCCTCCACTTCCACCAACATTATTTATTCCATCAAAAGTGCCAGCACTAAATAATACTTTCATTGAAAGCCAGCAACCATACTGTCAAGAAATAAAGGATCAAATAGCACCCAGTCATATAATAAATCGTACTTATGCAAGTGAATACGATATAAATAAACTGAAACCCTTCCGTTGGACTAAAATTTGTACATCACAACAAGCTAGTGTATGGAGTAATAAAAGTAGTAATATTAACAATAATAAATGCATGAAAAATTCTGATCACAGTGACACATCAGAAAGACATTCAAGAAATTTCATTAACCTGGATAAATTAAGTGTTTTATTTGTTCAACAACAGAAAGGTCCTATGAAAATTCCTGAAGTGAATATATTACCAAACAAAGATTCTCATTTACCACCAGTCAGTTTAAGTAAACAAATAATTGAGGGTAAACCAAATTATGATCCTTATCCCCAGAAATACTTTGATAACACAAACACTCTAGAAAATAATCAGACACTATCTCAAACTTCGAATTACAAACTACTAGATACTGTAAATTATTGTCCAACACGTGGGAGGTCACTTTCATCATCTCGTACTATGAAATTTACTCAAAAATGTCATGAGGTAATTGTTATTATATGCATGTAAACTTTGGACCATATCGTTTTTTTACAAACTTTATTCTTAACATACATAAACTCTCAACTGAAAATTTCGCGACAACAACTCTACTTCATGTAATATTTAAAAATAAATCAGCAAAGACCAAAGTGAATGCGTAATCCGTGTACTGTTCGAAATTATTCCACTCATACGACCATACTATTTTTATACCGAATAGGATGAAGCTGTCTCAAACAAGTGACTCAGTCACTTTGGATTCATGAAATTATTGATTACTTTCAACTTTACAAAATTATTTATATACCATCCTTAGCAATAATTGACCTTCTAATTAACATTACTGTACAGTCCGATTGATGATTGTTCGAGAAGCTCCTAACTGGTTTCTAGGTGAAAGTAAGTCTTGATAGTAAGGGGGATTTCATCGTCGAGTGTATAATTATTTTAAGTATACTTGAATAATAGTTACCTGTATGTAGTACGGTGATTATGCGAATGAAAAAAAGAAATGGAAAAAACATCCTACAGAGACTAGATGCATAGAACTCGTAACATATTAGAAGCAATAAGAAAACAATCAATGTTACCATATGGTGTGGTCAACTAAAATGATAACAAGAATACTACAGTACATTTATTTTCAATCCTCTAATAAACAGCTAAGTAAATAATACGCTCGAATCTCATATTCAAATCATTGTAGTTTATTCAACACTAATAAGCTGTGTGTAAACGTATACAAGTCACCATTTGCACTAGGGCAGTAGAAACAGAGGCTGTACACTAGTCAGGAGTGCAACCAAGAAATGTTTTAAATCAGTTTTCATTATTTTATGTAGGCTAGGTGTAAAGCGTTTTAAATGAAAATATCAGCATCCACTTCATTTACATCCTGCTATTAACCTATCTAGCTCAGAAATCACAACCTTACTAAAAGTATATAAGCAGGCTTCAAATTGTCTCCGCTGTTGCGTTCGTAACGATGGTAATCTGAATAAAATTCTACACATATTCCTCAAGTACTCTAAGTTTATGTCTTTTGCAATATGAAAAATATCAGAGTCAGGAGGAATGAGTGATACGTTTATTAAGTACGTTAAATGATAACTCTGTAATTTACAATAACAAAACTATAAACAGGATAAAATCCGTTACGACAGGTAATGCTAATCTACGAAATGAGATTCTTAACATTTCCTGGGACTGAAACGCTACCGTAAATATCACGTTTTATTATCAGGACTTTTACTGATGCGTATTATACATTGTTTTTCATCTTTTATCCTAATTTAAGACCAACCTACTAGAAAGTCACAGATGTTTGAATATAAACATCTTTCTACGTCAATTTCGACACTTTCATATAAATCTACTTGATCTGATTAACAAGTGTAATGGTAGTTCAGTTGGTTCAGAACGTTTAAAAGATTTGATTAAATTACTCCCAACAGATCAAGAAATAAAGTCATTAATGACTTTTCAAGGCGATGTAAGTTATTTGGATCCTGCAGAAAGATTCCTTTATGATTTGGTTAGAATACCAAAGTAAGTTGTCTTTCTGTGAAAATATTTTTGTTTGATTGTTGATAGAGTATTACATGGAAATAACTAAACTACTTTTACGGTATATCGCACTGTGTAATCTTAACTCCATGCATCGTCGACTTGACCTTACTTATAATCATTATCAGTCTAAAATTATTGATGCTATTGTAATTCAACTGTCATTTTTGTCTGACACATTGATTTAATCATTTCAATGTCATTTTAATTTCCCATGATGATAATATTTTGAGTTAGTGTTGTTCGTAGCGTATAGGTGAAAAATAACTTTCATAACACACGCTCATCTTTATCTAGATTATAAACTTGTAAGGGGTTTTCGAACTGTTCAATCTTTATTACTAATTTACATTAGTTAAATAACACATTTTTAATCCGATAGCGATAATCAATCTTTTTCCCCCAGTTTTCCGTAGCACACACATTTGAATAAGACCAAACTTTTTTATTTAGATTTAAGTTTCGTGAGTGGTAACATTTCCACAATGTACATTGCAATCGAATGGTTCTTATGAAATAATTGAGATGTTTAGTTGTTGTTTAACTGCTTTCGATGTTATCGAGTTCTCTGATCTGGGTGGTTTAACTGTAAAGCTTTTACCATCATTCTGTACAATATCATCAAAACCTACTCCACGTACATCTAATGCTTCCTCAATGGGCATGTGCTTTAACATTCGGTAATTAAAATGATCAAATGAATCATATGCTTACTACTTGTTAAGTCGGAACTTTTACGAATAAATAATTTCTTATCCTAAGTTTCTACACAAATATATTCTTAAGAAACCACCAGAAATTAAGTTATTAAATTCAAGATCGTGTTGTGCACGAAAATATTCATCCACTCAAATGCATTTCATGGTAAATATCTATAACCGATAAATCGCCAACAATCAATACCAAAATCTAGCCACTTAACAGTTACACTATCCTTCGTAAGAAGTTTTATGAGTATAACACGATATACTGAAACAGGAATAATAACAATTAAGTACGATTTTAAAACTTTATGGATAGTTTTACTACTTTTAATAAATTGTTTAAAAATTCCCATGATTATCAAAATTAGCGATTTACGGTAATAGTGTTTCCTAAGTAATTATGTTTCTTAATGGTTCCGACTAGTCAGAGAAAATAAGTTACTTCAACAATGTGGATAAATCTAACGGTTAAGTGCTAATAAGCAAAAGCCTAGATGCAACATTTCACTTCACACAGTGTTCAACTTTGAACACAATAAGATTATTCTTTGTTAAAATTACCTAACACTACTAGTTGAAGTATCATTGTTTCTTATTATTATTAAATAACTACACTTCATTTCCATTATACAAATCACTTTTCAATAAAACAGATACTATCTAAAAATTGACAGCATGTTACTGATGGAAGAATTTCAACCAACTATCAACTGGATTAAATCATCATTGAATAATGTACTGAAAACCAGTCAAGGTAATTTAAATTTCGTTCATTGCCTATCCTAGTTGTAATAAATATGGGAATTTATGATCATCATATTAAAAAATATACTTACATACAACTAAATTTATTATGACGATCACTAAAACTAACAGTCGTTGAGAGATAATCAATAATTCTACACTACAGACAACAATTTATGTTGAATAAATGACTATAGTGAAGGATTATTTTGTACCACTTTGTACGTAATCATTATGTAATATGAAAACGTATTGTAAAAGGGATATGAAGAAAAGATACTATGTAATGTTCTTCCATACAATACGTAAGGTATTTTCGTAAATATATCATAAAAAACAGAAAATTTACATTTCGTTTATTAAGTGATACTGTATCCTGTATTTTTGTTGGATAACTAAGGACTTTCATTAGGTTTCTGTTTTTGCTAATAAAAAGGATATATAACTGCGAGTATTTGAAGAACTAATGAAGTTTACATCGAATTTAGTGATATGGTAATGCAAATTAGGTCAAATTTATTATTTCAAATTAAAGGTAGTTATATGTTACCAGGAAAAGAATTACGTTTATTATAACCGGTTTGAAAGTGTATGGGCGTATATTGTACTAACATTGATTCAAGTTAACAGATAATGGGCGTATTATTTATTTGATAAGTTTACATTATCATCAGTTTATAATCTCACTTGCTAACCAAAGATCACTGAACAATTGTGCCATCTCATCATGAGACTCCTCAGTAGTATGCACATATGAGATGTAATTGTCTATTAGGAAACCATCTTAAGTGAACACTACAAAGAAGTCACCTACTAAGACAAAACAACTACTCAGTGCTCGCTGGTTTTCAGTGGTACCTCAACTGAGTTTAATGACACTTCTACGACATGTGATGAAACCATTAATTAGAGCCGTATTTATTTTATTTCTTAAATAAACCTGACACAACAATCATTTAGTTGAGAAAGCAATCACCTAAGAACGTATATCAACAAAGATTAGGCAGTTTTTGGACGGTATGTAAATAACAGAGCTACTTTAATATTACACGTCAATTTCCAATTGCAATTTCTATTTAATTCAGAAATAATAACATCACCGTTGATTTGTGAACTATTGCAGACTGTTTTAGAAATTGGAAATTATATGAATAAGGTAAGAACATTTCTTTTTGCTCTTCATTGCCAGTTTTAGATGATGTCATAATGAGACTAAAAAGTGCTATACAGTAGAATGTAGTGCAACTTTTCAGAAATCGCTTATGAAATCATTCCATACCCTAATTATTATACTGACAACTTACAGGTTATCTAAATTTAACTGAGTAGCTTAAGGCAAACTAACTTTCCAAATGTCAATAAATTTATTCTCAGTTTGATAAAAGTAGGTGAATCAATAGTTACATCACGTGCGCTTACCCACCATTTTTAGAGTATTTGACTCTAATAATGGAAATGGAAGTTGTTAGCTACTAGTCTTCAGCTGTTCGTTGACTAGTTTTGTAAAGATTTGCACTCAGACTTTTCATGCGTTTACTTTGTCAGATTTTCATTGACTTTAACCAATGAAACTATCTAACATTTCGAATGTGTCAATTTCAAAAATGACAAATACTTTTGTGATCCTCTCTGAAACTCGTATACTGTAGTCACAGAGGCCTTCATTTAAAAAGTAGAACTGGTTACTAAATCTTAAAAAACATACGTTATTATAATCCACAGTTTAATTCTATCAGTTAAATAGATGGCATACTTAACATTAATGAAACAATCTCCATTGTTATTGTATACATCAGTATAATCGTCTGAAGATTATCTTGAATTATGCCTTACTACTCAATTTATTTAGTCGAGTGACCTCTAAATGTCATCAGGTTACTTGGAATCTGACAGGCAATAAGTAAATAAATTCAATGACGAAATTCTTGATTGCTGGATACATATTTCAGAAATTTTTTGTCTCCAGACAATTTTATAAATCACTGCGATTAAATTAACTGTCTAACTTTAGTCCGTGTTTTACTCAAATTTTAATTATCGTATAACCTAATATATCAAGGAAAACTAATAATCTTCAGTGTGTGTCGTGATGAAGTTAAGTTATTTAGAACAAGATGATTCAATATGTGATATATGTGAACCCTGCGATAACATGAGAATGAGGTTTGGGATTTGTAATATGACGGAATGGATATAGCTTGTATGTGTGTTAAACTTATAAAATTTTATCCAGTCTAACTGTGGCTGTATGAATATATTGTTTCTGTTTTATGAGTAGTAAGGTTTTCCTTTCTGCTAAGTGCAGTAGGATTTAGTAATGCATAAAAAACTTTAGCTACTTGACTGTATTTAAAGTTGGAAACGTTTTCCTGAATAAATTTAACATCTTTAACAACAATTCTATGGATATTGTAAATAGTATGCACTGTTGTCGTTGATTTCAATAAGTTATTGAGTTTTATAATAGGCATGAATTACCGTAAACGATTCAGAGCCATAAATTCCTACATGGTAAATTGCTAAATTAACTTTCGTTTTAGTATAACTGCCATATGCCTATTAAGCGCTGTTATCTAGCAGGACTCTGAAGTTAAAAAGTGTAAATTAGACCAAATTACCTATCTTCTGTGATTATGATGTTTTAACTACTTCAAGGTTGACAACTCGTATGTGAGCTTAAAAGCACTTTATTTGCCTCGTTAGATCTTAATTGTGAACATTTCATGTATCCCCATTTATGCAGATATTTGCAATATTTCCCAGAGCCTTTTATCTAATATTGATTTTTAAATAATTAGATTTATTTTCACTATCACTAAGTTAACATATTTTACTTCATTTATATCTAGCATACTGGTCTCAATAAAATTTAGGAGGCTACATTTAGTTTATTTTCTATAGTTCTTTAATCGAATTAACTGACACCAATTCTCTGCTGCATTATGTATTACACCTATCTGGATAAGCGAATTGAAAAACTTGAAAAGTAGTTTCAGTCAATCATTATTAATTATGAGATTTTCATATATATCACTTTAATGTTTTTTTTCTAAAAGGGTGGCAGTCTCGGATCTGCAACGGGTTTCAAAATTTCCAGCTTACTAAAACTTTCTGAAGTTCGTTCAAATGATCCAAAAATAACACTATTACATTTCTTTGTTCAGGTAACTCATTCAAAAAAAAATTCAAGTAATTTTATCCAACCACGAAATAAATATTATTTCTAAGCTTATGGTTTAACTGTTCTTCAGATAGTGAACTACTGTAAGATATGGTCACGTAATGAATTAACACACTAAGGAAAAGGTATCTTAGTTCTACAATTTACTAATTAGTGAGCTGTATAATGACCAGTCTTTTCTTAAAGATCACATAACAGATAGATTTATAAATCAGATATCTAAAAAGTGACTTCATAGCAAATCTTTACCCTTTCACTAAATAAGTCATTTCTGAATAAAATCAATTAGAAATGTAATCATTTGAGACAGTGTAGTGGAATAAAAATATATTAGCCGCCGACTAATTTTCCACAATCTGAACAACGCGATACCAATGACGTATATAATGATGGAAGGGCTTTCGTCATATTTGTATATCGTAAATCAAATAACATGAAAGCAAAGGTTGTTTAAATGGTCGACAAACAAGAAAGATGTAACAATGTAAATTAAATATTCACCGAACTGAGGAGTGATAGTTTGCTTTCATTGAAGTGTAGGTATCTACACCATTGCATGTCCATTCACGAGTCCATATCCAAATTATTTAGGACTAAGAAATTAATCAGTGGATTTAAATTCCAAGTAAATAGAAATCTACTACCCAATAAAGGTTGTTATTGCCATCGCATACTGTGTCTTAAACACGAAAAAATTGCTTTTAATTTTCACCGGTCTTTTTTAAATGACATAAGTTTGTGTTGTTAATTTTACTTTAAGTGATGTAAAAAATTCCTTAAAATCAACAAACATAAATATACGTTTGAGGATGAATAAACTATAATCTTGAACATGAAAATTAAGCTAAAATTGTTGTGGAGATTGTTAAATTTAATGCTACAAAATATCTTAGGTTAAACAAGCACTGAAGACTAGGAGTCACTAAATAGTTGTTTCGTTCTATTATAAAAATCTTTAGCAGCCTAAGGCCTTCTTTCTATGCAGCGCAACAGTCTAATGGTTGAGTTCACACATCTTGAGAATGCTGGGCTCTATCTACGGTGGAAAAAACGGTTCTCACTACTGAGACGTTTAATAATCGGGCGAAACACCTGTACAGTACTTGCCGGTAATCATCGATTATCTAACCCCAGTCAATTCGTGATATTAAAGAATATTATACTTGAACTTTATAAATTGATTTAATTGCACAACAATCAGGTTGTTATAATGACTGGTTTAATATTTCAAATTTCACTTACTTCTTATTACTTAATTAAAAGGAGCTTAAAACAAATAATCCACAAATGTTACTAATTGCGGAGACAATGCCACAGTTGAAGGAAGCATCAGAGTAAGTTTAAAAATGTTATTTAAAATATAAAGAACATTTATCAGTAAATTCTTTATCAAAATTATGGTGTTGTACAAATTGACTAATGAGTCCAAAATCAATAAATAGATAAAATACGTAAAAGGTAAAATAAGATGAAATCTACTTCCTATAGTGGCCTATGGATAGCTCTAATTAAATTTCTAGCCAGGGGTCTGTTTCGTTCTAGATTGAAACTTTTCAACGGTGTACACTGAATACTACAAACTAGTTTAAACTGAGAACAAAATTGTTATCAAATAATATTCAAATAATTATCCACAGGGACTAGTATTAAGTGTTTTATTACAAAATAGATCTATGTAGTTTCTAATAAACAACTTTTAATTTTATACCCTATTAGAGGTTGCTGCAAGAACTAGAAAGATGTAACAATGTAAATTAAATATTCACCGAACTGAGGAGTGATAGTTTGCTTTCATTGAAGTGTAGGTATCTACACCATTGCATGTCCATTCACGAGTCCATATCCAAATTATTTAGGACTAAGAAATTAATCAGTGGATTTAAATTCCAAGTAAATAGAAATCTACTACCCAATAAAGGTTGTTATTGCCATCGCATACTGTGTCTTAAACACGAAAAAATTGCTTTTAATTTTCACCGGTCTTTTTTAAATGACATAAGTTTGTGTTGTTAATTTTACTTTAAGTGATGTAAAAAATTCCTTAAAATCAACAAACATAAATATACGTTTGAGGATGAATAAACTATAATCTTGAACATGAAAATTAAGCTAAAATTGTTGTGGAGATTGTTAAATTTAATGCTACAAAATATCTTAGGTTAAACAAGCACTGAAGACTAGGAGTCACTAAATAGTTGTTTCGTTCTATTATAAAAATCTTTAGCAGCCTAAGGCCTTCTTTCTATGCAGCGCAACAGTCTAATGGTTGAGTTCACACATCTTGAGAATGCTGGGCTCTATCTACGGTGGAAAAAACGGTTCTCACTACTGAGACGTTTAATAATCGGGCGAAACACCTGTACAGTACTTGCCGGTAATCATCGATTATCTAACCCCAGTCAATTCGTGATATTAAAGAATATTATACTTGAACTTTATAAATTGATTTAATTGCACAACAATCAGGTTGTTATAATGACTGGTTTAATATTTCAAATTTCACTTACTTCTTATTACTTAATTAAAAGGAGCTTAAAACAAATAATCCACAAATGTTACTAATTGCGGAGACAATGCCACAGTTGAAGGAAGCATCAGAGTAAGTTTAAAAATGTTATTTAAAATATAAAGAACATTTATCAGTAAATTCTTTATCAAAATTATGGTGTTGTACAAATTGACTAATGAGTCCAAAATCAATAAATAGATAAAATACGTAAAAGGTAAAATAAGATGAAATCTACTTCCTATAGTGGCCTATGGATAGCTCTAATTAAATTTCTAGCCAGGGGTCTGTTTCGTTCTAGATTGAAACTTTTCAACGGTGTACACTGAATACTACAAACTAGTTTAAACTGAGAACAAAATTGTTATCAAATAATATTCAAATAATTATCCACAGGGACTAGTATTAAGTGTTTTATTACAAAATAGATCTATGTAGTTTCTAATAAACAACTTTTAATTTTATACCCTATTAGAGGTTGCTGCAAGAACTAGAAAGATGTATTTGTTGAAACAATCGTTTTCCGCATTTTTATCATAAGTGAAAAGTTCGTTTTAGGAATATATGACATGTTCTGTTTTAAAATACAAACAACAGTATAATGTTCTTAATTTAGTCTGCCGGATACATTGCAATAACCCACAGGTTAAATGTTTCCCATGAATAAACATTATATTCACTGATGTTTAAAATGGTTTTGAAATACAAATCCAGGTTTGTAAAAGTTATCAACCCATCTAATGTAGATGTCTTGCATGTCCCACGACTATACTGCTTTGTTTGTTGAACACTTACAGCTAATAATCATTCATTATTAAGCATCATGTCAATGGATGTCACTTATTTTAAACGTCTGATGAAGACTAAGTGTCTGTTACTTAGTTACAATTATTTGCATAACTGAAATATATTTTTATGTATGTATATTAAACAATTTAGTTCATTCAGCAGTAGTATCAGTATTCTATTAGTGACTGTCGCCTCTAACCAATATATGCAATAACGTTATATTGGATTAATGGCAGCTTAGCTAACTGTATAAGGAAATATGGATAGATTAATAAACCACATTAAATATTATTATTATTATAGTAGTGATAGTAGTATTAGTATATGTTTTTATGGGTGACTACGCGACTCTCACTTTTAATGGTGACAGGAAAATAACTAATCAGTAAAATGTGTATGTATAGGATAGGATCACATCTGTCTTGTAGAGAAGATGATTACTAAGACATTCAAAGCTCTAATGATATTTATTAAGAAATACGTACTTACAGCCTTATTAAAAAGTACAAGGTTCGACTGCTGGGAAAATCGCGAACTTGCAAATATGCATGTCCTAAAAATTAGGAAACAGGTGTTTTAAATGGAGTTACCAGTCTCTACTACTTGCTGTCATTAATATACTTTATGTTTTGTGTAATAAAGTAGCATTCATACTAACTTTTCTTTAAATTTACATTTTCAGTGTATCGCTTGACTCAATTATAAAAGAAATTAATCGATTCAGAAGCAGGTTACAAAATACGGCTCAATATGTTGATGAGGAAACATTTGAGGAACAATCACGAATACGTGAATTTATTGAAGTAAGTTCAAATTACTTTTTTATTCATACTTAGAATTAATAATATACAAGATTTCCTACTTTATGATTGTGGTTAGACTTATACTGATCATTTAAATGCTCGGTTATTCGTATTTTAATTAGAGTATAGTATCTAAGTTTAAAGACTATGCTACGCACTTATTTTGGTGGATAACTGATGTGACCTAATTATGGATTATACCTGCTTAACAGTGAGTGGTGGTTGTTCCGGCAAATTTACCAAACGATTATTTGTGGGCTATTGTTTTAGAACCTTCTTATTCTGTAATCGAAGATTTGCCTAATCAATGATACCCCAGAAGAACAGCACGGTTAACTAGAAGTTGGGAAGAAATTAATTAATTAATTAGCAGTGTTACATTTGGTATTTATAGGTCAAAATGGCATGTTTCTACTATAGAGTAATTAAATGTACACAAGATGAAATTCAGACGTACAAATAAGCGTATTATTTTTATTGATTAACAAACAACGAACTCAAATAATACAGATGAGTTGAAGACATTTACTACTGTTCTATTTGTTTATTTTTATCGTGTTCAATCAATGGTATGTATGGAATCCACTGACAAATTGCAAATTGTTATAAAGGTAATGAATGAAATGTAAAATTTATTCCACTTGAGTTTTACAATAAGCCTGTCAATCTACTATTATTTTCTTTAGTGGAAATTAAGCACTCAGTTTCACCTTCTACCTGTCTGCTTAAAAATATCAGTGATGCGCAACAGTATTATGCACACGAGTAGAAGCCCGATTACTTCTTGAAATGTTGCTATTATCACTAGCAACATCATGTAAACCAGGTATACTTTGTTCCAGCTGCAAACACCAAGAATAAACACGCTGAACAGTTCAGTAATACTAGTATCTTTAGCTAACCATACAGGAATGGCGTTAGTTCTTGCTATTTCTCCTTTTATAACTTTCCCACATGATTTTGAATAGCGATAAGTGGTAAGAAGATAAGAAAATGGCGCCATCGATAGCTTTTGTAGAATTTTTATCATCGTTATGTACAGCCCAATCTCCAATGCTTCATAATTTATATGCAAGATTTTCTGAGACAGGAGCAAACCCTTGCAATTAAAACAGCTTGTTCACATACACTCTCGAATATTCGGAACTCGCTATCAATGTAATTAAACACGTTCACCCTCGTGAACGAATCCGATGAAGGCTAATTAACTTTAAACACACCTGAGGTTATAATTTTCCCTGTAGATTTGGTCGACTCCTTGTTACCAGTTACTGAACAAGATGATAATAAAAGTTTGGATAAATCATCAGCACAATGGTGACTATCAAAACGACTAGAAGTTTGTCAATGTGCTATGAAAGTTATCATATGAACATACTTTTGGTGGCGTATACCTTGAACTTGAAACTAAATAAAAGCATCAGAAACCAATACACATTTTTAATGCGTGGTTTACACGCTGTTTTTTAGAAACATTTTCACTGTTTATTTGGTAATTAAGTAGTATAAATAATTAAAAGGAAACGTTTTATTCATATTATCTTCAGAAATCAAATCATGAATTAAATGGTGTACAAACACAAGTGAAAAAAGTTCAAGATTTAGAAATAAAATGTGCACAGTACTTCTGTGAATGTCCAACAAGATTTAGAATTACAGAGTGTCTGCAAACATTTAATCTATTTTTTGAGAAAATGAAATCTACAGAACAAGTAAGTTATAAATTTATGTCATGTTTTCTATAACAACGAAAAAAAAGCAATGAAATGCATGTTAACAAAATTTATCTGAATTTACTATGTTAAGTAAATGTGATATAGCATCATATTTTTAAGTTTTGTTTGACAACTAATAATAATTGATAACTAACCACGAAATAAAGACAGATAAACCAATGTTTATGTCATATACTTCGATTTATTGCATTTTAGGAAATAAAAGAATATGAACAAACAAATAAAGACAGATTAGAAAAAGTAATCAGAAATGTTGAGTTGAATAATACAAGTAAGAGACAACCATGTATAACTAATGATTTTTAAAAATTGACAATGTTACTCTAAAAGTGTATGGTTTGTTTAATACGATAGATAATCAGTATATTTATTAGCTCTGTCTGTCTGGTACTTAATCCGAAAGCGAAATACTCAGGAGCCTACAACAAAAGAATAGAAACTACCCATAAATTTTAACTATTGCTATATAACTAAGTGATCCGTAAAAATTCAATTAATTGGGTAAATTTAAATATGCATCAACGACAGCTTAATAATAGACTGAAAACAGTCTATTGAAGGATCATGATAAGAGATGTGTGCTTCAAGCAAGACAGAAAACTTAAATACTTTTACTGACATCGAGTTAAGATGGTTTTGTAAAGATGGGCATGGTTTCCTGGAAGAACCAACGGAGTTTCATACTAGAACGAGACAGATGTCCAGTGCTTCCTAGTTTGCAGTGGTACCTAATCAGCATTAATCTGTGGTGAACACAAACAACTAAACGTTTACTGACACCTTATCAAGTCTGTAAAATATGAGTAAGTAAATAATCAGTGTTTGTAAGGAAATTAGTTAATACAGCAAATTAAATGAAAGTTATCAATTAATGCAATGAATTTCAGTTACAATGTAAATTTTTTAATGAAGGATGGATGAAGAATGGATATTCTGTTAATGAATCAGATAGTGTCAAAAATATCCTAGAATTAAATAGATGAAGCATTAATACCAGAAAAAAATGCTGAAAATACTAACAATTTTACAAATAAAGAGTTCATTTTGCACCGAGAATTAGAGACAGACATCAAAAGAACGAATAGCACCTAAAAACAGCTAGAAAGAGAGACCAGGACGCAGTTGGTTGGAGGATACTGGTCGGTGACCTATGCGCTATGATAAACAGCGAGCAAGTGATGAATGGACAGATGTTGTTTATTGTGAAGATAATATGGGCTTGACAACAACTTCAAACACCCGAAATAGCATGAATTCAAATATTTCAACCAGATTCAGTGAAATGTATTAGAAAGCTCATAGATCACAGAAAATATCTTTGACGCATGCACTAGGAATACTATGAAAAGACCAAATGGGCAAGCAACAAGTCACTTGGTGAAAGTAGAGTGTCATACAATATTATATACCTTACTTCCAAGCATCAATTTGCACATCCTCCGCGTTCTCTGGACTGTGTCGTTTATTAGCTTGCTTCTCTTGGCTGTTTTCGATTCTCCTCTGTATTTTAATCATGCTTTACTTCTTTCCACCTCGCAACTCGCCTTGTATGCTGTTTACTGACTCTTCCTAATTCCCTTTGACGCCCTGCTACTTACTACTTATTGATGACCTTATAAGTAGTATCCACCACAATACTATGTTCATAATGCAGCAGTCTAATACATCTCAGAAATATAATTCAAAAATAGGTGTAGTTTAAAATATTCTAAAAATTCAGATACATAACGGCCTTACTAATACTTTTAAATAGATAATGAGTATGCATAATCGATCATAAAATAAAGAGAGTTGATACTGAGTTATCAAGCTTTGTTGCCAATACAAGAAAACAATCTGCTGTTTGGCAATCTTTTTAACATTTCAATGCTTATCTGCTTTTCATTTGCTATTCACAATAACCCCACTATTAAATTAAAATCTTAAGAAATCTTTATATCTCCTGCAATATTGTGTTTAATTCGCTATCTCATATAAATAATAATAATAATAATAATAATAATAATAATAATAATAATCCCTTATCATCGATTTGCAAAACTGGCGAGGATTTTAAAGCATTATTTTTTATAACCAATAGAGATTTTAGCTGTTAGATAATACAAATGCGTATGTGTGATAGTTTCATGTTTTGTAGTAAGAATAAAAACGACGTTTTAACTCTACATAAAACTCTACAACATTAGTATGACAACTGTCAGACTGTCATAAATATGTTGCTAGATTTGAATATCGATCACTGACTGTTCTTCTACTTTGAAGTCGTCTAATAAGCAATAATCAGGTATCTGTTACAATCGTACAAAATGAAGGCATCACAAACGTAAAGTTTACTAAAGATCTTAAAAAATATGAGTATGTTGCAACCTACCTCACATTGCTGAATCTTAAATATCAGTTCAATAATGCTTCGCATCGATTATGGGTTTATTTATAGGGAATGAAGTAATCACATAAACTGACTGAAGGATTGTAGTGGCTCGTGTATGCGTTTGTATGTATAAACAACATGTATGTATAAACAACATAGAACCTGGCACAGGTGTACATCGGTTCAAGTTGCCATACCACCATGACACCACAAGATTAACACCACCATCATCAGTAGAAGTTACTTCAATAAAATAAAATAATAATAGTAACAAGGAGTGTGAACATATAGAATATGGTTCAGAAAGTGTAGAAAGAAAGTTATGGAATAATCTAAAGATCATGATTTAATAGAGGACAGTGAAAGAATAAATCTGCGCCATTGTAACCGATTCTGAGTCATGCCATCCAAAGTTTCAAACCACTGGTTTACAGTATTCGTAAGGACACCATCCAGGTAGACTGCAGATACCTACACGACTCAGATTGGCAGTCAGTGACTTCATGGACTGATATCATGTTACGGTTTGGCCGCCCCCAACTGGCTTCCATCCTGCTCCTCTATCACCTAACATCACGCGACGGGGCAGACGATGGTCAGGTATACACAACACATGTCCTAACCACCTCAGTCGATGAAGATTCACAACCCTATCGACTGGTTTACCACACTTGCTAACACTCGTCGTCTAACCTCGTTATTACTTACCCAGTGATCCCAGCTAACGCGAGCGATGTTTCGAAGATATCGACGGTCGAAAACTAATAATCTTCGAGTGTCGTCTACCCTTAATCGCCACGTCTCACATCCATGAAGTAAGACAGAGCAAACTGTTGCGCAGTGTACTCTTCCTTTCGTTGAGAGACGAATATTTCGCCTACACCACAGATGACGTAAGTTGACAAAAGCCCAATCAGCTTTCTGAATTCGTACTGATATTTCGTCAGAGATCAACCCATTAGAAGTAATCAGACTTCCAAGATAAGTGAAGTGGTTATCTAAGATACTAATACTTCCATTATGAATTTCTGCCAATCGCAATGAATAAAGGAACTACGATGATCAAATAAAAATATAAAAGTTACTGAATTATAAAATGAAGCTAACTGGTCTAATTCAAGTAATACAAACATTTAATTCTCTAGAATACCAATACATAAAGGGTGGCAATCATTCATAGAGGATAAGCTTTAGCGTAAATGGATTTTGTTTTAATAAATTTATCATTGAGAGTAAAATGAATGAGCATTTAACAATATATTGCCAGCTACGAACTGAATACATTTGTGTTTCATCTTTTTAAGATACGGAATATGAGAATAAACGCTGCCGACTAGTAGAAAATAATGCGAAATTAAATCAAGACGATCACAATATAATGATAAATATGATCTCCAGAAACCTATCAAATCTTAAAATAGTACACAATAGATCAAGTCGTCCCAGTACAAATAAACTTAATTCATTTGCCTCTTCAAATTCCCTGTCCAAATACATAATAGAAAGTGACAAATCAAATAAGGATAAAAAGAATACTGATGAATCGAATATGGTTTCAAAACTTAATATTCCACATTCTATATCTCTGTGTGAAGTAAGTAATTAAAATTACCATATTATTGACAGTATGATAGTAGTATAGTACAAATATAAGCCTAGATAATTATTGACAAATACCGCATGATTTTGAAGCCACTCTCAGCCAATCAGACGAGTGTATAAATTAAAAGTATTTCATAACAAATTAATTAGACCTATTTGAGTCAACAAATGACTGATTCACGTGTAATATAAGATCTATGTAGATAAAATACGAACATTCGATACTTTTAATACTTATTTACTTTATGATAACAAAAAAAGAGATTCTCCAAATCAATTCAAATGTTCCGAATAATATGCAAACGTATTCCTAATGCACGTTTCTTGATAAAAGTTGTTGATTTTTTGAATTACATCCAAAAGTTCTTCATCTTAGTTAAGCTATGAATTTTAATCAATGTACGTCCAAGGAAAACATAACTCGTCAGACTTATTTACCAACTGATGAAACTAAGTATTATATATAACATTTCTTAAGATAATTAATATCCATCCACCTACAATACAATAAAATATGTGAATTGTCATTTTTGGACTATCGTGTTTATTAATGTAGTCGTTTCATAGTAATCAGTCAAATGAAAAACAGATTATCTGTAGGGTATACGAAAATTCGTAGATATCAAATTCTAATCTGGTTCATTGGCCTGGTACAAAAATATGTACACCACTTCTAGCCACGCTTTGATTTTTAAGACTACTCATACTACATAGTTTTCCAAACTAAAATATATAGAGCGGAGTTCGAACCTACCGCTTAATAGAAAGTCTAAAGCTTTTAACCACCGAAACATAACTCCCTCTGTAAGCTCACAAGACAATGGACTCGTATATATGTATAGTTTCAATTTGTAATCTATTTGTCTCGTATTATATTCAACTTTTCCACAACTCAACAGAATAAAAATAAGATACACAACAACAATATCAAAATCAGATCACATCAACTAAGTGAGCAATCACGTAGAAATACTCGATGTCAATTCACTGACAATGAATCCGAACGTGAACGTAAACCTTGGCCACAGATCCAAAGTCAACCAACTAATTCGTCTGTAAATGATATTAATCATCAATCAGATGAATCCAAAAAAAATTCAAATAGTGAAGAGTCAATATATCACTTAAATGAACGAATTAAACAATTATCATTAAGATTTAATAAAAACTAATGAATTATTCATATATAAAGAATCTATCCCAATTATCATTTTGTTTTAGAACATATTTTTGTCATTCCTAACTATTTAGTAAATTTCAAAATGATGTATTCTGAATATCGTTAATTCAAAAAGAAAGAAACTATTAAAATGCAATGTTTTCTTCAGTTCAAAGTTTACCAAAACAACATGTGTAATACTGAATGATATGGAATGTTTAATTAGGATAAGCTTGTATCCCAAATAGGACGAAACGCGCGTCCTGGATTCCGCTTGCCAGTCACAATCCAACTTAGATATGGAATGTTGTTAGATTTTTGTTCGTAGTGAGGTTAAAGCAACGTTATATACAGCAAAAATGAAATATCATAATCTGTAATGAAGTAGAATAAAAATCATAAGGCTTGTTTTACTTCTACGGGGTAGTTTTTTTTTTAGAAATTGATATAGCAATTCGACGAACTAAAAAAACGATGTCAGGAATTCTTTAAGCAACATGGAAAATGTGCTGTTAAAAAGTGCTTCAGATTTGAAAAGATGGGTAACAACCAATTACCAAATAAGCAAAATTGATATTAGTAAAATTCTCATAAAAATTGTTTAAACAAGTTGATAGACAATATTCAGTCTGTATTCCAGTCTACAAACAAACCGCTATTTCATATGAATAAACATAGAAGCTTAAATTTGCATCGTAGGTTCAGCGAACAACATCTGTTGGGTAGTCATTCGCTTACTTTTTTCTAACAGCGTGATTGGCAATATGGGAAACCAGCAAGTGAGTACATATTTTTGCTACTGAGAACTCACTGTTTAATTAAGAATGTATTTTCTAAAGTTCTCAAGTACCTAAGGCGTCCAAGATAGATACCCTGTGAGCACTAAGAACTATCGATTGAGGGTTTTAAAAATGATCAGATTATCAAAAGTATTTTCAATAGGACTATGAATTAGGCATTACTCTTTTGATTCACTAGTGACCTAAGTTGTATTACACTGTATAATTTATGAGATAGAAACAAGTATTCACAGTGACTTGAAATTTTGCATAAACCGAAATTACTCAACTTCTGATAATAGTGAGGTTGTGTATGGCACGGTTTTACACAGCCACCGTAATCAGTTACATTCATAACTGATAAATATGAACAAGACTTCAATAACTAACAGATGTGCTTCAAAACAATATTAATACTGATACTCTGAGATTATTTCTGGTAATTCCCTTCACTGGACTTAACTACTAGAATAAATTTACATTTTTAAAAAGGAAACAGCTGGTTATTGCTTTAGAAATATGCCACAAGCTGTAAAACGAATTTATAGTGTATATTTAATTATGGTGTGGTATAAAAAACTGCACTGATTATTCTGCAAACGATTCCCCTACAGTGATCCACAGAAGCCTTTATTTTTACCATAATTTGAAGAAAACGACGATAAATAAGTTCCCGCTTTTTCATCACAGATGATTATACCAATTGTTTTTATCTGATGATGCTTCGCTTGTTTGTATGTTTCACTGCAGAATGACAATTTCTATTCGTTAAAATTATCATTAATAACTGAAGAATTTTTACCAAACCCCTTGGCCCAATGAGATTCTCACTCCTGAGTGGTCATATCTACTATCATTTTACCGATCTGAATTTGCTACAAAAAGGAATCCCCATGGACTTACGGAATGGGATTAGACAGTATATGTAAGAAAGGATAAACCGACTATGTAAGTCATATTACAATGATCTCCGATCCCGGTAGATAAGTTCGTGTGTTCGCAAGGTTGCATGCCTGAGAAATCTTAGACTAGGACGAGACAGCTGTTTATTTCAGCATGGTTTTAAGTGGTACTTTGGTTGAGATTTATCCATATAATATTAGTACGGGTTAAAAAAGTCGTGAGAGAAAAGTAAATGAAACCAGAATAACACGATATCAGTCTTACTGCTGCAGGAATCTAATATACATTCAGATTTCTCCCCTTTTTCAACTTTAACTTTAATAAGCAAACATTAATTCACAAATCGATCATACATACTTGTTTCTGCATCGTCCATAACTGACTGACAACTCTACAGTCTGAGGTATATACTTGATTAGTTCGAACCACAATATGATACAATTAACTTTGTACAAAAATATGCTCACCAACAGAATGTTAAGTGAAAATATTTTAGCATTTACTATACGCAACCTGCTTTAGTAGCTAAATCGATGTGATCGTTTATTAAGTTTGTGCAATTTTAGACTATAGGAAGTCCATATAAAAATTTTCTGTACTAATCCGACCCAAAATTTTCTCAATAAATTAGAGTACTAAGATTTACAATCAATAAATTTAAGTGTATATTTTAGTCCGTTAAATGAAGTATATTTAGAAAAAAAAACAATATTAATCATATATTTTGTCTTTACTTGTCCTGACGTTCAAAAAAATTCATAAAGACAACTATAATTCATCAAATATTCACTAACCGCATTTTTCAAGTTACATAGTTAGGCAATGATGAGTCCTAATTGAAGTACACCTTAGTTTTAGCATAGTTCCTATGAAAATGATTTTCGAATTATAAGTTGATATCAAAATAAGACTTAATAAGCTCCATCGTCCAAGCGTTAGTCAGACAGTAAATTGTCCAACAGTATTTGATGAACTTTAAACAGAAAGTAAGATATTTATTACAATATGAAAATTTTGAACGAACGTACTACGGAATTAATACTAAGTCGATTGAAAAACAAATCTCTTTATTTGAACGTAAATATTTCAGTACCATATATTACAAATAATGCTAAGCTTTCAGAATTAATGTGTAAATATATTCGATATAGTAAATTTATGTGAAGTATCTGCTTAAATACATAAGTGTGAGTTAATTTGTGTATATGTGAATGTATGCCCAATGCATAATTCAGCGCGTTTCGCAAAGGTAGGACAATAATAATAATAACAAACACTTCGAAAAAATTTATCGTTAGAGATAAACTACTCAACAGAGATTAGCAAACAAACGACAATAACCAAAATCGAGATCTGCAGTTTATAAGATGAAATTCTGTCTGTTTAGTTTCAAGCTTTAAGTTAAAATGACTTAAAAATGCATTAGACACTTTACAAAAGGAAACAACGAACAACACAAAACGTACAGAAGAATCAAAAGAAATGTACCAATGACACTGGAGTTATGCAAGAGACAGAGGGAAAATGTGTGTTTCAATGTACATTTTAAAACAAAGGTAGAGAAGAAATTAAAAATAAAAACGGCTAGTAAGTATCTCCCTAGAGTATGTATATATCTTCATTGACGTCTCCATCTGATTCTATACTGTCTTCTTCTTTTTCATCGTTTAAAAGTAGAAGGTAGGTGAAAGTAAGAAAAATATTGTCTTTTTTTCAAAAATAATAGAAATAGAGAGCTCGTCGCTTTCTGTCCAATATATATGTATATCTATATCTTTCATGATATTATGTTAATCCACCATATTTACTTAATAGTTCATCACATATTTTAGTTAATTCTTCATTTTCACGAGTCTGAAAGTAATGAAATGTAGCATAATTTATGAGAAAAATTAATAAGAGAAGTGATGAAAACAAAGAGCTAAAATGTTATATTTTACTTAAAAACTACTTAAGACAGCTCCAGATTTTAGTATGAAAAGCTATGTTAGATTATATAACTCATTCAATCATAATAAGCGTGGGGTGTAAAACAAATGTTACTCGGCTTACGTGTAATGACAAAGCATCAAAAATATGATTCAAGAGGAAAGACCGAAAAGATGTGCATAAAAGTGAACTAGAACTCGAAATTTAAAGGAAGATAAAATGAATACATCTGTGTCACTGTGACTCATGTCATGCATAGTCCCCAACCACTAATAATGGTAATCTTGCGAATTCTAACCAGATATTGTGAATTCAGCTACATGACACAGACAAAGAACAAGTCACTTTATAAAGTGATGTTGAGCACCTTTATTCGTCCGCCCCAAGCTTTCTTCCAACCTACCTCATATGTCGTTTAAATATCAAACGTTGAAATGGACGGTGGTAAGTACACGTAACACATCTTCAAGTTATGTTAGTCAATGTCGATTCACAGTTTCACTAAACAGTTAGAAATCTTTACCCAGTACCCAATTCTATGACTGATTGTCATGTGACCTACCTTTCAAATTAGCTTTAAAGTCAGCTGTTTTCTTTTTTAAGCTAATAGGGCAGTGGTTTAGTGATTAAAGTACTCGAAATCTAAGATGTTACCCCAGAATCCAACTTCCGTTACCTACTGCAGTTAAAACAGCCGCTTACTACTTCCAAGCTACACAATTATGGTTCTAATCTAAAGGACTAAATCTGCACTAAGTCAGTCATGTACAACGTAGAACCTCAGACATACGTGTATCGGTCAAAGTTGCTAAACCTCATTAGCTCAGAAAGATAAGCACAAAACAAACAGAAGTAGTAGTTACATCAATGGTAGTAAGAAAAAGTATAGACATGTAGAATATAATACATGGGAGAAAATTATTTTATGGAAAGTAAGGTATAAAATAATTTAAAGCGCATGATTTAGGGAAAGATAAAGAGTGGATGCTTTTTCTCAGATCTGACTGGTTCTGAGCCATTTCACACAGAATCTTCAACCGTTGGTTACCACAATCGCAAGGATTCCAACCAAGTAGTCTGAATCTACCAACACAGCTCGGATTAACAGGCTATGTATGACATTAATAATCGAAGATACTAACGGTAAGATATTAACAGATCTACATAACTGACAATAGTCAGATAATTGACTGAAATACAATACCTACCGAAGGAAATTATTAGTGCAACCATGAACTAAGAACACCGTGACAGAAAAGATAATTCTACAGAGGTGTCATCAATTGGTCCGACACGGTTTTATGTTTAGAGACCTAAAGGTTATGGAACTCAATGGTGTGAGACGTTCAGATACAGATCGCACGTATTGAAGACCCTATTTCTATTTTCTACTGCATTTGCATCGAGTACTATTTGATGGTCTGTGGTACCAATATTTGTGTTACAAGTAGATAATGCATAAATTATTTTAGTTTTACTAAATCTCCATTTCCTTACAGAAGACGCTAACCGCACACTATTTTCCCAAAAATCCAAGAATTTGATAATTACAAAAAATTATCTAGTCGAAGAATTGTAAATTTAATATAAATGAAATGCAATTAAACAAGAATCTCTATCATATATAAGAGATGAGTCAATAAACATAAGATGACCATACGAGATGTTCAAACATAGCTAAAATTAATATTCAGTGTCGATTAGTAATGGTTGAGAAGACTAAACTAAGGATATTCTACGAAGGTGAGAAAGGTCCGTTGTTTCACAATGTTATCAATGTGTTTTAATATAAATCAATAATCAAATATAGATTCGTGGACTTATCTCAGCTTTCAGTAACATAATAATGTGATGGATTGTAAATACCATCCGAGAAAACTGGACGACAAGGAGCAAAGTACGTTTCTAACACATAAAATGCGGTATTTTGAAACGAATGAGATTTGCAGCTCAGATGATTGTCTTAAGTACTGTGTTTTCTGATTTAAAAGTTTTAGATGGCAATCAAAGCAATGAAGAGAAAACACAACTAAAAGATGAAGTACGTACTTGAAATAGTAGCAAAGCGTTTATAAAGCTTACCAATCATAAATAGAAAGAGTAATAAAATGTCTGGTTAATGAAATATGAGAGTACAAATAGGGCTAGAGAAAATAACAAACTATAATTTAGAAAAAGAGTATGAAAGCATAGAATTAGAGATGACGATGTTCAGATGATAAATCTGTGTTACCATCACAACCCTACACACAAATAAATATAAATTACAGCTTACCTTTTGTTGTAACTGAGATTCAAGACTTTTGACCTGAAGTTCAGATATTCTTAATGAAGCTTGTAATCGAGTTATATTTGTTTCATATTCTTGCTTTAAACCTTCTGTATCTTGATTCACTCTATTTCGCAAACATAAAAGGGTATATATTCAGTATGGAAACTAAAATGAATTTTTTGTATTATTTTAAATAAATACAAATGACAATTAGTATAAGAGATTGCTTATGAAGATTTCAATGGTTGACTAGTTGCAATTAGTTCGTAATATAAATTATATACGCAAGTAAATCAGTCATAAAATAATAACGAACATAATACTATCTAGTTCTTATGAATGACCTGGATTGACGATTGTATGATCGCCCTGTCGGAAGATATAGATATAATAAGTTAGGAAGCAGTAACTTTAATACGAATATTAGCAAAAATCATACAGGTTGTGCTATTCATGACCTAAATAGGAATTAAGCTATATAGACGACTATATAAATAATAAAAAATGTCGTATACTGCTATTTAGCGTATAATAAACAGTAACTTACTTTAATAACTGATCTTCAGCGTGTTTTTTCAAAGCTAAATATTTTCTCTCCTGACGTTGTAGTAAACTTTTATACTCGTCAATACTCTTCTTCAAAGCTTCTTCATTCTAACATGTTAAGCAGGAAACAAGCATTAAAAGTGAATTTTGAACAGTACGAGTGTAGTAAGGTTACAAGAAACTTGGAAAAACATGGGAATTTTGCACGAATGAAAATACATAACGCATTTTTGTTATCAAAAACAATAATATCTTATTAGATGGAGCGGTGTATTATTGATAAAAGTAGCTAACTTTCAACTGCTAAATCGCAGCTTCTAGCCTCACTACACCTACTTTAATTTAGGCAATCGGTTCGGATCACTAGCTCTGATGCTTAATGTGGCCCGAAGCCAAGTACACGAATTTGCACAAAGTTAATGAGATTCGTAAAATTCCAAATAGGGTTTATTATTATTACTTAAGAAATTACAAAAAATTGTAAGCAAATCTAGCTACTCATAAACAGGAAGTGGCATAAATAAGAATCATACACAATCTCGACATTAGAAACTTTTCCCTGTAGGAATAAGAAGACAAAAGACATAAAGCCAATTGTGACCAGTTGCTGAACATATATTTAAGTGGTGAATACGAAAAATATCACATATGGATTTACACAAGTCATGTTTTGTAAATAACCTGCAACAAACTTTAATAGTGTGATATTCCCCTGATACATTATTCTCGCACTAAATGATGTTGAACAAATTTCAATTTATTAATATTTTCAATACAACACTTGTAATTCATTGTTTACGAAATAAACGATTATACGACTTCATAGCGATCTAACAACTCATGGTCCGTTCCTTTCATACTTGGGACTGACAAAATAAACGAAAGCAATAACAAAGCCATATAATAAAAATAAAACTATATATCTTCGAAAAATCAGAGTAGCCACGTTCCTACCCTTCAATGTAGCTAACACCAAAACGTTCAATGTCAAGAAAATTCAAATAAAGTGTTTAATCCATAGAACTTCGATGAATTAAGCAAATTCGCCAGCATATTACGATTTCTAACGAAACAGGAACTGATGGCAGTAGTTCAAATACGTATTGCTTACCCTAACGAAAAGGTGACTTAACTAAGAATTGTTTACCAATATCTAAAAGAGACTTATAAAAAAAGAAAGAGATAGTTATTTAGAAAAAACAATCATATAGGAAGATACACTACTAACTCGGTTTAGCATGCAACTAATTAGAATAAAGTAACAAATGTGATTTAGAATCTAATTATGAAGGAATAAGCAGTAGTTTCAACGCATAAAATCGGCGGAACAGCCGTGGCCTGAGAAAATATACAATTTATTGAAAGCATAATACTTTTTAAGACCAGAAAATAAAATAAAATCAACGGGAAGAAAAACAATCCAAAAGATAAAGAACGCAAGTAGCAGAGTAAAATAACCGTTAAGAAGCAAACCTGTTTAAAACCTTCTATAATTTGTTTCGATTTTTCAAAACGTCTGTGTAAATCGCCGAAGGCTTTCTCGATTGTAGCCAGCTCTTCGACAGCTTCACGCGTTCTTTAATTAAACCAGCAACTGGAACATTAACTTCTCTTTGACTAAGAGCTTTTTCTTCAACCATGTGTTGTAAACTACGATCATATTCTGTGATACAATGTCTGTTAGAAATATAATATAATATATATATAATTTAGCATCACCGAAATAACTCCAAAAATCTAGATTACATACGTAAAGTATCTGTTTAATATTATTATGCTAAGAAATTATCCACAACGTGCTCAGTGCTCAAAATTAATTTGTACCCGTAAATTTCGGTCATTTTCTTCCTTCATTTATTATAAGAATGCAACATATTGGGGTGTAATTTTAAATAAGTGATTAATTTTAGACCCTCTGTTTCAATACATTTATGTTTTTGCTCCGGAATATCGGCTGTGCTAGAGAGAATACGATCACAACAGATAAATGTGGATAACTTCATTTGCTTGGAACCTTTTTTCAAAACTACGCTAATATGCAGCACACCCACAAAATGAATGGAAAAATGACTGACAGCACTCAGTAAGAAATACTAAGTCAACATTAGAAGCAATTAGCATAACTTTATTCTTACAGTGTGACCTTAGTTTACTAAGACATAAATAATATATGATGTTGAGAAAAACCGATAGGTCAAGAAGTTGCAACACTTTACAAATATAAGAAAGCAACAGTCGTAGTTGGAAACATTATTAATATTACTTTAAAACGGAAGTGTCCATTCGTTGCAAATAAGCAAAATAAAAAAAAAGGGAAAGTGAAGAAAAAGAACCACAGAGAAGAGACGAAAATACAACAATTAGATACATACATCTGATATACAAGTTGCTTTTAAAAAATTCTACCTACAGGCATAATATGACATTGAAATAAAACTTTTAGTGAGTGTAAATTCAGTAGCTGAATTTAAGTAAATTAATAATGAGAAGTTATATAAGGTTTACAAGAGTCAGATTAGTGATCTTCATTTACCTTTTCATATTTCATCAACCGTTTTCCTACACAATAAGCCGAAACTTTAAAATGATAACAAATCACTCATTTTCGCACATACAGAAAAAGTATAATTTATATACTTTCGCATTTGTTTCTCGAGTACTATATTCCTTGTTACCATAATTAATAACATTGTAATTGCGACACCTTGGTATTTTATCTTCACGATTTCCTCAGGGAGTCGTAAACAACGGTGAACTCGGAAGATACATGTATTGGTTAAACTTTTCACACCAATAAAGTATTACAAAATAAAATTATCAAGACGAAGACCAAAGTAGTAATATCAGTGATAGGAGGGAAGATTGAATATGAAAAATAAGACTTAAAAACAATGAATTCGAGAAATAAAAAGTACAAATAATTTTTAACTTTACGATCTGAACGAAGACAATATTTGAATGTATCTGTATCATTTTAATCGATTCTAAGTGATTTCACCAACGACTATAACCCATAATTGTAGTTATCTCACGAATTCCAACTGCATAATCTATATCTAGCAAATAACTCAGCTCCCCTAGCTTCCTTTGCATGTCGAAGAAAGTGATGATTAAAAGTAAAAAAAGTCCTATCCACCTTAGTCGGTGAAAGCACATGATAATGCCAACAGATATGCTGTACTTAATTGATACCCGATATTTAGCTTCAGCATTGCCTACTAGGCGATCTCAACACACACCAGCATTATTTCGAAGATATTTAAGATCAAAAACTAATAACTTAAAAATGTTATCAATTTTAATGATTGTTTTACAGCCATAAACTGAAACTAAACGAAGTGCTGCATAGTAAACTCTTTCTTTAGCTGACATAAAGGAACTAGTAATACTGATGTGAAATGAAATATCTTAGCCCAACGAACATCTGTTGCGATCCTAATTAATTGAAATATCACATAAAATATAGTGATAGTGTGCTTTTAAAAACTTATCGACATCAGAGTTAGTGAACAGAATCTGTCACTAAAAAATATCTGATCCGAATCAATTACGTTATACAGAAATGAACAATACATTTTAATGCTTTACTATTGTTAAATAAATAACTTAATAATCTAGATACTAAAATGTTTGTCGTATTACGTAAGCGACAGTTTAGCCAACCGCATTACTTAAAAAACATAATAATATAGTCATCGCATAGTTGTGAAGATTAGTTTCTGTAAAAAAATTATCTATCAAGACTTCAGCATGTATCTGTAAGTGGGTTTTAGGTTTTACACTCAAAATGTCCTTTGACAAATGAATAAACCGAAATTTAATCATTTATCTTTGTTATCTTAGTTCATACAAACTGGTACCTCCTAACACCACAAATACTGACTTAATGATCATAACAATAGCACATTATTTCTTTATAGAAAACAGCGATCAGGACTGACAACTAAACTATGATAACGGTTACAATGAAACAACCGATATTTGCACACAGTGTCTGTAGTAATAACCATCTTAAGCTAACTATGAGAGATTAAGATTTTTTCTACAGCCATGCTACGTTCCTACGCAGCATAGTATTTAAATAAATGGCATTTCACATTTTATATATCAACTTAAAATAATTATCACACAAGAAATTTATTGAGATCATCATATATAAACACTTCCAAATAAAATTAGTCAACAACTTTTTATGAAAGTTGCAACAAACAAAACTGCCACATATTACAAGGCCAAACAAATGAACTTCAGTTGATTAGACACTGTGATCACATGGATGCCTAGCAAAACAGTCAAGTGACTTGTACGTGATTAACGACTGACGAAAAAGTTTATAATGTGATACCTAAGACAGTTTGTTGGAACAAAGCTTCACATAAACAAGTCCAAAAATGCAAACATTTAAAGTAAGAGTAAGTGCTGAAAGCATAAATACTTACTTCATCTCTTCAATTGTTGTTAAAAGTTGATCACGTTCTTTACGTAGTGCAATTAATTCTGTATCATTTGATTTAGAATCTCGTGATGATTTGAACGGATGTTGAGGAGGTAGCTGACAGTTTTCCTTTCCATTCACTAGCGGTGTTTCTGATTTGTTAAGCATTCCAGATTGGGCTGGTGATGCTGGTCGAGTTGATGAATCAATACGTGAAGACTAGAAATAAAAAGAATATGTTATTTTTAAAGAAATATGATCTCTTGTCTGAACTGAGTAGTCATTATTTATAATTACATGACACAGTATTTTCTATTAAATATATCAAACACGAATAAGAATCATGGCAAATCCTATTAAAGGAAAACATTAGTTCAACTTTACAAAGATTATCATCAACAGTAACAATTTTCAGAAATAAATGTCAACCTATAATAGATTACTTATTAGGATTTTTATGAATATATGAAATGAACAGTTTTGTATCGTGTTATTATAAAACGAACATATAAAATGAAGATCACAAACGTCAAAATTTGAATGCATACAATAAACAGATATTAGCCAACACTGATAATATCAGCACAAGAGTTTCGTAGAGATTGTTGAATAATAATAGTGTGCTTACTGGCGATCGGTTTTTAAATGTAATTTCGGAAAAAGCGTGATAAGTGTAGTTCAACCAAATAGGACGTGATGAAGTTATCTTCTATTAGGACTGGATAATGTCTGCATAGCATCGTGAATTGATCGAAATTAAGAATATAAACCAATGGACACCAACTTAGTAGCTTGGATGTGGAGTGTACCACCTAAATTCCCTCGGTTCAGTCACTGGTGGATACCTGAATGCGCACTCTTGAGGTGATCCATATTAGGAACAGCCGTCCAGAAATTTTTAGTTATCAAAAGATGTCTAACCAAAAACACTTCATGGTATACACTACTAATAATACCATTCCAGTAAATAACTAACAGGCTATATGTTGAGTGCAATAATTCTAGAAGTAACGTGCATTAATCAGACGTTCACTAACAATTAAAAATGAAAAAGGAATCTAGATTTCTAAAACAAGACAAACTTGCATAAAACATCCATTAGTTACAGTTGAGTGCATAAACGGACAGATGACAGAGAGAGGTTAGAAAAATTAGCACACAATGAATGCATACAAACAACTATTGTTAAACCTTTAAACAAGAAATACGTGGAACTAAAAATTAATGATTGATCGCCTAACAGTGATCGAACAATTCGTGCTACAAAAATTAGATTCATACACAATCAGGTAAATTTTCTGACCAATATCATAATTTTGTAGTTTAATAATTAAATGAGTTTAAAAGTAGTCACGAAAAGTAGACTTATCATCATTATCAACAACGTAGAACCTGGCACATACGCCCGTAGGTTCAAGTTGCCATACCACATTAGCACTACCAAATTACAAAGGTAACACAACAACAGAATACAAGAGGGAAGAGTAAAGTAAAGGTGTTCAGAAAATAATAATAGAATTCAAGATCTAGATGAAGTTACAGAGTGGATACACTTGCGCCACTGTGACCGATTCTAAGCCACATCGCCAAGTGTCTCCAGCCACTTATTGCAACTATCACACGGACCCCAACCAGGTAATCTACATATATCAGCATGGCTTAGATCAACAGTCAAGGACTTCATGGATTGATGTTATGTTTTGGTTTGGCCGCCCCTACCCAACAAATAGACTGGACTTAAAACAATCCATCAACACTTGGTTAAGTGCCATGAATAATTTCTAGTCAATATTTTGAAATAAATCGTATTTCTCAACAGATATGTCAAGCTACGAATATCTTGTTGAAAATTCACATATACTGAAGGCAAAATATTTCTCTCCATTAAAGGCGCAGTGTACTGTGTAGCAGTCCTCTGTTTCAACATATAGATACGAAACATAGACCGTGAAAATTGAGGATAAATGTAGGTTACAATTAAATGATTAGAGAAGTTTTCAGAGTATAATCCGCATAGGATGCCCAAGTTAGCGACACTAATGTTGGAATCAGAAATGATGATATTAAGAACTTTTATCGACTGACGTGGCTGGTATATGTATTAAGTTTGCTCGACTACCGCCTGCCTCGTCGCACGGTATCCAAATTGAAATATGGCATCAGTTCACGAAGCTTTAAACTGCTGATTTCAGCTATGCTAGCAAATGCAGACTATCTGGTTTAGATTCGCATAATGATTGTGGTCACTTAAAACACTAGATGACATGACTCGAAATCAGTCACGGCAAAGTAAGTGCATTTACTCCTTACGCTCTTCTAGATTTTAGGCCAGTCATTATTTCAATATACCTTTGCTCTACTTCATACTGTTGTATTCTGTTATCTTGTTATTCTTATAAATACGATAACATCGTGCCAATGTGATATGGCAACTTGGAACTATGGGCATGTCCCAGGCTCTATGCTATTCACGACTGACTGACATACAACAAACTGAGTAATGAAAACACTTCGGACCATTTATTTTCATAAGTGTTGGTTAGTATTTAGTAGTTTTCTTTCAAGAAAATAAGAACGTAGTAATTGTAACCTATGTTGATCATAAAACTGAAGTTTAACTAATTAATCCTATGAAGCTAATGCTAAAATAACGTAGTTGAAAATAATTAAAATTATACTATTAACATAAGGAATTTTTAAAAATGCTTTCAGACTCTACGTACAAGAAATACGTTCAGCCAAAAGTCCTACAGGAGATCAATATCTATCCCTCAAAGACTATACAGTAACCAGCAAATATTATCATAATGTTAAACAGTAAAAGTTATTTCACATGAAATTATATTTCAATATTGAATAGATAGGTCAACTCTCTATCAGATTAGATCACTACACTTCACAACAGGACAGAAGTAGTGGCATATTTATCAAAACAGTTGGCTTTAAACGCTACCCACCAACTACTTCATGTTTGCACAAACGAGTAGTATTGCTACCTCCTACACAACAAGTGCTGCTAAAAGTTAAGTACATCAATCTGTACGCAGTGCAGGAGTAAATCAGTCAATCAAAATCAAGGAACAAGAGATGAAATCAACATTAATAAGATTAAATATGCGTATTAAGTAGTGAAACAGTTTAAATTTTGATGGCAAACAAACAGCGAAATTAGTTATGTGATACGAATGTCGCATATCGCCCACACATAATAACGGATTATGAGTATTTTCATGCTCCATCAACCAACAACACTATATAATTTATACAATTGTGTCATATAGGTTACTACTATCAAAATGTAACTAGCCAACTGGATCATCACGGTATAACAGTTAGTAACATTGAAGTCATCATTTAATCTGAGTATAAAATTCATTTAAAAGGCAACTGAATACATGATCTCTAATAAATTTGACTATTTGAGATTGTGATTATTTTTGTTAAACCTATAAAATATGAGAGACAAAGTAAAAACGTTAAGTTCTAATAAATAAGTAATAAAAAAACAACTCACAAATAGCGAATTTTATGAATGAATGAAAGAGTTTACCCCGCTTAGAAATAATTTTAAAATAACGATTACTAATAGGTTAATCTGCTATATATAGTAATAGGTGTTGGTAACAAACGCGGTTTGCTTAAGGTGAGAGCAAACAATAAGACACTTTCTCCCAATAAGATATATATAAATTGAGTAAAAAAAATCTATTGTTTTATTTAACAAATAAGTTCATGCCAGGATTGGTTAAATATTGACAATGAAAATATAAGATAATCTGTATAGCATTACATCAGGTATTCAAATACACACAGCTTAATAACTATGGCATTTGTTTTGATATATTTTTATTTCATAAAAAGCCAATAGCTGCTACAAAAACTAATAGGTTGAGGTTATTTGCAACGTTTTCAATATTCAATCAGACTCTTGAATCCACCATTCGCGGTTACTTTTATGTAGGTTTAGTAGATGAGTAATGTATGTTAGGGTACGATTCTCAGAAAGGATTTTGCTCCAGGCTCTGCTAGCTTCCACTGGATTTGCTTTTTTTTCATCTAGCATTTCGGGAAGCACCCCACTGAAGTGTTTATAACAAGCATCCGAGGGTAATTTTAGGTGCTTAAAATGAAATTGCAGATACAAATTCAACGCTAAGTCATTAAATGAGCCGAAAAATAACCAAAAGTGCTGGATATAGTATGATGGGTGAATACTGAAAACGTTGCAGTTAGCCTCACTCCTTATTTCGCTTAAGGCAGTTAGACGATATTATGAATCCTCGATATCTGACAGTCGCTAATTTACCACTCAAACTGCATTAATTTTTAAAGTACGGTGACTATGTCAATTGGGAAGCATTTTGTTATACCGGAAATAAAATCCTAATATTTGGAACGATATTATTCGGAATTCGCCTAGGATAAATAAACATTTGTAAATATTAACACGTCAATTTTGTCGACCAAACATATGTGCTAATGACACGACCAAAAATATTTGCTAGTATTGCACATACGCATGAGAATAAGGCAAACCTTACAAAGATAATTTTTGGTCGTTGTTTGTACTCTCTGTTACATGAAACTAACTCATAAACTTCATAGTTTATTTACCTTCGAAGATCCTTCCCTGCGCCAGATCCTCGAACACAGACATATGTACCAAAGCCCAACTATAATTGTATTTCTTGACTTGTAAGCAGAGTTCGACTCTGTAGACCGTGAAGTCTTGTGGCAATGTTTGTCATTGAAAGGCGTACCTCAAAAGTAGATTAACCTTATAAAGGCTCTCTATTCGGTCACCACTGGTCGAGTCAGAGCATATGGCGAATTGTCACGAAAAACTTCATCCTCAAGTGGAGTCCGTCAAGGTTGCCCCTTATCCCCATTTTTATTTAATTTCATCATAGATGTACTGTTAGGAATCTCTCTCACTTCTTTTAAGTCATCAGGAATTAATCACCTACCAGGAGGTTCTCTTGTCGACTTAGAATATGCAGATGATATAGTCCTATTTGGTGAAGACGCGCACAGCATTCAGGGTCTCTTGAACACCTTGAGTATCAATGCAGGTATATTTGGGATGGGCTTCTCCCCTCCAAATGCAAAATATTACTCCAGGACTGACCTGCTTCTTCCCCTAAATTAGTTATAGGGAGTGAAGTAATTGAATGCGTTGATCGCTTCACTTATCTCGGAAGTCTCATCACCCCTGGTGAGTCGGTGTCTGACGAAATCTCAGCGCGGATTCAGAAAGCCCGATTGGCATTTGCCAATTTACGGCACTTGTGGCGCAGACGAGATATCCGTGTCTCAACGAAAGGCCAGGTGTACTGCGCAGCAGTCCGCGCCATTTTAACATATGGCTGCGAAACGTGGGCCATGAAAACTCAAGATATGCGTCGTCTCCAGATATTTGACCATATGAATCTTCGGAACATCGCTCGTATACCATGGGATAACCGGATTAGTAATAGTGAGGCTAGACAAAAGGTTCTTGGGAAACACGGTAAATCAGTCGAAGAGGTCATTAACCTTCATCGACTGAGATGGCTGGGACATGTGTTGCGCATGCCCGACCACTGTCTATCCCGTCGCGCCTTGTTAGCTAGGGCCGAAATAGGATGGAAGAAGGTTAGGGGCGGCCAAGCCAAAACATGGCATTAGTCCATGAAGACCTTGACTACTGGTCTAAGCCATGTAGGTAGATGTAGATTACCTGGTCGGGGTCCGCGTGATGATCGCAACAAATGGCTGGAGACACTCGGCGATATGGCTCAGAATCGGTCACAGTGGCGCAAGTGTATTCACTCTTTAACCTCATCTAGATCTTGAATTCTATTGTTATTTTCTGCACATCTTTACTTACTCTTCCCTCTTGTATTCTGTCTTTACGTTACCTCTGTAATCTGGTAGTGCTAGTGTGGTATGGCAACTTGAACCTACGGCATTTGTTCCCGGTTCTACGTTGCTGCTGCTGATGACGATGATGATTCGAGGATCCGAATTTACATCGAGACATCTTTCCGTAAGCATACTGATAAAATTAGATACATTTCAGGATTCATTTCCCACACATTTCTATACGTATTCAGGAAATCTGCATTTCTTGAACATAGTTTGAGAAGTATTATATAAGTTGGATTGTGACTGGCAAGTGGAATCCAGGACGCACGTTTCGTTCTATTTGGGACTTATCGGCTGGATGTACCTGCATCCCAATGTTGATGTTCACAGTGGGATTCGAACTCAGTCCGTTTCGCCACCGCGTTCATTACTAGACTACTGAGTCCAGACAGTCTATAACAAGTTAACGGGAATATACAAGTTCACCTTAATAGTTTGAGAAATTATATACTTATTTTACAAATTATACATAAAATTGGGCTATATATATTCGGGATATTGTCAAATTATTCGAATGTATTGAATCAAGTATCTAAATTCGTGTTCAAGTGAATCCTGATTGGATTTTTATTTACATAACAACAAACTGGAAATTTAAGGCTATATGATTATATCTTCAGGTCTAATTTCACTTCTTTCAAAACAATGCTTTTATAATGTATGAAGATCGGGGTAATCCTGCCTTTCCAAGATCATCTGTGATAAAGAAATATAAAGTTTTAATGCAGGCAGATATAATATGCATATCCCTCAATAACAATTATTTTACACATAAATCACATTGAACTAAAGTTTCTAGATATCGTAGCAACAGCAGCACACAAAATTACGCAAAATACCCCCCCCCCCCCAATAACGGAACCACCTCAACTACACATTTATTTTCTAATTGTAGTACTCACCAATCTACGATTTATGTACAAAAAATCTGAAAAATAACTCACTTCAACCATAAAAAATAAATCTCTTAACCTACTTACAACGGTGGGTTATTTAATGAAGTCGAATGCCCTAGAGTAAAAGTTTCTTCATGATTTACTAGACTAGTTCCAATATCCTACGGATAGATGGAGATAAAGGTAATTCCTTTAGACGGTCGAGAGTACAGGCTATTAGGACTGTTCCAACTTTTTTCGTTCGGAGTGATTCTAAACAGTCAGATTGACGGCGGGTTGTTAACATATGAACTGTCAGGCTTCAAACAAGTGGACGATTGTGGGTAAGGTAATGCGTACATGCGTGATAGCTTGTGCATGCTCGAAAGTTATTGATTATAAATGGCTTATTAAGCAAGATATTTACCGTAATACTCATTTATAACAATTGTTAACCCCTTATTGTAGTGGTCAGTCTATGATAATATATGAATTGATTACATAGATATTCTAGTATAATTGAACCGACTAATAAATTTTGATCGGATATGGTTTCTTAGCAACTTTATTTTGAAAGCAGTAAGGTTCTTTTGGTAACAAGATGGATATTATGAATCATATCGATAGGTAGTACTGAAGAACAATAAACTGTTGTTTGCGAGTATTTGTAAGTGTTATACAATGTGGTTACGTATAAATAGACCCAAAACAATTAGACAGTGGAAATATAACAACAAAATTCGATGATCCAGAAAGTAAAAAATACAGACTAAACAATAACTTAAGAATAATATATGCAATGAGAAAAGTGATACCACTTCATCACTAAGAGTATTCAAATGTGATCTAATGCATTATTATTGGGTCCAGTTAAAAATTAGTACGCTTTATTTAATTCACTTCAACACTTCGCACTTTATTGGCTTTCTTATTTCCCCATACTCATCAGTATATATATATATATATATATATATATATATATATATATATTCTATAGATAAACTGCCAACTAATCTGCAGAATCCATCTACGCAACAAGTTACTTGTCATTCATCTTAACCTATATTTCGATGCTCATAGCCATATTTATTATTTGGAAACAGTCTGAATAACAAAGCAACAATGGAAGCGAAAAAAAGACATTTTTGAGTTAATAAACAACATTTAAAATTACGTATCGACAAAATAGATATCTGCAAAGAACAATAACTCAATAGTTTATACACTAAAATTGTGAAAAGAATTAGCTCTAACCACACTCTAATAATATCAACTCAAGTAATTGAGTAATTTCAATAGCTTCCTATAACCTCTACTCAGTTGTTGAAGTAACTAAAATTTATCATACACCATAATTGGTTGATTACTTAAATACATTTAAAAATCAAAAAATGCATCGGATTACAAACATAAAATAGGTTAATTAGGTGAGATGGAACTCAAATCTGGTGGTTGAACGCTTTAACTAAAGTCACGATTATTAACATAGTGTTCACTAGCGGATTACATTTAACAGAATTATTTAACTAAGTTTAAAATATTATAACGCTATAAAAAAAATCATAAGAATAATCAATGCAAAAAATTATGCTCCAATTTATAAACGTACTTGCATAACCTCAGGAATAACGCTACCATTGTCAACATTGTTTTCAATGGGTTCACTAATGATGGAAAAGAGAATGGACAGTGATGAATGGAGAATTATGCAAAAACATCAGACTAAAAACTCCTTACAGTGATACAGTGATAACTGGGTTTACTATTTAAACTCCAATACAAAATAAGGCAAAAATACATGACATAAATAATGAAATACTTCCAAAACACGGAGTCAAAATTCAATAGGCGAAATTTTGTAAATGGAGCAAAACACCAGTAAAATTACCCCTTTATTCTTTACCAAAAGCTTCAAGTACAACATCGACGAATCTCTAGTGTACAGTGATAAACAAATGAATAACGAATAACATCACATTCGTATAGTCCTTAGTGTTGACCGAACTTTATCGACCAAGTTTCCACTAGTCTAAGTGACTAGGCGTGGTGGGATTAAATCCCACAAGAAGTATATGTTCCCTAAAAACTGCAAGTACGCGTTCCTGACGAGTGCTAATCAGGACGAAACGCAGGTTGTGAGATTCCTGATGACTACTTTTACCTGCCTAGGTCTTTAATTTCTTCTTCTGAGTGATACACAGTAAAGTAGTTACAGTTGACCACTACTACTGTTTATATCATGATGAATAATCCCTCCCCTTAAGAATACTGATTCTAAAAACCAACCAACTTCCAAAAGTTGTTATGGCGTAGAAAAGAACTGTTGAAATATTGAACGCCGATTGGGTGCCTAGTCGATCACTGCGCGTCTGCTCCATGCCCACTCGGTCCCAAGCAGGAGTTAGACGAAAACAAGCCGATAGACCAACCAGACAGAAAATCATATTGTATTTCATACAATTCTTGATATATACAAAATCAGACCACACCCTCAATTAATTAGAAAACTAACAATTATATTAGATAGAAGTAATGGTGAATGTCAACTACAGTAACGTACACACAATGAATTAACCGTAGTTCATAATTAGAAATGATATATTAACAGTTAATGTGTCAAATGGGAGGATAGAGTAGGGGGCACTGAACAATAAAAGAAATAAAATGTTCACTTTGAATACAACGAAAAATAATGAAATAGTCTACAGAAAAACAGTTCTAGAAGATGACCAATCTTCTTTAGGTGCCCGGTATATGAGTTTTCATTTACATATGGGACAGAGAATTAGGAAGACTCAATCACTAAAAGCACTTCACATGTAATAACACATAAGGTAAAACAAACCAAACAGATTAGCACATATGATCGCTTGTGCTGTTAGAGGTATGAGGGCGGTTATCACTTCCCGGTTGCCCACACCGTGGAAGGGTCATTCTTGAGGAACCTGAAAGAGAAAGAGGATTAGGGGAGGTCGTGATGACCTGAGAGTGTGACCTCAGTGTCCAGAGGACAGCTGTTTGAGGTCAGTCGAGTATATTAATTGTTGCTCTGGTTGTTAGAAGGGGGGCATCGGCCTCATGGCTTCCGAGGGAACTCGGCTTTCACCATGAAGCGTCATATTAGTCCTTCCAATTCCCAGGGCAGAGTTAGAATGGTTATATAGGTTTTTACTCGTGAGCTGTTTTTTAGCATGGTAGCTGTTTTACGGGATGGGGTTACTAACCCCATGCCCAACCCTCCTCCTTTATCCGGGGTTGGGACCGACAGCAACCCTGTGGGGGCTACAGGCGGTGGTGGTGGTTTCAGACCTGGACGTGGTTGTATAGACCAAATATTCACACTTCGGCAAGTTCTGGAACATAGACACACTTTTAGACGCCCAACAATAGTTGTATTCCTTGACCTTAAGGCAGCATTTGACTCTATCGATCGTAAGGTTATGTGGCAATGTCTGTCAATGAAAGGCGTACCATAGAAGTAAATTAACCTTAAACAAGCTCTCTACTTGAACACCACATGTCGAGTCAGAGCTTATGGCAGATTGTCATCAGAACTGATTACCTCCAGTGGTGTTCGTCAAGGTTGTCCGCTTTCCCCATTTTTATTTAATTTTATCATTGACACACTTTTAGAGTTGACATTTTCATCGTCTGACTTCGTCAGAGTTGGCCTCCTTCCAGGTGATAAACTTGCTGACTTAGGCGAAGATGCTGATAAAATGCAGAATCTTTTGACTACCTTAAACAAGAATGTAAGAATGTTTGGGATGCGATTCTCTTCACCCAAATGCAAAATGCTACTTCAGGATTGGCTTGACTCGACACCGAAGTTAATGATAGGGAGTGAGGCAGTTGAATGTGTTGACCGCTTCACTTATCTTGGCAGCCTTATCAGCCCTGACGGTCTGGTGTCTGTTGAAGTCTCTGCGCGTATACATAAGGCCCGATTAGCTTTTGGGGATTCGCGTCATCTGTGGCGTAGGCGAGACATCCGACTACTGACCAAAGGACGCGTTTACTGCGCAGTAGTTCGGTCCGTCTTACTTTATGGATGTGAAACATGGCCATTAAGGATAGAGGATATTCGTAGGCTCCTGGTATTCGATCATAGATGTCTTCGAAGCATTGCTCGTGTTTGCTGGGACCACCGAGTAAGCAATACGTGGGTTAGGAATAGAGTACTAGGTAGATACGGTAAGTCTATTGATGAAGTAGTAAATCTTCATCAGCTAAGGTGGTTAGGACATGTGTTACGTATGCCTGACCACCGCCTACCTCGACGAGCAATGCTGTCTGGTGTAGGAGTAGGCTGGAAGAAAGCTAGGGGCGGCCAAACCAAAACATGGCACCAGTCCATGAAGTCATTGACAATTGGGCTGAGCCATGTTAATAGGTGCAGACTACCTGGTTGGGGTCCGCGTGACGCTCGTAATAAATGGTTAGAGACTTTGGGTGATATGGCTAAAAATCGTTGGCAATGGCGCAGGTGCATCCATTCCTTGTCTTCCTCCAAATCCTAAGTTTCTGAACTTGTCATAATTTTCTCTTTACTGGATCATATTTTCTTAAATCTTCTCGGTCTCTATTCCCTTCCATGAAGACTAACTCTGTTACTACCTTCCCCACTCTGGGATTTGATTCGACAATTTAATCTCTATCTGCTAATTGAGGCATGGCAACTTTAACTGACGTACGCATGTACCAAGTTCTACGTTGTAACTGTCTGTCTGTCTGATTAGCACATATCGTGGATTAAAAATTTCAGTTTTACATAACACAAAAACTACATGAAAAACGGGCACTCAGGCATAAATGGTAAAAATTATAGCGATATAAAGAATTTTAATTTGATATCACGAATTGGTCTAAATTATACAACTATTGACAACCAGGAGGAGTTGGACAGCTGTTCTGTCGTAGTATGAAAATCTTAAGCAGTGCACATCGACGACTCCAGTAGTAATCTAACCCAGGACCTTCTGGTTCTGAAGCGAATGCTTTACCATTAGACCACTGACCACAGAAATTCAACTATGTTGGGCATGAGGTCGCGCATATATATCGCAAATTAACTGAATTAGAAATATCATCTATTAAGAGTTAGCTCAGTGGTCTAACGGTAAAGCGTTAGTTGTGCGGCTACATGGTCTTGGGTTCTATTTTTGGTGGAGTCATCGATGCGCACTGCTGAAGAGTACCATACTAGGACGAAGGAGCCGTCTAATCCTTCCTGGTTATCATCATCAGCAGCAGCAGCAACGTAGAACCGGGAACAAATGCCGTAGGTTCAAGTTGCCATACCACACTAGCACTACCAGATTACAGAGGTAACGTAAAGACAGAATACAAGAGGGAAGAGTAAGTAAAGATGTGCAGAAAATAACAATAGAATTCAAGATCTAGATGAGGTTAAAGAGTGAATACACTTGCGCCACTGTGACCGATTCTGAGCCATATCGCCGAGTGTCTCCAGCCATTTGTTGCGATCATCACGCGGACCCCGACCAGGTAATCTACATCTACCTACATGGCTTAGACCAGTAGTCAAGGTCTTCATGGACTAATGCCATGTTTTGGCTTGGCCGCCCCTAACCTTCTTCCATCCTATTTCGGCCCTAGCTAACAAGGCGCGACGGGATAGACAGTGGTCGGGCATGCGCAACACATGTCCCAGCCATCTCAGTCGATGAAGGTTAATGACCTCTTCGACTGATTTACCGTGTTTCCCAAGAACCTTTTGTCTAGCCTCACTATTACTAATCCGGTTATCCCATGGTATACGAGCGATGTTCCGAAGATTCATATGGTCAAATATCTGGAGACGACGCATATCTTGAGTTTTCATGGCCCACGTTTCGCAGCCATATGTTAAAATGGCGCGGACTGCTGCGCAGTACACCTGGCCTTTCGTTGAGACACGGATATCTCGTCTGCGCCACAAGTGCCGTAAATTGGCAAATGCCAATCGGGCTTTCTGAATCCGCGCTGAGATTTCGTCAGACACCGACTCACCAGGGGTGATGAGACTTCCGAGATAAGTGAAGCGATCAACGCATTCAATTACTTCACTCCCTATAACTAATTTAGGGGAAGAAGCAGGTCAGTCCTGGAGTAATATTTTGCATTTGGAGGGGAGAAGCCCATCCCAAATATACCTGCATTGATACTCAAGGTGTTCAAGAGACCCTGAATGCTGTGCGCGTCTTCACCAAATAGGACTATATCATCTGCATATTCTAAGTCGACAAGAGAACCTCCTGGTAGGTGATTAATTCCTGATGACTTAAAAGAAGTGAGAGAGATTCCTAACAGTACATCTATGATGAAATTAAATAAAAATGGGGATAAGGGGCAACCTTGACGGACTCCACTTGAGGATGAAGTTTTTCGTGACAATTCGCCATATGCTCTGACTCGACCAGTGGTGACCGAATAGAGAGCCTTTATAAGGTTAATCTACTTTTGAGGTACGCCTTTCAATGACAAACATTGCCACAAGACTTCACGGTCTACAGAGTCGAACTCTGCTTACAAGTCAAGAAATACAATTATAGTTGGGCTTTGGTACATATGTCTGTGTTCGAGGACCTGGCGCAGGGTGAATATGTGATCAATGCAACCCCGGTCAGGTCTGAAACCAGCCTCGTTTTCTCGAGTCTGTTGTTCCTTAGTGTTAGTTAAACGTCGGATGATTATAGTGGCTAATATTTTAGATACTATATTAGCCAAACTGATTCCTCTGTGGTTATCACAAGAGGATTTCTGTCCCTTTTTGTAGACTGGAACGATCAGCGATTGAGACCAGTCCGATGGGATGGTGTTTAGTTACCAGACTTTGGCTAGTATATCAGTCAACCTGTACGCTGAAACTAGACCACCATCATTAAAGATATAGATAGACAACATATCTGGTCCAGCTGCTTTCCTCGTTTCAATTAACTTATGGTGTTTTCAACTTCACTGAGAATTGGGGGACCTGTGTCAGTTTTCCATTCGGGTAGCTTGGAGATTGTGGGTAAGCTAAGAGTAGCTGGGGGCCAGTTGAACTGTTCCTGAAAGTGTTCTGCCCATCGTTCCAATCTTCTAGATTGAGAGTAGATCCTCGACCCATCTTTTTCAGAGATGATTTCACTAACTGCCGATTTCTTGATACCGGTGTCCTTAATAAGTCGGAACAGCTGTCTACTATTGCCTGTCGCTGCCGATGATTCTATCGCTTTTGCTTTTGTTGCCCACCACTGTTCACGATCCTTACGCAGACTCTTTGTCAGTCTACGTTTCAGTTGTCGTCGCTCTTCATCATACTCCGAGCCTGCTGGAACGAGTTTTCGAGCCTCCATCAGTTCCGTAGAAGTTCTAGAGACCCAATGGTCTTTCATAACCATTGGATTGGAGTTAGACGCTGACAGCGCTGCTGCGTATACACCTGCTTTAAAATCGTTCCAAGCTACTTCGGAGGAAACCTGTTGGTCATGGGCGAATAAATGCTTAGTCAAACCATTCCTAAATGCAATATTAGCGTTCTCAGTCTCAAAGTGATATCTAAAGGGTCTACCTGATGTAACCTTTCTGCGACCAGCAAAACGCATAGAGATACGTGCTCTCACTTGGGCGTGGTCAGAGTCTAGGCACGTGCCCCAGAAAGAGCGGCAGTCTTCTATACAGCCTCTCCAACGGTAGCTGATGCCGATGTGATCAATTTGTGTCCATCGCTGTGTAGATGATGGGGGTCGCCAGGTTAAACAATGTCTCGCCTTATGCTTAAAGTTTGTGCTAGCTAAGAATAAACGGTAGTCTGAACATAACTGCAACAGACGATCTCCGTTGTCTGTTCTCTGGGCTGGGATGCCGAGTAACCTACCTAAGTGCTTTTCAGCCTGATTTAGTCTACCTACTTGGGCATTAAAATCTCCTGCAATAATTACTATGTCTGAGCGCTTAGCTTTCTGAAGGAGGCTAGAGAACTTCATATAGAAGTCGTCTTTCACTTCATCTGTGCTGCAATCAGTGGGGGCATAAGCTGAGACGACAAAAAGGCATCGGCGTGTGTCCCTATCTTTCCGAGTTCGTACTGTGCCATTTAGACGGATAGCACATAGACGACTGTCTACAGGGATCCACTCGAGAAGAGCCTGTTCTGCCCGTAAGCTTAGTGCTATGCCTATACCAGCAAGGCCACGTGAGCTTGCTGTACCGTCTCCAGATAAACGAAGAGTGAAGTGTGAAGTTTCATTGCACTGACTAGGTGAGATCAAACGGATGACCATGCTGGGATCCTGTATGCGTGTTTCGGAGACACAGCATACATCAATTGCAAGAGATTCTAATGTTTTAGCTAAGGCAGCCTGTTGACCGATTTGACACAGCGTACGCACATTAAAAGCTCCAACATGAAGTTTAGAGCGTGGCTTCAGGAGACCTGGTACGATAATTTGGGAACTCGGATAACCAGTAAAAGTGGCGCGCATAGAAAATGTAGGAAAAGAAGTGTTATAAGAAGAGACCAGAGATGGAGAACGTGTTTGATCATGAACAAGGTGAACTCGAGTGCTAATAGAGGTATGAGGGCGGTTATCACTTCCCGGTTGCCCACACCGTGGAAGGGTCATTCTTGAGGAACCTGAAAGAGAAAGAGGATTAGAAGAGGTCGTGATGACCTGAGAGTGTGACCTCAGTGTCCAGAGGACAGCTGTTTGGGGTCGGTCAAGTATATTAATTGTTGCTCTGGTTGTTAGAAGGGGGGCATCGGCCTCATGGCTTCCGAGGGAACTCGGCTTTCACCATGAAGCGTCATATTAGTCCTTCCAATTCCCAGGGCAGAGTTAGAATGGTTATATAGGTTTTTACTCGTGAGCTGTTTTTTAGCATGGTAGCTGTTTTACGGGATGGGGTTACTAACCCCATGCCCAACCCTCCTCCTTTATCCGGGGTTGGGACCGGCAGAAACCCTGTGGGGGCTCCAGGCGGTTGTATAAATCAGACCAATTGGTGATACCAAATTAACACTCAACAATCTCCGAAATACCCAATTAAATATAAAGAATGCTACATCTGGAATGAATCAAATGAAATACAGAATTTAAAAATATAACTTACTCTGAAGTTGGATCGCATTCATCAAAATGATCCTGGACGACGTCTAAACTATTATCATCATCAGGTTGGAGATCTAGTTTGTTTGTTTTAGTATAAAAACACAGCAAATGAATGACATTACTGTTATTTGCTTGAAAGTATATATACATTTAATTTAAATACTCACAAGTAACTAGATCTGTTTGAAATGTAAGAGGTAATGAGAAAATAGAAGGAAAACAAGGGGGTGGTGTTAGAAAAGGTCGGCATAAAAATGTACACTTCACCTAACCTAACGGGTTTCCGCCTCCGGTAGTAAGGCTTGAAGCAGAAAGGTCACAGAAGGAAAACCCCTTTAATGTTAATTCGAGACTCATAAGGATACATTGATTAAATATTCACTCTGCGTCAGCTTCTAAAACATAGACATACCAACGTCCAACAACAGTGATATTCCTTGACTTGAAGACAGCTCCGACTCCACAGCTCAAGAAGTTCCGTGACAGTATTTATCATTAAAAGGCATACCTCAAAAGTACATAAACCTCTGGAAGGCTCTCTACTCGGATAAACTAGCCGAGTTAGAGATTATGGCGAGCTGTCACGAGAATTGTCAACCTTGACTGGGGTTCGTCTTCTCAAAATATATTCTCAATATTTAGTTATTATCACAGTTTCAATATTATTTTAATTGCTCTGGTATACACCCTATTAATGTCATCTCGATATGCTGATGTTATATGGTCGTAAAGACCACAGTTCTCAGTTTGGTCGAAAAGAAACGTCCTATCTGTATAGAGATGATAGGACATGAGTCAGGTACAGATCCTCAACAGAATAATCAATAACACAATTTACCAATGCGGCTGTAACACTGCATTCAAAACATAAGCACAAATATCGTATATAAACCTCAGCAATTCACTTCCCTATACAATCACAGGTGATACAAGTAATTTGTACAGTCAGTATTCAAGAAAAATATTTTTCTAATAATCAAAGGAACCAGGATTCCGTCTACAGTCAAATAAAATGAGTCAGTTTACTCGAATGTAGACAGCGAGAAAACAAACCAATATGGTTTACAACAAGCCATTAGAGCCAATAAAACAAACTAAAGACGAGCATGGGAAATATATAGCAAAAAAACACACCTAAGAACCTATTTGTAAGTAAAAATGCAATAATGAGCTTAGAGAAGCAAAAACGAACACAATGAGGGTCATCATAAAGACAAGAACAGTAGGGACTAAATACGGAACAAAAGTGAATTGTCCAAAGCAGTAAAATGGAGGGATTTTCTAACACGAAAATAGGTTTTACAATGGTAACTTAATGCATATTTGTACCAAGTTCTACGCTGATTACGACTGATGGCTGACTAAATAACTGATTTTAGGTGATGTATGGTAATTAATTTGAAAACAAACGCTTATAATAACCTGGTAACACTAAATTCGGTATTAGTTGTATTAGGAATGAATGAATTACATTAGCCAGTTTGTATGTGTATCAATCACGCGCTTAATTTAGAAACTGATCATCTGAAACAACAATGAAAAATCAACACGAGTATATCGATAACGATATGTATGTAACACTCACATGATAATATCTAACAATGAGAAGGGGGGTACAGTGACAAATTATAGGACCGGTAATTTTATAAGAAATAGTTGATTAATTTGCAAACTGTAAGTGATTGGAAAACGCGTTTTGTGTTTTAATACACAAAGTCTACTGAATAAGGTGGAAAAATATCGTACGTAGTTAGGTCAAGGAATAATATCAAATGATGATAATTCACTGTTAATTTGAGTTATATGAATGAACATTGGTTTATAGACCAGATTTTAAATGACAGCAAGAACAGATGGCTTGAAACCAACCTAAGGCAACATAACTGAGTGTTTCAGGCATCGGTTTATTTGTACTATGTTACCTCAGATTGGCAGATCTTTAAAGTGATTTACTACTGTGATAGGTGTCACATTCGCTCTGGTTAATCATAGGTGATAAGCGTTTTACTTTACACCAATACATACCCCCCTTCCAATCGAATACACGGGCAAAGAGAAAGCGCTTAAGAGTAGAATAAAGCATTCACACATTCTACATAGCTTTGGATATATTCTACATACTTTGACTCCAGAAATTGGGATGACACTAACCTGCTGCAAAAAAAACAATCCTTAGATTAATTATAAATGATAAAATAATTAGCTGTTGAATTTATAAATGGAGGAGTGGCCTTCCACTTCCAATTGCGAGTTCAACTCATGACTCCTTAATTTCGACCTGGACAGCTAGCTGGGTGATATAACTAGCTTTCACATATAAAGTACGGGTGAGTTACATAACCATCATCAATCATCATCACCATCATCATCATCATCACTGGATTTACGTGTACTGTGATACAACACAAAGCAGCCGACATACAATTCAATAAGACGTTAATGTTCTACATAATTCATTAGCATCTTTTTTAATAGAAATAACTGATTTGATCAAGTGGACTGATGTGATCATATCAAACGAATTTCATTGAGCAACATAAATAGACAATAGAAAATGACTGTCACTTCATCATAGCACATATTTATAATTCAGTTGCAAGAACAACAAACGGCACCTCATCTCTGAATCCGATTCATTGCTATTATTCTGTTAACATAAATATACTTCAATGAATGAACTTTCAAACAACCTAGGAATACAATAGTAAAGTGACTAAACAATTTACGCTGATTAGTTCAACAACAGAATAAACCATCCAGTGAAATTATTTAGACTAGATGACAACACGAATGGAAGTTTGAAGTGAAAAATCTACTATTTTATCGGTTGATAGTCTAAAACGTTCATATCTACCATCAAAAAACGATATATGCAGATAACATGAAATAAGAAAATTATTAAATATTGTGAATAAATATCATGAATTTTTTTTTAAATACTAAATGAATATTCATTTTGAAGTTCCACGCCATAAACCAAATTTAGTAAAATAACTATCGAAAACCAGGGAGTGGTAAATGGTTATTCCGTCCTAGTAAGGAACCCATCGCCAGTATGCATCCACGACATCAAATATATAGCCCTCAAGCCTTAATTATAGATGTCTCCCATCAATAAGCTATGGTAATATGATAAGTAAATAGTGAAACAAACATAAACAGAGAGTATGCAGTATATGTACAAAACTTGATAAACAATCAGGCCGTCATTTAGATGACATTTAAGTAGCCTATGGAATTCTTGTTCTAATGTTTCAATATCAACAAAAATTAGCACATTTTAATTAACAGTAGCACTTTATACTAGCACGGTTAAGCTTCATGAGGAGCAAATCGGATCCCAAAGTTAATAATGATATATTATTATCATTAATCTCCTTCCTACTACCGTAAATTCGAAATTGCTTAGTATCTTTCTCACTCACCAAACTCATTCGATTCTCTAAACTTTATTTCCTAAGGTCAATGATGTGGTAACCCAGTAGTAAGTGTTTTACTTTCAGATACTTATTCGAAGCTTAAACTCTATTTCATCTACTTCGACATGTCCTGACACATGGTGACTTGAAACCACCTATACTAATCAAGACCTGGAAAATAAGATGTTTTATGTAAACTTTTCTATAACTATTAAAATAGTGATATCTTATTCCCTTAATTATCAGTTCGACGATTTTTTCTTACTGTGTCAAAATGAAATCAAAGCAGCTTATAGAGACAAATATTTATGACGAAATTCTGTAATTGACTAGATCAATCTTTAGTTTTAGTAACAAAGCGCAATATATATTTAGTAACAAAGTGCAATATATATATATATATATATATATATATATATATATATATATATATATATATTGCCCAGACAAACGATGCAGGCAAGCAAAAATTCAGAGTATATGTCGTTTTTTATGAACTATTATACTAATCCCCTTACGTGTAACTCGTGCTTATTTTCTTCTTATGAAAATTTCATTAACAAATATGACTTCAGTGATGCTTTTGTGTCATGTGTAGAAAATACTACTTAAATATACATGCAATTCCAGTGAAATTAAAAAAAGCAAACTTGAGTAAATAATAAATAATCATAATCAAATAGTACTTCTTGTATAACTCTAACACGTCTGATTGTCTAAATAATGACCCAACTAAGCAAAATATGTATTGGAGTACTCATTTTTAAAGAATTCGGATTTCAGTAATCAGGTAGTGTTATTAGCCATTACACTTGATTATGGTTGGAAGCCAAGCATACTCATTTATGCTTTATAATATTCTGATCATGCCTGTAAATTAGTATGCTCTCATGTACAAAATGCTACTTGAAAACAAAGTTATTATTATTATTATTAAATGAGTTAATGAGACGTTTATTTTAAAAGTAGCCAAAAATTGGAGCGTCAGTTTATTGTATACACTAATCAACGATAGGACTAAATAATTTATGTCAATCTACAGCAATTATAAGGCATAAATAATATTAAAACTCAAAACATCCGTTTGGTATGCAAATGGGGGGTGTTTGGATGCTTGACTCTCATTAGAGTGCATAAATCAACGAACGGCAAACTAGCTAGATAAACAACTCCGTACGATCGTCGATTAAATTCAACCACAATCAGTTAGAAATTTTCAAATAGTCGATCACCATCCATACTCAAAGATACATATGCTCTCCTAGATCTGTAAACCAGACACTCCGTGTGTCCCGGTTATTGGGGTTATAAAACAGAGTTACTAGAGTTAAAACTATTTAATAATCACTTAATTCTTTAGTTGACAACATTAAATCAACTACAGGTGTGGTATGGTGCTATAACTCAAATGTGTGACCTTATAATATTGAAAACACTGTGTGTGCATAATAACTAATTAAACGATTAACTGAAATTCAACAGAAGAAATTTCATATTTTAGCTGAAAAATAATCAATATAAAGTTACACACTTAACGGAATCATAAATACAACCAATAGATAGTTAGAAGTAAACATCCTACACTGTTTATTGTCGTGACGATAAGAATATTAATGTGAGCCATGTGACACATATTTTTTACACAAACAAAATTGCTCATTACACTAAAAACCAGTTACACGTATCATACAACACAGAAATGGAAAAAATCGCTAAATCAACGTGCAACACATTTTATAGTTTGAACACAGGAACATGACAAGACAGACACTCACAAACATAAACTGATAATACTCATCAGTAGTAAATATGTGACACAAAATGAATGAGGTTTACGAAAATTCATATTTCAATTCAGGTAGATTATTTTAGTAAATTTATAAAAAAGTGGGTATGAATGCACAAGCAAATTTTACCATCATTTTAAGAGACATTACCAAAATTATTTGTCAAGTCTGCAATATTCACTAAATCTGGTGTATTCAGGATTTTCTATTACTTTCCGTCCATTTAGTAAGTGCTGCATATCAAAGTGCTATTTTCATGAAAATGTATTCATCTCAAGCCATAACAATATTGTTTTTCATTTGGCTTGCTGGTAGTACTAGATTGATATGTTCGTAATAAACATTTGAGCATAAATCTGTACTCTGGAAATGAAATCGTAGTTGAAAATAACAATCTAATATGAAGCACCCACCCTTCTAACTGAATGGAGAAATGGAAGAAGATATTAGGTAATACATATTTATTGAAAGCTGAAAATGTTGGAGATAACCTTAACAAAATTGGTTTCTATGACGTTCACTATCCCTTGTTATTTATTTGCTAACTACTAATACTACTGATAATTAATAACAAATAATAAGATTATGTTTACCCATAATCACTAAATAATACTAGATCAATTCAAAAACTAGATACAAATTCATATGCCCAGGTTTGAATTATACCTTTTGTGAGTTGGTTAGTGATACTAACCGGATGAACAGACAAAAGTAGATGATGACGGATTCGAGTCTGAGATCTACTACTAGATGACATCAAGAGTACTGAAGAAAAAGCTGCACTATATAATAATCATAAATTTTAATTCCTATTATAGAATGTATATTCTATAATAGGAATACTGCAATTAACTTGTGACTTCAATGTAATCTAGGATTGATGTAAACTGAGCTAGTTGTTCAACAAACGATCTCTGCTAAATCCATAAATCATCGTTTTACATGCGAGTGAAAGGGAAGTTAGATGTATCTAACTTCTCAGCTTTCATAAAAAGAAGGAAATATCTGTCTTAACATTGAATGGTTAGTCGACAGATGACGACTTGTTACAGAGACCTTTAAAAGTAAGTGGAAATTTCTGATTCACTAACTTAACATTTTAACAATTTGTTGCATAATACTTCTACAAAATGCATGAGTTCAAATTCAGCTCATTATAAAGTTAGCAAAATCAGCTTTAATAGAGCGACGAAATAAAATAATTTTAGGACACAATGTATTAATTTGTTAATCTCCAAACAGTTATACAAATATGTACGAATAACAGACTATCTCGAGTCTGTAATTCAGTAACAGAGAATAGAACATTTCAAACTCTCAAAATATTTCGAACTTTAACCGTACTACATTTCTAGGTAAGTATAAATAGAATTCTATAAAGCATTCAAAAGGCAATCATAAATCAAAGAATTAAGCTGATTACACTTTGCACAAGTGTCATTAGAAAAAGAACGTAGTTAAATGGTGTAAATGCATACTTAGAAAGAAACATTTCCAACTTACCTATAACATTTTGTAACGCCTGGAAAATTTGAAATATTATTACCATTAAAATGTATTTGTATTTTCCATTCATTTGTTATATTGGAGAATGATTCGAAGAGTTAGTAAAAGATAGAAAATAATTATACAGTAATAATGACCGATAAGGAATAACAACCTATTGAACTACATATATTTAACAATAGCTTAATCTATACAAAAAAACATTCGCAGAATAATTTATCCCATTTAAAGATTTTTAATCAGTTTTATTTAGTGATGAGAAGCTTTGAGAGAAAATGATTTTATTTTGAAAATCTTATTGTTCATGAGTAGTTCGAAATGTCACTAGACATGTCTGATAATGCAGTAAATTTGATACACACTAGCAAAGCACCAGGATAAGTGTTCTTTGTTTCTACCATGCTGATATAAATAGGACTTATTTTTGCTTCTCAAATAAAATTTGCTGAAAAAATTCAAATGGAGTCACATCTTCATGATTGGATAGCTTGTACCACTACTACTACTAGTCAAACCACCTTATTACCGTTTACAATCGAATTTAGAACGAACTTCCGATTTTGTTAAAGATGAAAAGGTCTACTGTGAGCTTTTCTTCATATGAACTGAATTATTCCCTTTGGCTAAAAGATTCCCATGTGACAGGTAGTCAATAACAATGGATTAGCACTTCACGATGGTAAGCACCTGAATACAGTTAAAATATATGTAGACTTGCAATTTACTTATTATTAAAAAGAAAGTAATTTTAGTTATTATTACTAATTTGTTTATCAGGTACATATTTGTGCACTTTACTCCAATCTACAATCTAATTCTGAAAGCTAGTGATACAATCCGGTCACACAAGTAGAAGATAGAGCTGGGCTCGAACTCGTGACAATACTAACTGACAAAATAACTCAATAACCAAGTACATGTTTATGTATTAAGATTAAGGACGTACTGGTCGTGTGAGAGCTAATTAATACTTAATGGATAAGTTGATCGAGTTATTGAAAATTTTGTAACTGATAGTCTTCAGCTCCACTGAATGACAATACGTAGACACAAATAAAAAAAACTAAGTAGATAAAAATGCGAACAATAATGAATCACCAGTTAGGTAGCTAAGAAAAGAGATTATACCGTATTACTAAAGAGAACGTATGAATATGAAAGTTATTTCAAAAAAAGACGAGTAACTGGGGAGAACGACTGTAGTGGACGATAAAATTAGTTATATCAATTAATTGGGTAGTGAACAAACCATAGAGAAGTAAAGATAGGGAGAAGTGAGACCAGAACAGAAAGCAATACAAAAACACAGAATTAGGTAGTAATAGCAGATAATAGCAAGCATAGTTCAGATAAACTTACTGCCAAGAAAGACTCATTTGAGAAAGCATGACCCACATTTATAGTTAAAAATAACCTCACGATCGATAGAGTCGAACGCCACCTTAAGGAATATAGCTAGTGTTGGACATCTGAAAGTGTGTCTATGTTCCAGAACCTGTCGAAGCGTGAATATTTGGTTTATACAACTAAGCCCAGGTCTGGAACAATCTTGGTTCTCTCGAGTTTGCTCTTCACGAGCTTTAGTTAGACGTTGAAGTATTATTAAAGCTAATATTTTAGACGCCATATTCGTTACACTGATTCCTCAGTAATCATCACAAGAAAACTTCTGTCCTTTCTTGTAGACTGGAATAATCAGTGTTCGACACCAGTTACATGGAACTACGTCCAGTTCCCAGAATCTCTCCATCGCTTTAGATTCCCTATAGCCTTTTCAACCTCACTTAGAATTGAGGGGACCAATAACAATTTGCCATTCAGATTGCTTAGGGATGGGGAGCAAAAGAGATGAGACTGAGGGCCAGTTGAACTGTTTCCTAAAGTGTTCTGCCCATCGGTCCAATCTTTCGCATTGATAATGAATAATAATTCCATCTTTTTCCGAGATAGTTTCACGTATTGTCGGATTTCTGATACCCGTTTCCCTGATAAGTCTGAACAGTTGTCTTCTACTATCTATTACTGCTGCCTTTCCCATTTCTTTAGCTTTCGCCACCCACTTCTGCTCACGATCATTGCGTAAGCTTATAAAAAACTTGTGTTTAAGTGGCATTCGCTCCTCATCATGTTCAGAGCCAAACGGGATGTGTTGTCGAGCATCTATCAGTTTAGTATATTCAGCTGAAATCCATTGATTTCTCTTAACCTTTTGGTTTAATTTACTAGTAGATGTCACTGCTGTTTCAACAGCTTTTTGGATACCATTCCAAGCTGACTCAGGAAGGGTGTCACTTAAACAGTTGACCAATTGGTTCCTGAAATGTATTCTTGACTCTTTTATAATCAAGTCGGACTCTAAAAAAGAATCTTACCGTGGGTCTTTTACGTCCAGTGAGACGCAGACTAATACGCGCTCGTACTAAAGCGTGGTCTGAGTCTAAACATGTGCTCCAAAATGAGCGGCAGTCTCCTATCGAGCCTCTCCAACGATGGTTGATGGCAATGTGGTCTATTTGAGTCCAGCGTTGAGTTGATTGTGGAGGTCACTATGTCAACTGATGTCTTTCTTTATGTTTAAAGTTGGTGCTTGCGAGAAACAGACGGTTATCTGAACATAGTTGTAATGAACGATCGCCATTATCTGTTTGTCGGGTCTCGATGCCATAGGACCTACCAAGGTGTATTTTGGTTTCATTTAGTCTACCTACGTGGGCATTAAAGTCACCAGCCACTATCACTACATCAGTGCACTTAGCTTTACGAAGGAGGTCAGAAAGCTTTCTGTAAAATTCATCATTTACTTCATCTTAGCTGCAATGAGTGGTAGCGTAGGCGGAGACAATAAAGAGCCAACGGCGTGTATCCTTATCTTTCCGAGTTCTTACCGTCCTGATTGGACGGGCAGCGCACAAGCGACTGTCTATTGAAGTCCAGCATTCCTAGGATCCCAACAAGAAAATCTTGATGGAACTCGACTGACTTCTTCTAGAACTGAGACAATGATAAGAATTAAACATTGAAAAGGGACCGATGTCATGTATGATTAGTATTACTATTGACTGAATTCTATCGATCAAGCAGTTGCATGGTCACAAATTTAAGTGACTGAACATTGAATGAACAATGGTCTCATGTCAGATGGTTGCAAATAATCAGCAAAAGTGTCTACACCTTTATATCGTGTTAGTTGGCAATTATCGTATGTGAATATACTGCAACCTGATCGACAGAGTGAAATCAATATTACAGAACTAGACGAACACTTCATTCAGTAAGTTTATCGATCAACCAATGGCCGTTATCCCCCATGTGAAGCATAGGCCGCCCACCAGCATTCTCCAACGAACTCTGTCCTGGGCTTTCCTTTCCAACTCTTCCCAAGTGCTCTTCATTCTCTTCATATCTGTTTCCAATTCCCGACGCAATGTGTTCCTGGGTCTTCCTCTGTTTCTTTGGCCTTTAGGATTCCAATTTAGTGCTTGTGTTGTGACGCAGTTTGATGGTTTCCTCAACATGTGTCCAATCCACCTCCAGCGTCTTTTCCTAATTTCTTCCTCGGCTGGAAGTTGATTAGTTCTCTGCCACAACAGGTTGTTGGTGATGGTATTTGGCCAACGGATTCGAAGTGTCTCAAGCAGACATTTGTTTATAAATACTTGCATCTTTTGAATAATGCTTTTCGTAGTTTTCCAAGTTTCAGCTCCATACAACAGGACTGTCTTCACATTTGTATTGAAAATTTTAACTTTAATGTTGACTGAAAGTTGGTTTGAGTTCCAGATGTTTTTAAGCCGTAGAAATGCTGCCCTTGCCTTACCAATCCGCGCATTCACATCCGAATCAGACCCTCCTTGTTTGTCGATGATGCTGCCCAAATATGTAAAGGTTTGCACATCTTCCAGAATTTCTCCGTCAAGTGTAATTGGGTTAATATTCGCTGTTTTATATCGAAGGATCTTGCTATTCCCATTGTGTATGTTGAGGTCTACTGCTGCCGAGGCTGCTGCTATATTGTTCGTCTTCATCTGCATTTGATGTTGTGTGTGAGATAGAAGAGCTAGGTCATCTGCAAAGTCCAAGTCATCTAGTTGCGTAGATGTTGTTCATTTTATTTCGAGAGTGTCTTCAGATGTTGCAGTCTTCATGATCCAGCCAACCACCAGTAGAAAGAGGAAGGGTGAGAGCAAGCAACCTCGTCTGACACCAGTCTTCACTTCGAATGAATCTGTGGACCGACCTCCATGCACGAGTTTACAGTGCAGTTCGTCGTAAGAACTCCGTATGATGTTGACTATTTTTAAGGGTACGCCATAATGTCGAAGAAGGCTCCATAATATTCTCCTATCCACGCTGTCGAATGCTTTCTCATAGTCGAGGAAGTTGATGCAAAGTGGTGAATTTCATTCAATTGATTGTTTAACGATGAACCGTAGAGTCACGATTTGGTCGGTACACGATCGGTCTTTACGAAATCCGGCCTGTTGATCTCGAAGTTTGGCGTCGACTGGATTTTTCATTTGGTTCAATAACACTCTGTTGAAGACTTTCCTGGTATTGGAAGTAGAGTGATGCCTCTGTAGAAATTTTACTTTTGCTTTTTTAAAACGCTAACCAGTGAAAACACTTCATTAGTTATTTATTGATCAATCACTGTAGAGATAAAATCATTATTGATCGATAAACATGAAAAACAAAAAGCTGAATCAAGAATACTGGAAATATACGAAGGCAAAAATACAAAACGCTTACTAATTTGGAAACGAATAGAATTCATTAAATAAATACCTAGACTATCAACACAGTTAGTTAGAACTTAGTATCGAAATGAATGCGTAAAATATTACGGAAAATAATCAATTTTATTCATGATAAAAACTGTAAGGTAAATAAAATGTACGTTAAAAGCCGTCATATTGGAAGTTTTAAACTCACTTCACATATTTCTTCAGGAGATGGAAAAGATTGAGGAACTGTACCAAAATAAAGAGAAAATAATTGGATTATCATTAACCTGAATTGAAATTTTAAAAATTATTTAGAATGTATATTGACGAAATCTAGCAGGAAGTAAATAAACTCAATAAGGCATTCAACTACAGCTTCACGTTCCTGGTCACATCAATGTACAGATACGGTTAGCTCAATGATTACAGCATTCTACTTTCAGTAGCCTAGTAGCAAATTCAAATCCACTTCACCTACACCGGTTTGGCAACCAAGAAGTACCACTAACCTTTACATTTAAAATGTTTCAAATGAGCATTAGAATCTACACTTTATAAATAAATCTGAAAGAAGCAAATTAGCCCGGTAAACAGAAACAAAAACTCCGCCTGGAGCCCCCCTAGGGTTGCTGCCGGTCCCGATTCCGGATAAAATAGGAGGGTTGGAAATGGGGTTAGCAACCCCATCTCGTAAAACAACAACCTTGATAAAAAAAACGCTAACCAGTAAAAACCTTTATAACCATTTTTAATCTGCGCTGGGAGTTGGAAGGTGTGTTATGACGCCTCATGGTGAAAGCCGAGTTTCTTCGGAAGCCACGAGGCCGATGTTCCTTCTGACAACCAGAGCAACAATTAATATAGGTACATAGAATGTCCGCACGATGTGGGAGACAGGGAGAACCATGCAAATAGCTGAAGAAATGAAAAGATACAACCTGAAGATAACTGGAATAAGCGAAACGGATTGATCGCAAGCTGGACAGCAACGATTATCCTCAGGAAATGTGCTTTTATACTCCGGCCACGAAGAAAACGCCCCACACACAAGGAGTAGCATTAGTGTTGTCCCAAGAAGCATGGAAGGCTCTTGTAGGATGGGAGCTTCATGGATCTAAGATCATCACAGCATCCTTCAAGACGAAGAAGAAAGGGATTACAATGAATGTCATCCAGTGCTACGCACCCACCAATGACAGCCACGAAAGCGACAAAGACCAGTTCTATGCGAGGCTGCAGTCAATCATCGAGAAATTTTCAGCCAAGGACCTGACCATTCTGATGGGTGACTTCACCACCAAGGTTGGAATCGACAATACCGGATATGAAGACATCATAGGACAACACGGACTGGGAGAAAGGAATGATAACGGTGAGAGGTTTGTAAACTTATGTGCCTTCAACTAAATGATTATAGGTGGCACCATATTCTCCCACAAACGTATACATAAAACTGCATGGGTTTCACCGGACCACATTACGGAGAACCAAGTCGACCACATCTGCACCAATAAGAAGTTTAGAAGGACCATGGAAGATGTAAGAGCAAAGAGAGGAGATGACATAGCTTCAGATCACCATATAGTGGTGGCTAAAATGAAAGTGAAGGTGAGGAGGCAGTGGACAACTGGAGCAGCAGTATTACACAAGTTTAATACAGCCCTTCTCCGGGATACTAACAAACGCAACGAATTCAAAATAACTCTCAATAATAAGATCCAGGCATTTGATGATCTACTGGACACAGGTGGAACTAATGTGGAAGAAAACTGGAAAGAGATTAAAGAAACAATAACTTCAACATGTCAGGAGGTTTTAGGTACGAAGAAACAACACCAAAAAGAATGGATTTCTGTTGGTACTCTGGACAAAATCCAAGAAAGGAGGAGGAGGAGAAGGATGGAGATTAATAGCAGCCGGACAAGAACAGAGAAAGCCAAAGCACAGACCGAATACACAAAAGTCAACAAGCAAGTGAAAGAAAAAGCTACAAGAGAAGGAAACATGAGGCTCCTGTACGATACAACGAAGAAGCTAGCTGGAAAATTCAATAAGCCAGAACGGCCAATCTAGTACAAGGCTGGCAAACCAATCACTGAAGTGCATGAACGTGACAGATGGGTAGAACACTTCGAAGAACTACTGAATAGACCAGCCACACTGAACCCACCAGTCATCGAAGCAGCAGCCACGGATCTCCACATTCTCTTCAGGCAAAATTTAGGAGGAAGAACAAGTGCCAACAGACTGAAAAGAAGGGTACCTCATCAAGATGCCAAAGAAAGACGATCTCAGCAATTGTGAGGACGACAGAGGCATCACTCTACTTCCAATACCAGGAAAGTCTTCAACAGAGTGTTATTGAACCAAATGAAAAATCCAGTCGACGCCAAACTTCGAGATCAACAGGCCGGATTTCGTAAAGACCGATCGTGTACCGACCAAATCGTGACTCTACGGTTCATCGTTAAACAATCAATTGAATGAAATTCACCACTTTGCATCAACTTCCTCGACTATGAGAAAGCATTCGACAGCGTGGATAGGAGAATATTATGGAGCCTTCTTCGACATTATGGCGTACCCTTAAAAATAGTCAACATCATACGGAGTTCTTACGACGAACTGCACTGTAAACTCGTGCATGGAGGTCGGTCCACAGATTCATTCGAAGTGAAGACTGGTGTCAGACGAGGTTGCTTGCTCTCACCCTTCCTCTTTCTACTGGTGGTTGGCTGGATCATGAAGACTGCAACATCTGAAGACACTCTCGAAATAAAATGAACAACATCTACGCAACTAGATGACTTGGACTTTGCAGATGACCTAGCTCTTCTATCTCACACACAACATCAAATGCAGATGAAGACGAACAATATAGCAGCAGCCTCGGCAGCAGTAGACCTCAACATACACAATGGGAATAGCAAGATCCTTCGATATAAAACAGCGAATATTAACCCAATTACACTTGACGGAGAAATTCTGGAAGATGTGCAAACCTTTACATATTTGGGCAGCATCATCGACAAACAAGGAGGGTCTGATTCGGATGTGAATGCGCGGATTGGTAAGGCAAGGGCAGCATTTCTACGGCTTAAAAACATCTGGAACTCAAACCAACTTTCAGTCAACATTAAAGTTAAAATTTTCAATACAAATGTGAAGACAGTCCTGTTGTATGGAGCTGAAACTTGGAAAACTACGAAAAGCATTATTCAAAAGATGCAAGTATTTATAAACAAATGTCTGCTTGAGACACTTCGAATCCGTTGGCCAAATACCATCACCAACAACCTGTTGTGGCAGAGAACTAATCAACTTCCAGCCGAGGAAGAAATTAGGAAAAGACGCTGGAGGTGGATTGGACACATGTTGAGGAAACCATCAAACTGCGTCACAACACAAGCACTAAATTGGAATCCTAAAGGCCAAAGAAACAGAGGAAGACCCAGGAACACATTGCGTCGGGAATTGGAAACAGATATGAAGAGAATGAAGAGCACTTGGGAAGAGTTGGAAAGGAAAGCCCAGGACAGAGTTCGTTGGAGAATGCTGGTGGGCGGCCTATGCTCCACTTGGGGTAACAGGCATTGATTGATTGATTAAAACAGAAGCAAAATGTGTAGATTTTCTTAAGCGAGCATCAAAACAGAATAGAAAATTACTAAACATGACATTCGCACTACTTTATATTAACAACGTCCAATAAATACGATGAAACACGGTGTTATTAACATCTATCTATAAAAATTGCAAAGACTTTAGTACAACCCAACGTAAGTTTGAACATAAACACCGAACATTAACATCTGTATTACTTTTATTAATGATCCAATAGAACTAAAAGATTCAATAAAATTGACTAAGGAATCATTTATGTAAAGCCACGATTAAATTAATAACACATGATTAGTAATCAGGCACCATCAAATATTTCACTCAGGTGTTGTGTGAATGAAAATAAGACACGACCTCCAGCTTCTTGTTACTCTAGCTACTTCACCAAGTACTGTAATTCTTACATAAATCGATTAAAATTTGATAGCTAACAAGTGATTAGTTTTGAATTATCTGGTACAATCTGGTACACGCTGATATTAATTTATGGGGTTGATATGAAATTTGTGTGTGAGTTACAAATCCCGTAAAATACACTAAATATGAAAAACACAAGGTATTAGCCTGAACTCAACTGTGACGTATGTTTTCATCTTTGTTGGGGATGCTAGATCCCTCCCTCCAAAAAAATCAACCACTCATTCAGAAAATCAAGGTATAGACTCTGTTATGATTTTTGCAAGTTGATTTTTAATTAAATTTCATCACAACTAATATAAATAATCCAACGTGATAACTTTAGTTTTAATCATTGTATTAATCAATCCAATTTTTGGAGAATAATTGTTCATGTCAATTTTGTGACGTTTACTCAATTGATGATTTTCTTAATAATTCACCGTAATTTTGCTGTTATAAATACGCACAAACTGTATGCTGTCCGTTCGTCTTCCGGGCTATTTGTGAATTATATTTTTCCTGCTCACACTGGACTTCTTACACTAGTTAGCGGGTTGGAGCGCAGAGAATAGCTTAACTGTGTTCAATGTCATTGTGCGGTTGACCATTGTTTTTTTCGCTCCGGGAAATCCAATAATCTTAAGACATCATTCATATACAGACATATTGGAATAAAAACAAAATAATATGTGATGAATACATACTACTGGAAAAGATATTAGGGTTAACGGATGAATCTGGTTGCATGCAGTTCTATAAATTAATCTACATTTCTTAAGCAAATAATGTTATACTTATTTTCCAGAGCTAATAGCTTTTCAATGTCGTCTATTGTCACCATGGGGCGACAACTGTTCATTCCACACTAACAATAATTATGACCATAAACTGAAAGATTATGATACAGTAGCTATTACTAATAATCGATAATAGACTAATTACAACACTAATTAACACCGTTAGGGATATTTTGATGAGAATATATACTTAATTATGCTTTCTTAACATTAAAATTTAGACTATAATGGTTTGCATCTTTACAAAAACCAGAGACTGGAAAAGTTCTACTTTCGACATTAGGAATGGTTGTTACGGATACACCCTGAAACAATATGAGACAATAGTAGTTGAAACAAGGAACATCTACTGTGCCGAAAAGTATTAAGAGATCAAGTAAGACTAGTTATTTTAACTACCAACAAAATTATAGGATGGTAATCAACATCTAGGACACATGAATCACTGGATATGACATGACGGAAATTCGATCTACGTATTGAAGTAACTTGTTTACTTTTAGTCATTCACATTTTAAGAAGGATGGGTCATTTGCTATTAAGAAGCTTTCAATGCACCAGAAAGTCTACAGTAAGCAAAACTAGAGAGAGTTATAGACAGTGGATATCAAATAACTAACACTATTCAAGTGATACCTCGCCATCGACTTTTACATAGATACGTGACGAGATATTGGTCTCTTAACGAAAGGGAGAGTGTACTGCGCAACAGTTCGCTTTGTCTTACTTTATGGACGTGAGACGTGGCCATCAAGGGTAGATGACACTCGAAGATTATTAGTTTTTGACTACTGATATCTCCGAAACATCGCTCGCGTTAGCTGGGATCACCGAGTAAGTAATAATGAGGTTGGACGACGGATGTTAGGCAAGTGTGGTAAATCAGTCAATGGGGTTGTGAATCTTCATCGACTGAGGTGGTTGGGACATGTGTTGCGTATGCCCAACCACCGTCTGCCTCGACGTGCAATGTTGGCTGATACAGGAGCAGAAAGGAAGACAGTTAGGTGCGGCCAAACCGAAACATGGCATCATTCCATAAAGTCACTGACTGCTGATTTGAGTCGGTAGCTGCAGACTGCCATGATTGGGTTCTCGCGATTGCCGTAACTAGTGGCTAGAAACACTGAGTGATATGGCCCAGAATCGATCACAATGGCTCAGATGTATTCACTCATTGTCCTCCCTTAAATCATGAGCTTTAAATTATTCCATTTTTTTTCTTTCAACGCCTCCTGAACCATATTCTATATGTTCACATTCCTTGTTACTATTATTATTTTATTTTATAGAAGTAATTTCTACTAGTGGGGGTGGTGTTAATCTTGCGGTGCCATGGTGGTATGGCAACTTGAACCGATGCACACATGTGCCAGGTTCTATGTTGATTGTACATACATACATACATATACGTAATCTCAAACAGAGGATCCAAATACTCAGCTGCACAACAGAAGAAATGGTGATGATTTAACAAATTAAACTTATTTTCTTATAAATATTTAACGACCTAAGATTCCAGTCTTATCTATTGATTTATATTATTCTGATGTTTGCATTTCGTTGACCTGAAGATATGATCAGAATCGACATGATGAAGTGAATCAACTTGTCTGTTATCCAAAGAAATTTCAAAGATTTCATTTCCTTAGATGACGTTAAGTTCTTTTGACATGCAATATCACTTACTTTTAGGTTCGAGTGTTTCACCATTACACTGAGTAATATTTTCACTTTGAATATCTTTAGTAGTATCCTGTTCATTCATTACTGTAGGCAACATTACGGGCGATAGGTTATTTAGCGATTGACTGACTTCAGTAGAGGTATTAGATTTCAAAGGAGCTCTGGATATCAGTTGAGGCTTCTGTGGGAATTTCATATTCAGTTTGTCAGGATCTTGGTCAGCCGATACATTTACTTGCTGTTTTATGTTATCATTTGGTCGATCTCCTTGAGCAGATGGCTTATTGATAGTTTTTGGATGAGATTTAGCTGGAAGACCCTTATTACCAGTTCCAAATGGATTGGACATTTCATCTATTTCATCCCAATTAATTTTGTAACCACCTCCACCAGTAACTGGTCGATCATCCATTGTTCAGACGAACCTGTAAAAATGAATTAAATTGACTACAAATCCATAACACTAACACTATCGAAAGTAGCGATTTTGTAAAAGGCATGCTCTTTCAGTTATAATGCTGTAATATAATGCAGTAAATATTACAGCCAGTATTCCGATGGCCCACAAAATGACAAAAAGACAACTAATCAAATACAAACTACAAAACACATTGACTCTAAAAATAATCGTTACTGTATACGGAGCAATAACTACACTTTATTTTAATACCCTTACTGTATGTTAACAACTGACAATGTCTTTTCGAAGATTTAAATGTTAATGGGTCGATACAAAGAAATCCTCCCAGCCTGTTGCTAAAAACGAAGAACTTGCATCAATAGTGCGTTAGCTCAATTTGCCATAAAATCAACATAAAGAATAGCAATGAAGTCGAAATAATGTAGAAGTAATGATGATGATCGAAAATTGAGAAGATACTTCAGGATGTACTGAGAAGATATGTATGAAGAAATAATGGAACTCAAGATCTAAAGAGAAAAAAATGGATAAATTCACCCATACTACTTTAACTGATTCTGAGCCATGTCACCCAAAGCCTCCAACAACTAGTTATCGTTGACTTGTCTAGCCAACCATATATTTTATATTTACCGATATGATGTACACCAGTAATCAATGACTTTAAGGTCTAGTGCCACATTTCGGTATGACCGCATCACACGTGGATAAGACGGCGGTAATAAATGTCCCAACCACTACAACTGATAAATATTTACAAGATTATCAGCTAGTATAATGTCTTTATGTAGAAACTTGCATCTAACTTCTATATTGCTCATATGACCATTATATGATATATGAGCGGTGCTTTGAAGACACTTATGGTCAAAAACCATAAACTTATTCGGGTTTCGACTCTCATAACCAACAATGCATAGTAGACTGTTGCTCCTCAGTGTACTAGTCATTTGCTTGGCAAACAGATATCGCATTTGTATCACAAGTGATGTAAATTGGCAAAACCAAAGGAACGTCCCGAGTCCATGCCGAGGTTTTGCCTGTCACTAACCCACTGGAATGGTCAGTGTGCTCAAATATAGCGCCCCCTATACTTAACCTAGGTGATATAAAAGACCGTTTCCGAATTAATATTTTTTTAATCTAGATGAAAAGAAACGCCCCCTAAATATGCTTGCGTTACTAGAGGCATTCGGGAGACTGTGCATTGTTAGCGTCATCAGCAAATAACTGTCATCTGTGTATACCAAGTTAATAAGTAAACAACCTGGTAGGTTGGCTCCTAAAATATAAGACGATGAAACTAAACATTTTAGGTTACCCAGGACAAACCTAAACAAAAAGAGAGATTAGTGGGGAACCTTGGAGAATACCAGTTGACGCTGACAAAATTGATACAGGTTCGCCATAATCTATGATTCGACAAGTGGTGTTCGAGTAGATAGCCTTTACAATGTTGGTGTGAATATAGTACTCCATTTAGTGACGAATAGTGCCATAAAACCTTCTAGTCAGCATTGACACCGTGATTTTTACACGAAAATATCTTCTACATTTTCGCCTGCTCTCAACTTCGCAGGACTACAGAATGGGGACGAACCAATGAGCTGGCGACCTTTTACTTCAAGGTCGTAGCGCATTGTTTAGTTAACAATCTTGATGATTCGTCGTATATTTGCTCATTTTATCAAGGCAATCACTATGAGCTATTTGCAGGAGTACGTTTTACCTCGAAGGACGTTATTATTTAACTGTAGTAAATTTATGAACCTCGCTGAATGTTTGGGGATGCGTAATAAGCTGGTTTTTCGGGGTCACAAATGTTAGCTAAACAAATCACTAAAATTTGGTTCATTCTTTATGCACTTTATAAGTTCCATGGTCCTGACAATGAGGTAATTATTAGAGACACCTGTAACTGCAGCTGCAACCATGGCAGACGTTTGTGAAGTTACATCTGTCTAGTGGTGTCAGTAGTGCAGAGATGTTTGCTTATAGATACTACAAAAAGCACTTATGTCTATAGGTGGTGCCAGTAAAGTTGTTAAAATTGATGAAATGGTCCTCAGAAAGCGCAAATGTAATCAAACATTTAGCATTCATGCAGTATGTGTAGGTAGTCTTTTATATTAAAACCTACGGTAGATATTTTAGTACTTGGGATTGATATCTCGAAAAAGGATTCCTGGGTGGTCAAGATTAGGAAAGTATTTTCAGAAATATAAACGAACTCGTGGAAAAAGACCTTATAGCTGCATGAATAAGTATTTATACAAAAGTTACTTTGATTTTAAATGTTTACAATCCTTAGATAATATTGGGAAAAGTGTATAATGTAAAACTATTACGGTGGACATGACTTTTACGGCCGAACCAATGAGGAACGAAGCAAGCGTTTCAAGGTCACGGCGGACACTTGATGGCATCATGCTAACAATAGAGAGTGTTCGAGATCATATTAGTGATAAAAATCTCGTTTTTTGTTTGCAAACTATGGGATTGTTAAGAAAATGATTAAATTGTTAATGTGGCAAAGAAATGGCCGTTTTATAAAAAAACAAGGGACACGAGATGGCTACTGATTTCGTTGTACTGATTGCTGGTGCAAAGAGTCCATCCGAAAGGATCCTTTTTTTGCTCGTTCCAGGCTAGAACTGAAACAAATTCTCGTTTTAATAAACGGATGGGTGATTGGCATTAAAGTAACGACAGCCGCCTCACTAGCGAATGTTTCTGAAAAGACGGTAATTCAGTGGTATATTGCCGTGAAATATGTAGCTCTCTGGTATATCGGATAGAGCATTAAACAAAGGACATTGTAAGAGGATTTGAGACAGATCGGCCGTTACACTACTTCCTCTGATAGAAAAATACATATTACTTAGAACAATAATATATAGTGACAGTTAGAAAGCCTATTCGTAATATGGATCGCAAGGAAGGATGTTATGGAGCCATCTAGATGAATATTTATATAAATGCATCGCTATATTAAGTCTGAGGAACTCGAGAATAACTTACATAAGTTTTTAGATGACATAAAAACAATATCGGCATAATTTATCAATTTCAATCATAATTTATTAATGACGGATTTCTCATTGCATTTTAGGTTATAGTTAAGGCTTGAAATTTTATGTATATAATCTAAGAGGATAAATATTTTGTAATTTACCAAAGATTTCCGTGGGGGAGGCATACTACAAGGAGTCTGAGTTTAGAAATCTCTAATAAATCACTAAATTTTAGAGGAAATCGTCGATTTTGATTTAGAGGGCTGTGATTGATTCATTACGATTAAGACTTCCAAGGTCATTTTATAGTCGCTCAAGTTCAGCCGTAAAAGTCAGGTCTACCTAAAGTATATCTCCTGACTAATATGCAGTGAACAGTATACGAGTTATCATACTAACTACTCATTAAATTTAAGGGCAAATAATTGTTTAGTAACCTATAGAAATTCATTAATTATGCAAACTTGATCCTTAAGGCGATCATCAATCAAATTAAGCAGAAAAGAAGCGAGGCATGTATTACAGAAAAGCTGATACTTTTAACAATAAGCTCCGCCACTAGTTAGGTACTACCAGTAATACCCATAAAACCAACTTAATTCTCGTAAGACCACAGTCTAGGTCCGATTTGTGCAAACGAGCATTTGTATGCACATTGCTAAATAAATATGTATATAAACTTTAAAATGATTGACGAACCCGCATAAAAAACGGTAATTAAGAAACCCGTTGATGCAAGCTACGTCCTGGCGTCTAAGTTACAGATGGTCGTATTTTTGAATAATAAAAACAGTTATACTAGTCACTTTTTTTTAATTCTCAACGACTGGTGGAAATTAAATCCATCGCAAGTCCTGGCGATTTCAAGAGTAACCTTCAAATTTAAAAAGCGAACTGGTATGAAAAACAAAATTTAATTGTCAAACAAGGCCTAAACTTTTAATCATTTCATGCAGAATGACCAGTATTTTTTATTACATTTGTTTATAAGTAATAAAAAAGTTGTTATGGTTATGGATAACACAGTGCTTTGTCTTGCTTTTGAAAATGTGAGGTAAAAGATTAGCTACGAGTAAAAATAGACGATACAAGGAAGTTGCTCTTAAAATATTGCCTCTCAGTACCAGTAGGGGTCAAATAAGCATCACTCATATTTTCAAAAAGTTACAGTTACGTGCCATCATTGTGTTTCCTAAATAAAAAAAGTCCAAGGTTTGCTGACCGCAAACACGCCAGCAAGATAGTTGTGCGAGCTCTATCATGTATGATCCTAGAAAATATCTTCCTAAGTTTGATCTTAAGAAAGGTTTTTGTGCAAATTTTTAAAGTAAAGTTTATGAGCCAGATGTTTTGTCTTTTTCGCTAGTTAATTATTATTCACTGTTGTGAAAGCCACTATAATGTTGCAAATCGATTCGTATTGTTTAATTTTTAATCCAACTACCAATTTAATTGAACATCTTCGAAAACGTTATTAGAAGGTAATACCTTCCCTAAACCAGGGAAGTAAGACACAAGAATTATTACTAAGAATTGGTCATCTGTGTGCACTATAAACAATTATGAATAAATGATGAGTCAAGCTTCATTATGAGCTAGAGGGGAATCCCAAGGCAACAAGTTTTATCCGATGAAGAATGAGGAAAAACGCCCAAGACATTGCATGGGGCTATATCTAGGTCCTCTGCTATTGTACCGAAGTCTCCAAAACTGTGTTTATCAGTAGACTTTTCATTCAGTGGTATTCAATTGAAGTATGTTTCTGGTATACCTTGCATGTATCTTACTCGATCCCCCCACTGGATACCTAAGGTATCATAGGAACCTCGTATAGCTCTTCACATGCTGAGGCTATCTGAAAAAACGAGCGTTTTAGATTCTGTGATAAAGTTTAGAACATTTATAAACAACCAGATCAGCGGTTCACAGCGTCACTCCATCAACCATTATAAACCAATCAGGGAGAATAAAACACACCCTGATTACTAGAGATCTTAGTTGACTACGCTCACTGAACACTTAAGTTATATGTAGATAATTCACCTATTCCATACAGTATTTTAGTATCTTCGTGGTAGAAAATCGTGCTGAAACTTAGACAGCCTCGAATTGCTGTGAATATCGTAGGGGAGACAAACGATGGTGATTTCCCCCCCCCATCTTTGCTAATGGATAGACCTAAAAAATCTGATGACACCTGGAAGCATCTACTTTGTTTTCGCTTCTTTATGTATGAATGTGATCATACCTTTTTTCTACTAAAGGTCTAGCTTGCCAACTACTGAAGAACAGTTGAAGAGAGTACCAATTGGGAAAATGAAGTAAATCCTCAAGTTATCTAAAGACATCGTAACAGATTATACTTTAGCCAGATGACTTATGCGGATTCACGTGCCACAATGTCCTTCGATCACGGTTTCTACCATAGGCTTAACTAGCTTAATTGCATGACGGTCTCTTAACCTAATCCCTGTCACATAGTGAGTTGATAGATACACCTACTTAATCTATGTGAATTTACCTGTAGGTTACACACTCTGACTGCTCGATTAGCCCGACTTACCCTGGTCTTGGTGACTAGACTTCTTTACTAGTTTAAGAGGGATTATTGAATAGCTATTGGTTAGTGGAATAGTATTTATGGAAATTAAAAGGAAGAACTGGGGAACCACATAAGCCCTATCCTACTTGCTTCGTCCCATGACATGGCTTAACTAGCACTCCGTTATCCTTGTCTCCCTTTCTAGCACCCTTTAAGCAACGTAATGTTCATTGACCACATTAGATGAAGGATAATATGCGTGGTAGTGCTTGATATCCTATTGGCCTTACGAAGGCCTAAAGGTCCGCAATGCTTTAACAAAGGATCAAAATCAAAGTAAGCGGATGTCATCATCAAGGCATAATATTTGCATAAAAATGTTTGCTAGAATGTGTACTTAAGAATCAAATGCTTTTTGTTTTACCCTGTATTTAAACATACTATTTGACTTATTTCACCCCCAAACTATTACCTGAAATAATGAAGCACAGAACGAAAAGTGGGCGTATGTCTATTAGAATTTCACTCCAACACTATACTTAGTTCTAGTTTTTTAGTACAGCGACCACCATTTTTTAATGAGTATTCATGTGTTGTGACAAATTCTTCATGCTGATTCCTTACTAAGGATTCAACTTGATTATTCACCAATATCCTTCTGACCAGTCCTGTCAACTGTTATGCTCTCATATACATAATGCTGTTTAAGAACAGTTTGTGCTCTAAGAGCACCTAGAACGTAGGATGCAGGAGTATGTTCGTAAATATTTTGTGTATAAGCTGAAACTACCAGGAATGAGAAATCTGAGTAACAAATTAAAGAGAGTGGGAGAGATTAGTAAGCTCGCATATCCACTAGTAACTCATTCCATATCTGAGAAAATTTAACCATGAAGCATTTTCTCAGAGTGTGGACCTAAACGGTTTTGATTTCAATGAAAAATACTCAGTCACCCGGTTTATATGGAGGGCTTTGCTCAAACTTGATTACACCTCCGTTACAGGGTTCAGACTTGTGAATTTAGGAAAATTAAGGTAGTTCAAGAATCTGAAGTCAAATGGAAAGAAGTTCAAATGTCTGACACTGTGTCAGGTATTCCTGACCTTTAGTGTTACTTAATATGAAGGATGTAGAGCATCTCTGGACAGATTTTAGTTGATCTTTATCTTCTACTGGTTAACAGTTAATTATAAGCGGACGATCTCAAATGGGTGGTACACAGATTTAATGATACATTATTCCCGCTTCATGGTTGTGGAAATTTCTAAGAATGCAAAGCAAATGTTTGCATGTGAAACAAGTTAATATTGCTGCATATTCAGAGAACGAAAAATCACCAAACTGTACAAAGCGTTTGTTAATGACGCCATGTAGTCTTGGTAAAGTCTTGGAGTAAATGGTTGACTACGCGTTAATATGTGATGCACCAAATGATACCCGGCTGTTCTTTTTGAGGAGAAATTACCTTTAAAGCAGTGCAACAGTTAGTTGCAAGCAATATATCGTATGAAAAGCGTGCAACGCCTTTAAAAAGACTAGGTATAATTTCACTACTTAATACATTATGTTTATTCGGTGAATGTTAGTGAGGAAGTAGTGAAGTGGTTACCGAAATTACCCGAGGTTATTCAGTATGTAGCAGACAGGTTAGTCGACGAAACAGAAGTATTAGCGACTGATAAAGCTTTTGTTGTACGATAATTTGGGGTGGACGATAACGAAAACACGGCGAACCGTCTTGAGGAGTATACACTTGTAGAGGATGCAGTGATAATGATTGAGGTAATGTATAGGATCACTGAGGTGTTGAGAGAAATATATGGTGTTTCGTACAACAAGCGACTCATTGGCAAATAGTGTCAAGAGACCTGATACACTAACAACATCAGATAATATTTGGTAGAATAATTACAACTTGTTGAATGTCTATAATCCCAGCCCAGAATTCGTCATGACGCTTGTGGGACGATGTGATAACTAATTAACGTTCAGAAACTCGTTTATTTTTTATCACAGTCAGTGAACTTGTGTTGCTACTGCAAACGGTATATTTTCAAATATTTTGGATAATTAGGTTATATACGCTTGCAGTCATTAGTGTGGTTGCTGTTGATCTGGTTTCTAGGGTAAAAATAACTAGTATTCTCAAGGCTTTATATATCAACCGATCAGGTTTGTGTGGGTAGTTTGCTTGGACCTGGCATCATGGGTGTTTGTTGCCGGACGAGGTGTTTGTTTTTAACAAGCACTAGTACAAACTGGTATAACGTGGCACAGAATTGAGGTCTTATGATGGTGTCTTAATTACAGCAGAAGAAACTCGTGTTTTAACTCCATAGTTAATGTATGTGTATTCGATTACATTATCTCTGAAATTGTAAAGTTTGGTAAGAATTGCATGAGTTATGCTAACAATCGTTGCCAACTGAGCCTACCTGGAATATTCAGTGGCATGAATCAAAATATTTCAAACAAAGTGGCTCACAAGTTGTGGATATCAGTGGTTATCATGTTCATTACAGTGGGATTGCACCAACTTATTTACCTTAGTTTGTGCGATTGCTCAATGATTATAGATTAAACTCTTAAATAGTTGATCGTTCAATTCATATTAATGGTGAAGCGGATACTAGGAATAACAATAGAATCTTGTCTTTACAGTGTCGAGTGACATAATAACCAAGGAATAGATGACTTTACAACCCAGTTGTAGTTATTATGAAAGCAGACAGAAAGTAATGACGTGGATCAGAATATTTTGGAACTTTATTTGGGGTATGTCGGAATTCATGATAAATGGTTCTAAGGCCTACCGTTGTCAGTCCTGAAAGCTAACTACCTGCACAACAACTTGATTAATGTATTAAAGTTGTGGACTACCGTTATAGCAAAGTGGCCATTTGAAGTTCATATGGTCTGCATTTTGGCTACTTACTCAAGTTCCTTTTCCCCCATATATTAACGGGTAAAATTTACATTGCCGAGTTCACTTCAGGGTCGAATTGCCTTGTTAGGTGCTTGTTCCGTTGTTTTTGTTTAAGTGTTATCGCATCCGTTTTCACTGTAACTTATTTATCTTTATTCTGGTTGTCACATCTTATTACACCTAGCACAAAGTTTTATTCTGTAAAGATTTGTTGGAAACGGCTTAAGAACGCCCTGAGAATTAATTTGTCCGGATCACAATGTGTAGTAAGTCGGCAAAGGCTAATTTGAGTATGGCCAGAATAAGCTAGTCCCAAGTGCTTTGTGAGTGCAAAAGACTAAGAAAAAAAGACTGGCAAAGTAGCTGCCCAATTCTTTTTTACTTTAAATACACACAGGATTGTGAGAAATTTATCAAGCCAATGAGCCGTATAAGAACTGGCAGTGAGTACAAGAATGTACTAATAGCTGCTGATAAAACACCACTACAACGCAGAACTCGTAGCAGGCATAACGCCACAGCTCATAATCTAAACGAACCTAACATAAACTATCAAATCAGAACAATCCTAGCAAAGCTAGTCCTACAGTAACCTGTGGTGAACGTAATATGCCATCGGAACTTTCAACCACACCGACTAAATTTAAAACTGGAGGGCCACATGATTTAAATGAACTGACCAGCTCGCCCTGTGTAAACCAGAATACTATGGTATTAGAAACGGAAATAGCTGCCGACCTTATCGATTTAGACACTACTCCCCTAAAGAATACGATCGATCCTCATGCTAAAGTGCTGTGCGAGGAAACGTTATACACTTCAAAGCATCGCTGCACTGCAAAGACAATAAAGGAACTCAAACATTGGCATAACGATAGTAATGAGTACCTACGCACTGGGAATAGATTCTCTCTCTTAGAATCAGGCAACAAACCTCAAACCAACAGTACTAAAAAGACCCAAAATAGTCGGAACCTTAATAGGTTAGATAATAAAATTAACGGCAAACCCCAAAATATTAGGCAAACTAAGCCTCTGCCATCTAAAATAAAAACTAATACTCAGTGTGGTAATAAACGAATTCTCTCCTCCCATCCTTACGCTAAACCAAATAAATACTCAGAAAAAATCGGAGTGACACACTCTACAGTGCCAGAGTACCAAATACTATTGGCCCAAGACATTACTACACAAAGAAGCCACCCATTACCACTTATTCCATCTCAGTTCCAAATGAACAGTAGCATGGCTCACCACAACCATGGAAAATATCCGCACCACCAATATAAGTGGCCACATAGACATGAAAATCTACAACCGAGACAATTCCCTAGAGCATATTCCCTAAATCCCAACCAAATGTACTCGAACTCCATACCACTAAACAACAGAAACCAACATAAGAACCCGATGGGATCCGCCTACAAGATACCTACAAACCTTGCTCAACAGGCTTATTACACCTACACTAATAGTCCAGCACTTTCCTTTGGCGGCCCAACGGTCACATCGAGATCGTACAAATCACTAATAAATCCCCCTCAAACTTCAGTGTATCATGACCACGGGTTGCTTCGTTATGCCTCTATGGCATACAATGACAATGTGCCGATGTATAATTGCTTGCTGCCCACATACAATCCACCAGAATTTTTTCATATGAACCGCTATCCACAGTATTCTCTTCCCCAATAGACTCAAACAGAACCTCGAATCGTAACTTAGCACCTTTTACAAACAATGAATCCCTTAAGTCTACCTTCTCACTATCCCGCCATACTCGCCTCACTTCCTCCCCTGTTCAGTCCTCACTTATTCCACATCGTCATATAGATAGTACCCTGCCAAGTGACAAGGTACCCTCTCCCAACCCCCTAGTGGCTAATGTCTCGCTGCTATCACTCCCCTATACTCCATTTTCTTCTTCCATTCCAAACAGAGTTCATATGGATTCTCCACTAACTCAGGTAACCCGTGACCTATCTAATTTGATTAGTCCCATACAGTTCTCCACTATTCTATTTAACTCCCGTTCCCACTTCAATAAAATCACTCATCTTAAATCCCTAATGTACTCAGTTAACCCATGCTGTGTCCTAATAACTGAAACTTGGTGTACTCCCGATATCTCAGACCTTACACTTCAAGTTGATAACTATGTCATATACCGCAAAGATAGGAATTCAGGAAAAGGCGGAGGATGTATAATATATGTTCGATCCGATTTTTCATCATCTCTTATCTCCCCAAAAGGTAGTGAACTTTTAGATGACGCTATATTTGTCAGTATTGACAACTGTTCCCATTATCAATTCCTGATAGGTTGTATTTATAGACCACCTAATGCTACCCATACTTTACCCAACAATTAGGTCATTTATTCGCATCATTATCATTGCTTCCTATGACCAAGTTGATAGGAGGAGATTTCAATATGCCTTCTGTTACTTGGAACCCCTTGCATGGACCTCCACGCCTTGATAAATTCTTTGGAATACTTGAAAGTAATGCATGGACTCAAGTAGTACGTAAAGCTACACGAAAGTCCAACTTATTAGACTTAATCTTCTTACAAAATGCCCCAAACTACTCAATCAGTACTAGTCTTGAATTTCCTGGCAGCGACCACAAAGTTGTCATTTGCCAGTTAATTGACAATGAATGTTCATGTACTAAGAGTAAAACAAACGATCCTAGTAACCCTAGTAACCCTATGGAGATCTGCGAAGCGTTTAGTGAATCATTTGCACACTCTTTTACTAGAAATAGTCCACTTATAGGGATGATCAGCAACTTTAACCAGCATAAATTAACTGGCTTGAAGTTTACAGTTACTAATGTTAGAAATGCTATAAGATCACTAAAACCTTCATTTAATAGCGGAGAGGATAGAATACCGGTTAATTTGATTAAATATGGTAGCTCAGCCTTCCCAATACTGCTCACAAAATATTTAATCTCTCCTTGGAAGATGGAATTTTTCCTAGTTCCTGGAAAACCACGTATATAATCCCTCACTTCAAAAAAGGCACCAGACTTAGCATTGAAAATTACCGTCCAATTAATCACTCTTCCGTTTTATCTAGAGTCATGGAGAAAGTTATAAAAGAGGAGATTTACACTCACATAGTTAAGCACAAGCTAATTAAATCTTCCCAGCACGGCTTCATGTCTAAGAAATCCTGCATAACTTGCCACCTAGAATACTTCGACTATATAATAAACAATAGAGATGACGGAAAATTAATTGTTACCCTATACTTTGACTTCACTAAAGTGTTTGACAAAGTACATCACTCATCTCTCTTATATAAATTACAAGCTTTCGGGATAACGGGCAAACTGCATGATTGGTTAGCTTCGTTTTTGAAAGATCGCATTCAATTAGTGAAACTAGAACGATATCTCTCACATCCTCAAAATATCACCAGTGGTGTCTTCCAGGGTTCAGTAATTGGACCATTGTTATTTATTATGTATGTTAATGACATATGCCACTGTTTTCAAGAGGGTAAGACCTTTATGTTTGCGGACGACCTCAAAGTTGTCTATACATTCAACCCAGATGAAGGTCGAAATATTAACGACATAATACAGAGAGATCTCAATAAACTAAGCAAATGGTGTGATAAATGGTTTCTTCCCCTTAACACACAAAAGTCAGGGTACCTATGTTTCGGAGAATCTAACCCCGAGATTAACCTACACCTTAACGAACATGAATTTTGTCATCTAAATAGCGTCTGTGATTTAGGAGTAAGATACTCAAGAAGTCTATCCTTTACCGAGCATGCTTCATCACAGGTCTCTAAAGCTCGTAGACTTATTGGTTTTATTCATCGTAACTATCGTCTTAGCGAATCTAAAGTTATTCTTTATAAAACTTGTGTTAGACCTCTACTTGAGTACTGCCCAATTATATATAGTTGCATGCGTTCACTAGATCGGCAAAAAATAGAGAAAGTTCAACGGCATCTTACTAGACTATTAACCCCTGGCCGACCCTATGATGCTAGATGCTGTGCTTGGAATTTAGACCCTTTATGGGTCAGAAGGATTAAACTTAATCTTACTATATTCTATAAAATTCTTCATAAAGAAATTATAACAGATTGTACTGCCTTGACATTTGCTGGAAAACATAAGTATGACTTGCGGAAACAAAACTCTCTGGTAACAGTGCAGAGAGCTACTAGTAAGCTAAAATCCTCCTTCTTTGTTGCACGTTACGCTAACCTTTGGAACCGGTTACCAGAAAGCATACGACAATGTAACTCATTGTCACAGTTTAGATTGGCAATAAACCTACACTTGGACAATGCCGGCATCTGTAACTTACTTAACACAACTTATATAGACTATGGTATATTTATCAATGGACCTCCTGGCATTTAATTCTACTTATAACTCGACTAAACAATAAAAGGCACTTGTAGACTTTAAAAGCTTTTTAATTATTCACCTACAGGCAATAGAACGTTTTTCTACCTAGAAGAGAGTGCTTTGGAAACTCGTAATGTCTATGCACTTCTTAGAGGTGATGTAGTATGTCTTTATTCCCCCATACTTTATCTTATAGGATAAAGTAGATCTGAAATTTACCATAGTTATCTCTAGTATCAGTTGACGTTTCCCAGAATAAAAAAGTCGAATAACAAATGAGATTTAGTTAATCCAATATGTACACTTTAGGTCTCACTATAATCAGATGTACTTAACTGATTCTGTGCCCTCTCGCGCTTTCGCTTGTTCCTTTTCTTTATCTTTTCAGTTCCCAACTATCGTGTCACGCTGAAAATATAACCCAAAGTCCACGCTGGAAAGGAAATTGCATCTTTGTGTTCTACTCATGATGTTTTAATATGTTACCTCCAATCTCCATCGTCCACCTACAAGGTGCCGTCCCACACAAGGACATGTTCGTACTTGACGCCACAATAGACTATTTCAAACAACTGTGTGGTATCTAAATCTTCCTTGTGTCGCGTCTTTGACACTCCTTTTTTGAATTGATTACATATATTAATAAGTGTTCTCTACTAATACATTCCTGAAAACTCAAGAATGAAATGTATCTTCCAGCTTGTCTTGTAAATGGTATTATTAGTCAAGCATTCATTTCGCAAAAACTTTGTGTTCCATTGTAAAAGAGTTAAACTTTCTGTATCATAATGACCATGCCTGTAAACTGGCGTGATTTCTGTAATAAATAAATAAATTTGTTATTTACCAGATGCGTGTTAGTTTTAAGAATCAGAGCAACCTGACTTAGAGGGATTAGCATCATTTGGTTTAGTTGTAACCGCTGGACGGCACGAGCTATAGCGCACTCTCTATTGATATATCTAGATCAACACATCCTGCTTCATTTTGTTGTGGTCCATTAGTGGTCCTTCAATCAATCTCCGGCAAACCAAAATGACCCTCAAATTTTCAAGCATAGGTGGCCATATATATTTTTGGTACGGATAATCACCAAGGTTGAAGTGACCCATGCTACTATTCAGTTGGGACAGAGATGATACGAGCGGTAGGAGGTGGCTTCTGTGTTCAGGATTTTCCTTCCGGAGCGATGATACTGGACATTCTAATGGGGGGTAGCAGTCAAGCGTGTCACTGTCTTTTCCGGAGTATTTATGAGGATTAACGCTGGGGTGGATGTTCAACATGGATGATGTGGCGCTTAGGAGGGTTAAATACTGTACCAACCCTACAAGTTCACTGTAAGAATGTATGTATGTATTATCAACACAGAACCTGGCACATGTGCTCAGGGTTTCAAGTTGCCATACCTCTATGGCACTGCAAGATTAACACCACTACCATTAGTAGACGTTACTTCAATAAAATAAAGTAATAGTAATCACGAGGAGTTTGAACATGAAAAATAGGGTTCACTAGGGTATGTTAAATAAATTACCATCCAACCAAGCAACAAATTGTTAACAAATATGCTATCTTTCATGACAACTGAATATTTGACAAGCCGAAGGGAAAAACACATATTAGGTCCTAGTTAGGGTGGGACGTATTTGGGCTCATAACTATAACAACTAAATAGTTAATAAACAGAAAATAGACCTGAGGGTTGCACAGAGAAAGATGATGACAATATAGTAACTATAGTTACATTTGTTAAATACACAAGTGGGTGTACACTGTTGTGAGAAAATGAACACTACGCGCGAAATATTCAAAAGCAGTTGTGAAATAGTGCTTATGGATACTGACCACAGTGTAATAGTCATATATATCTCTGATCAATAATTAAGGCTTGGGCCCGGGATGGTTTTAGTTAGTGTATAGTTTTTAACAGAATGTTAGGAAAGTATGGTATTGGGTGAACCTTCATCTTGTGAAATATCCAATTGTTCTGCCAAGTGAAGCGCTGTCCTACACACAGGTTGTGCCGTAATGCACCCATTGTATCCATTAGCAGCAGGTCATATCCACAGTAGTAAAGGTGGGAGTGACGTATTCCACTTGATGTGATGATCCTGTGCCACCGGCGGGCTCCTTAGTTATTGCTGCGAACGTCCTATTAAAACATAAGTTGCTTCAAAGTAAACAGTTTTATTTATATGCTAGGCACTAAGAAGACGACTGAGCTTGCAGGATAATGTAAAATAAAAGTGCAGTCCTTAGTCCTTATTAATGGTCGATGGCAAGCTATAACTATAGATCCATCTGCCTGGGAAAGCTTGAACAAAGCTCTTTACTGATGTGTCATTAATGCGGCGAGCAATCGTTGCGAAAATACTCCTAAAAACTAGCGCTCAGCTCTGTATACAAACTTATAGCTTAGGACCGTCCTGTTGAATGGTGACTAGAATTGTGAGGTTGACGACTAGTGACACCGTTACGGTTTGTAGGTCACACAGTGGTAGAACATCAGCCGCGACAATAGTATTTTCACTATTGTTATTATTATATTCTGAAATTTAGTGCAGAATTCACACCAGCCTACAGGCGTGATAATAATGATTCAGGAGGTTAACTCAGGTACACAAGAGAACAAATGTTACAAAAATATTTGTGTGGATAGAGACATTTACAATACACTAGATGCACGTGTCGGGGGATAATATGGAAGTACGTAACAGTCCACCACCTATCGACAGATACTGTATAATTCTGGAGGTTCAGAGATACACGAGTAGGGAATATTTACTAATAAATGCAATTAATTAAGGTAGAGCCGTAATAGTAAAACCAGGAAAATTTAGATAGTCGATAATCATTTTAAGTAGTTAATTGTGTCGCCAAGTTCTAACCTGACCCTATATTGACAGTGTTTCGTAAGAGAACTACTGAGACTGGATATACCATGTTAGGATATCATGATTAGTCCGCAAAGACGCGCATCTCTTTTCAGCACAGATACTTGGTGGTGATTTTGATATGATTCGGCACTTGTGAACTGGGAAGATGGAGAGTGTAAAAGAATAAGAAGCAATGCCAGAGGACACAAATGATCAGTATAGTATGGCAGTTAGCAGTGGCATTAAACAGAATATATTTGCTGTTTCTTTCGTCTAAAATAACGTTGATTACTATTGAAAACAACCAAAATAGATTGTGTTAGTCGTAAGTAAATTGGTAGGGGATGCATTGTTACTTGTTCGGTATACTATATATGATGATGTGGATTAAGTGAGGACCGAACAAGAACAGGTTTGAAACAAATATGGCGAGATAACAGTGGCAGACATTGGAGCTTTGTTGTTTGCATAAAATGCTAAGTTGTGAGTCGAAGTTCCACCTGGGTCCATCGGAATGGGAAATGGGGTGGATAACGGTTTGTGTAAAAAAGCTAATGAAATATAAGCAGGCAAACAGTGAATATTATTCAGTGGCAAGTTGTGTGCCATATCAGCATATCCAAGCAACCTGTGGTGGTCGTGGTGCACTGAATTTTGATAGATGTTTATTGATGGTGTGCATACAGTTGATGTGAGAGTAAGGCTGCTAAAGAGAAGTGCAGGGCTGTTGGTACAGGTGTGGCGGGCCTACTAAGCAGGGTACAAAGGTATCTTGTAAGAGTGCTTCGCCCAATCATCATATCGATTTTTTTTACTTAACGGAGATAGGTTCGAGCACAGCTGGTTAGCTTTCAAACAATGCGCCGGCTGCGCATTTCCCGCACATAAGGTCTGTCCTGACATGTTGTTAAGAGTTTGGGAGTATGTCCTGCCCTGCTAAAGATATGGTATCTGTGACATTAGTCCAATCCACAGGGGGTCGATTCGTAACGAAATACATCTCCATAGTACCTGGTGCGAGGTACGAAATGTCCACTTGCTTGGAGTATCCCTGCTGCTATGTTGGTTTTATATATAATTTTGGAGAGCTATGGCTGGTTCTCAGTGTAATATTATTTACAGCGAGTGGTATGGCTTCAGCAAACTAAGGAAAAGCTTTGTTCTTTTTTGTCTTTGATGTCATGGGTGAAGCCCGTGTGCCTTTGTAGGTTTGGGTTTTGGGGCATCTTGAAGCCTAAAGGTAGCATTGAGGTATGCAGTAATTTTCCTCTAGTTCCCAATTTATAACCGTATACGGGCTGCTTATTACTTGGCTATTATCTGACAGTTACCTAATATCTAGTGGACTTATAATGAAGTCCTCAGAATGATAACAGCCTTGGAGGGCATTACTAGCATTTCTGTATTTCCTAGTAAGAGTAAATAGATCAACAGTTGATGCCTGAGTTGTCGACATGTCCGAATCGATGCAGTTATCGTTCCTAGGTTTGGCTAGCTTTATGTAGGGTAGGAAGTACTTATCGATTTGAGTATAGCTGGTAAAGGGTGTAGCATCGTCGGATAAGATAGGAAAATTGAGTTCTGTCCTGGTTCAAGTGTAATTACGCCGTGATTAATGTGAATAAGGTGGTCATCCATTCTTCCTTGTAAAATTAGTTTGTCGGCAACTAACTTTATATGCTTAGGGCCAGTAACAGATCTAATGTTATCTACGGAGTTGATAAAACACAGTCAGAAATGTCGTGAAGTGGTACAGTACTGGAAAACTAGTTAGTCTTCTGCAATAGCACGAGACATGTATTATATTATAGGCTTTCAGAATGATCGTCTTTGTTTTACGTAGAGGGGACTTGATGAATGGGATATCATTGGTGAAGCGGAAAATATATTCAGGCTGGATAGCCTCCCTTGGTGGGTGCCTGTCATACGACATAGCAAATGAACGCTGAAGCTGCCTATGACCGGTGAAAATTACAGTCATGGTCTTACAGTAAATAACACAAGTGTCTTATTTCAAGGAACACTGCTAAAAACGTACTTTCCAACCATCCTAGAAAATGACTGCTCAGTATTATCATCTGTGGACACAAGAGCCCAATAAAATTAGAGGAGGCTCAAGAAGACTTTACCAAAGGTCTTCTGGAATATTCTAATACAAAAGATTATCTCATATTGCAACCTGAACCGTTTTGAGTTGTGCTTATGGCTAAACTTTTTGTCTGTTACACCTCAGTATAATCACCAACCTAAACTATTTATTCACACAAGCCACATAATGATGAAACCATGTACAGTTGCCCCAGGACCGTTTTGCTGCCCATTGTCTAACTTTGTATAATAGGTTCCCTATAAGTCTTCGCTGCCGAAGGTGTATAACTGGATCGAAGACTGAAGTTTATATCAGTTTGCCTAACGACGGTTTAAACAATCTTTTGTATCTTTCAGAAATTAGCAATATCATGCATAAACAATGTCCCTATTCTAGTTAAGCCACCTAAAGAAAAAGGCATATTCTGGGTTAGCTTGCCAATACATATTCCCCAATCTTCTACTGAGTTCTTTTTACGTTCTATATATCTAATCGTGTTTATTTACATTCCATTTCAAATTTTCTACCATCAAATATTACTTATATAGTCGTACATAACAATATTCCCTATATCGTAGTTTGACCCTATTAATATTTATGTCTAATCGTTGCTGCCAAGACAGATGGAATGTTGACAGCGTTCAATACTATTCAATCAAATCGTTATTCGTTGTTGAACATCTATAACATCTGAACAGACTGATTGTGGCGCTAGTGCGACAATAAAGTATCTAGCATATGCTCGTAAGAATAGAAAATTGTTTAGTAACGAATTGTTTGGAAACTTGTTTGTCGCATGATAGTCAACAAACTTGTGTTACTGTTGTAAACGTTGTGTCCTCAAGCAGCAGATAATATGCACTTACTGTTTAAGGTGTTGTTATTGCCCATCTGGCTACTGTGGTAAGAATAACTAGAACTCTGAAGGCTCACTAAAATAACTTACTTACTTGACAATTGTTCAAATGACGTAAACTGTAAATACCCCGCCATCCCTCCCTTAAGATTATTTTCTCCATGTTTCATTTAGTTAGATAAATGAAAGATACTCATTGTATTGTAAAAATTCGCTTCAGCTTAAAGTATTTTCTGATTTGTTTTTGAGGTTGTACAATCATTAATATATACATTATTTATAAAGATGATAAGGTAATACATGTTAACGATAATAAGTGAAAAAACACAACAACAGTAAACAAACCTTATTCACACGGATTTAAAAATGTAGTTAAGCATTTATCAAAATGTTACGGAAGTTAAACAAAGACTATTAAGTTTGAAAAAACAACTTACAAATTGAGTTAAGATGGACTTTTTTCATAAAGCTGCGACGAAACGTTAGTACTCGGCTTTTTGCATTCACATTTCTTTACGGATTTCGTATAACTTATATCATTTATAACTGCACATAAATGTTAACTGCCTAAACGTACTTAAATTAACTTATTTGCGACCATACTGAACATTAATATCCTATGCAGAATCGCATATATGAATGCTTCCATTAAAAATCTAAAACAGCTTCTCACAACAGTTAATTATTAATAAGTTGTGCGTATATAAATAAATAGACAAATAAGGCCTTTTCATGAAGAACTTATTGTGCCGAATGTGTGGCGCGAAAGCAGTAATATGAAAAGAGAGGTGAGAGGTAAGGTCCTGATCGAGACGAAATGACCTACTAACTTTTACCAAGGCCTCTTATAATCATTTGTTTTTGAGGTTGTACAATCATTAATATATACATTATTTATAAAGATGATAAGGTAATACATGTTAACGATAATAAGTGAAAAAACACAACAACAGTAAACAAACCTTATTCACACGGATTTAAAAATGTAGTTAAGCATTTATCAAAATGTTACGGAAGTTAAACAAAGACTATTAAGTTTGAAAAAACAACTTACAAATTGAGTTAAGATGGACTTTTTTCATAAAGCTGCGACGAAACGTTAGTACTCGGCTTTTTGCATTCACATTTCTTTACGGATTTCGTATAACTTATATCATTTATAACTGCACATAAATGTTAACTGCCTAAACGTACTTAAATTAACTTATTTGCGACCATACTGAACATTAATATCCTATGCAGAATCGCATATATGAATGCTTCCATTAAAAATCTAAAACAGCTTCTCACAACAGTTAATTATTAATAAGTTGTGCGTATATAAATAAATAGACAAATAAGGCCTTTTCATGAAGAACTTATTGTGCCGAATGTGTGGCGCGAAAGCAGTAATATGAAAAGAGAGGTGAGAGGTAAGGTCCTGATCGAGACGAAATGACCTACTAACTTTTACCAAGGCCTCTTTAATAATCTTGAAAAGCAATCATGCTTACAGTAAGAATATAAGGTCTTCTGAAGTCCTTTTACTAAACTGGTTAGGAGCTCGAGCAAATGACTAAAATTAGAGATTAGACGTTCTCTGCACAGCAAAAATACATCCCGATAATGACCGACTTTTTTATGACGACTTCGTAGTAGATCAAGACAGGACGCTAAAATTCCAGTGCTTTACTTTTCTTCTAACAATGCTACCATCCAAATTCATTTTGATTTGTTTGAATAAATCAACTGAGTAACCTAACATTTTCGACTCGTGAGGCTTCTAAAGATGTCTACAAGTTATCGCTAACCTCGTTTTAAATGAGGGCGTAATTGTCAATAGTTCGTAGATTTTCAGACTTTTTGATGCAACTTTGGCTCACGTTTGTAAGGGTAGCAGGAGTTGACATTGAGGTCGACTTTAACCAGCGAGAGCACAGTTGCAGGTAAAACAATAATTTGTTGTAAAAAAATTAAAAACGTAAATAAAAATTACACGAGATACATGGTTTTCTAAATAATTCATGAACCTTTGGAGGTTGGAAACAGGTCTATAGATTTTAAAGTCATAATATAAACAGTATGGAAACTCATCTATATGACTTCAAGCCATGTTTTTTTCTAGAACCTTTATAATATTTGAGAAACTCTTTTAGATGTGAACAATATTTTTCGGTGTTTTGTGTGTGAACACCAGTAGTTGGATGCACGAAACGCATTTTATAAACGACGACACGGTAAATTCATTCAACCTTTTGAAGTAGCCAATAAGCTTACCAGTAGTTTGCATAAATTGAATTGGCATTAAGGTTCTTGTAGTTCAATCTAGGGCATAATGTATATGTCCCTTTCCTAGTGTTCTGTCGTAAACTCCAAGAAATTGCCAGTGAGATCAAAGTAATTAGTACTTACCTATTTACTTCGCAGACATCTTTCTTCGTCATATTTTGGTGAATTTGACTTTTACGACCGAACTAATAAAGAACAACTGGGACGTTTCAAGTTTACAGCAACCACCTGAAAACATCATGTGGACTAGGAAAGGTCTTGTAAATCTAATGGATGATAATGAGCCTGCAAAAAAAGTTTTAGATTGTGAATGTGGAACGGAAATGATGGTATTTTAAAAACTTAAGTAACTCTAGATTGCTATTTTTCGGTACACTGAATGTTAGTGTAAGAAGTTCATTAGGCCGGATCGCTTTTTTACCCATTTCAACTTAGAAGTGAGGCAGATTCTTGTATCAGTCGCCCTGTCAATACTAAAAGAAAATACATTCTACCTGGAACAATAATATATAATGACAAATGGAATTTTTAAGAATCACTTTCAAATATGATCTATATACACAGGGTTATAGTGCACAAGAAATATTTCGTTGACTCATCAAGGGGACTTCATACAAAGAATACTAAAACAATGTTGTGTTGAGTATGGTGTTATTCGCAACAGTACTTTAGAAGAATACTTATATGAAATACATCGTGAAACTAAGTCCAACGAATGCTAAAATAACTTTAGTAATTTTTTGATAAGATAAAAGTAAACTTTGCATAGATTTCAATTTCAGTCATAAACAATTTATTAGAAATTGTGAAATTCTCATTATGTTTCAGATTATGGTTAGGGCTTAGTATTTTTTGAACATATGCTTATTTCACCTTTTGCCAAATATTTTCGTAGAGGAGGCATATTACAATGAGTCATGGCTTAAAGTTCTTTAATAAACCACAAGAGTTTGGGGAAAATTGTTGATCGTGATTTAGAAGGTTGTGATTGAATTATTCCGATCAAGGTTTCCAAGGTCATTTGATAGTCACGTAACTTCAGTTCTATAAGTCAAGTCTACTCATACTTTCTCATTCTAATGGCTGTTTCATAGATATCAACAACTTTTCCAACGTTTTCTAGTGACAGATTTAAACGTAACATTATTTCTGAGCAGATGTCTTTGCAGTATGATACATTTCTTACATGTGTAAGTGATGACGCCAGAAAAACAGGCAACCGTATTACCTGCAACACAACCAGCATGCAGGTTTTCCTAAATGTCAGTTTACACTGGCAAAAGAAGCTGCTTGTTCTTTTTGATTTATTTTGCTAGCAACCATCAAACCTGAAGATGACTCTCATTCGCTCTCTTAAGTTTGCCAGCACAGATTAGTCACACCGCAACATGATGCAAAGAAATTGATGTTAGTTCATTGTGAAAATATTAGATCTATAAATACTCACGATGGAACCACTTTACTGTAAAATATGCGTTCAGAAAAATCAGTCGCTGTAGCAAATGTATTTATTTATGGTAATGTACATTGACTCTAATAGACGTCATCTAAACTTCTGACGTCCAGTAGTATAAATATCATCGAGACGTGATCGGAAATGATTTTGCGATCAAACTTACTTCTGGGATGTATTGGGAGATTTATCAAAGTAGATGACATTATTACCCCGTAAACCTAACTCACAACTAAGTGGTACCTATGATTTAAAGGGTAACATATTCATAAGGTTATCTTTTGCTGATCAAGCCGCATTACAAACTTCTGATGCTCATACATCTATCAACTTTCATTTTAACTCGAATCTCAGTGAATCGAAAGCAGTTTCTTTTAGGACCTGTGTTAGGCTATTACCTTAGTTGCATACATTTCTTAGATAGTCTGTAGAGAAATTCCAAAGATATTTAACAAAAAAATAACTCCTGAGCAAGAGAATGATAAACATCACACTTTGAACTTATGCCCTTGATAATTTGGAAGAGTTGAACTTAATTATACTTTACGGGATTCCACACAATAAAACTATGAGAAATACGTTCCTAAAAGAATGTAAGCCTTACAGGATAGCGACTCTATAGTAACAGCATCGAGAACTTAAAGCAAATTGCAAGTACTCTTTGCTACGCACTACGCTAACCGACTAACATTAAGCAATCGAGTGACTGCTCATCAAGACTCAACCTTCTCTCAAATAGCTAATTTAACCAAACAGGTGTTGGAAAATTCAGTCCCCCAAAAACTTAGGTATTTAAAAACCAAACATAAGACTGTATTGATTTATTTTGTGTGTCTTATTTTTCAAACTCACTTCACATTCAGATATTTCAGTGTGAGATATCTTCACTTAAATCTAAATATTACTCCAGTCTAAATATTATGACATTTAACCGTGTTAATCAATTCAAATTGCAAAATAATCATTTACGTTAACTCCGAAAGGTTAATTTATTTGATGACCTTAACACATAATCACCGTAACTTAATTGATATATAAACAATTGATCTGTGATCCTTATTACTGACTACTTGACTTCGACTGTCTACCAACCAGCCACCCTGCATATCATAAAAGCAGAAAACATCACAGCTAGATCCTGACGGATCTCTTACAGTGATATAATAATAGGCGTCTATAACTTACTTGATACCTCATATTTATACCGGGCTATCTTTATTTACAAATCGACTAGCATCCAGACCCCATAGTCCATTACAAACGTCCTATTCACAGAAAGTACTATCATCTCTTCTAGAATGTACGCATTCGCTAAATGACGTTCTCGGACCTAGTGATGTCTGGATATAACGAGAATTCTGTAGAAGCCATACCTTTTTCTATTTTCACTTAAGCTCAGACAGATATTACAAAGTCAGCTTGATTACCGTCGAATCTATTGCATGACAGCCATAAACAATCGCCAGTACACAGTGACAAAAATCCGTCGATATAGTTAGTAGATAACATTTAACCAATATCCTTAACGTAACTTCAGTTCGCTTTCTCTTTCGTGCATCTTTATCTAGTTGGTTTTCATAGTTTTAATTTATTACTGTACTATTATCTACTTTATTTTCATTCAATTAATTCGTTGGTTTTCCTATTAATAAAAGCTTTACTCCACCTATATTTCGTAGACTATTAATTTTTCGGGCTACTTCATTTAACCTTTGTCTTTTTCTTAATACACTGTACCCACACTAACTGAGCCCGTCCATTATATTACGATACAGCATGGATATTGAACTTTTAATTAACGGATTTAGTGGTCAATGGCTTATGTAATAAGATATTTGTTTTGATGACGTAAATTTTAACATGAAGTCACTGGTAATGAGGCTGAACCATGTTAATAGGTACAGACTGCCTGATCAGGGTCAGCGTGATGATTGTAACCGGTGGTTAGACTTTGGGTGATATGGCTAAAATCGTTCGCAATGGCGCTGGTGCATCTATTCCTTGTTCTCCTCCAAATTTGAAGTTTCTGAATTCATCATAACTTTATGTTTACTGAATTATATTTTCCAAAATCTTATCTCCGATCTCTATTCCTTTCCATTAATACTAGCTCTGTTACTACCTCCCCTACTCTGGGATTCAGTCCGACAATCTCATCTTCCTCTGCTAATTGGGGTATGGTAACTTGGACTGATTTACGTACGTACTATTTTCTACGTTGTAGCTGACTGATACATATGAAGTAAATAATCGCATGCGTTCATTATTTTTCACTGAAAGTAGACTTTTAAATTCAAATTGACAATTCCTTCAATATTTAGTAACCATATTTGTCACCTTAGAATTCCATAATGCTTTCTTTTACGTTGTAACTGACTAACTGAGAAATCTGAACGTTAAACGTGTCAACTTTCTATTCAAGGGTTGTATTTGGATAATTAGAAGTAAACACAGACGACAGATGGAGGCTTGCACATTCAATTAACTCTATAACTGTATATGCGAGTGTATCTATAGTACTTCCTATGAGCCGCCACGATCTGGAAATTGTTGTACATGAGATGGTAACCCCCAGAACTAAATTTAATAGAATAAGAAGTTATCAACTTGTCTCTTACTTAATAAGTTGAGTATATATCCTTAAGACAATCCTATCTTCTAGATGTACGTCGGCAAGTATTCAGTCAATTGCTTGTTTATCAGAAGAAGTTGCAATCTCAGTTATTATTTGCTTTAAAATAACGAGAGATCTGTTCGAGTCTGGTTTTATTACCTCCTTTAGCTGTTCCGAAAATTTGTCTGATAATAAGAAACTCAATCAGCGATCACCTGTTAACCTATGTGGAGCATAGGCCACCGACCGGCATTCTCTAACCAACTCTCTTCTGGGCTTTCCTTTCCGTTCACTCTCTCCATGTCTATCTCCGATTCCCGAAGAAATGTGTTCCTGGGTCCTCCTTTTTTACTCTGGCCCCCAGGATTCCAAAATGTGCTTGTCTCGTAACATAGTTAGATGGTTTCCTCAATGTGTGTCCAATCCACCTCCAACGTCATTTCCTAATTTCTTACTCGGCTAGATTTTTGTTGGTTTGTTCTCTATCACGGAAGGTTGTTGTTAATGGTATCTGACCAACAAATCCGAAGTATCTTACGCAGACAGTTGTTTATAAATACTTGTAGTTTTCCAAGTTTCAGCTCCGTACAACAGAAGTGTCTTCACATTTGTATTGGAAATTTTAACTTTATTATTGACTGAAAGTTGGTTTGAGTTCCAGATGTTTTTAAGTCATAGAAATGCTGCCCTTGCCTTACCAATCCGCACATTCACATCCGAATCAGACCCTCCTTGTTTGTCGATGATGCTGCCCAAATATGTAAAGGTTTGCACATCTTCCAGAATTTCTCCGTCAAGTGTAATTGGGTTAATGTTCGCTGTTTTATATCGAAGGATCTTGCTATTCCCATTGTGTATGTTGAGGTCTACTGCTGCCGAGGCTGCTGCTATATTGTTCGTCTTCATCTGCATTTGATGTTGTGTGTGAGATAGAAGAGCTAGGTCATCTGCAAAGTCCAAGTCATCTAGTTGCGTAGATGTTGTTCATTTTATTTCGAGAGTGTCTTCAGATGTTGCAGTCTTCATGATCCAGCCAACCACCAGTAGAAAGAGGAAGGGTGAGAGCAAGCAACCTCGTCTGACACCAGTCTTCACTTCGAATGAATCTGTGGACCGACCTCCATGCACGAGTTTACAGTGCAGTTCGTCGTAAGAACTCCGTATGATGTTGACTATTTTTAAGGGTACGCCATAATGTCGAAGAAGGCTCCATAATATTCTCCTATCCACGCTGTCGAATGCTTTCTCATAGTTGAGAAAGTTGATGTAAAGTGGTGAATTTCATTCAATTGATTGTTTAACGATGAACCATAGAGTCACGATTTGGTCGGTACACGATCGGTCTTTACGAAATCCGGCCTGTTGATCTCGAAGTTTGGCGTCGACTGGATTTTTCATTTGGTTCAATAACACTCTGTTGAAGACTTTCCTGGTATTGGAAGTAGAGTGATGCCTCTGTCGTCCTCACAATTGCTGAGATCGTCTTTCTTTGGCATCTTGATGAGGTACCCTTCTTTTCAGTCTGTTGGCACTTGTTCTTCCTCCTAAATTTTGCCTGAAGAGAATGTGGGGTATCTTTGCAGTTGCTTCAATTTCTGTCTTCAGAAGTCTGGCCCTGCTGACTTGCCACTCTTAATTTGTCAAATGGCCATTTTTATTTCTTCGACTGTTGGTGGGGCTGTGTTTATGGGGCATTCCGTGGCTGCTGCTTCGATGACTGGTGGGTTCAGTGGGGCTGATCTATCCAAGAGTTCTTCGAAGTGTTTTATCTATCTGTTTCGTTGTTCATGCACTTCAGTGATTAGTTTGCCAGCCTGGTTCTTGATTGGTCGTTCTGCTTACTGAATTTTCCAGCTAACTTCTTCGTCATATCGTATAATAATAAGGAACTACCATGACTACATTTGACACTCATTAACAACATTGTTTGCTATAGAGAATATCTGGTCTTAAAAAGCAGTACAAACAAAATACACACGGTACCGAGTTGAAAAGAATAGGCAACAGTCTCCTGAGGCAAGATAATAATAAAGATAACAATAGAAGAAATACATAGAAATTTAAGATCGATGATAAGAAATGAGCTTAATAAAACTTACATATTAATATTACATACATCTCCAGCAAGAAAGACGAATTCATAAAATACTATGTGGGATCTAATACGGTACATTACAATCTACTGGAACTCTTTGAATGTTTATTAAGTAAATTCGATTTGATTAAAAACAATGCGATCATACTAATATACACTTCTAGTAATGTAACTATGTAATTGGGAAAACGTACTAAATACCTATTATATAAAAATAATCCCAGCATTTACATATTCTGAAATGTTTTCTAGAGCAAAAACACGAAGAAAATCAATAGAGACGAATATTTAATGTGGTGTTAAATGAGTGTCGTTTGGATCTTTATACTAAGAAGAGAACCTTGATGGTATGCTCCGGTTAAAAGATAACATCTTCCTAAAAAAAAACAAGTCATCGACCAGAAACATGCACTTATATGTTCTGTGATCTGTATAAAGACGATTAGTATTTCACAATTAATCAAAACTGATCTGACATGGGATGAGTTATTGTAATTTTCCAACAGTATAATTGTAGTTTTGTAGATTAAGCAGGAAGCGACGAAATGTTGTGTGTGAATGAAGAATATTAAGTAAAAAGTGCAGGTTAAATCTTACGGTCAATAATTATCATGAATGGGTTATTATTTATGACAAAAACGCTGACGCTGACCAAATTAATGTGCTAATATTATTAGACGACTCATTTTATCGCCAACATAATATAGCAGTTTCTCATCAGATCATAAATGATCGAATAAGGATGAAAATAGTCAAAAGTAACCAATAAGTATACAGTTTCTCTAGTTCTATTTACTACCATGCCTTTCAGAAAAAGTTATGATTTTTCTGAACGACTAACAAAATTTTAGCAAACTTAAGTTATAACTGGTTAATCGATTTTACATATTGTTTCACAGCTCTTTCTTGTTCGTCATCAATTGACTTCGGCCTAAGACGACGTAATTCCTTAATGGCATCATCGGCGTCTAAATTGTTTTTATATGCAAGATAGCATGCTAAAATTGTTCCAGCACGACCTCTCCCCAGTTGACAATGAACACCAACTTTCTAAAAGATAATCAAGCATTTTAAGCAAGCAAGGGTTATGGAAAATAATAATTAATGCTAATCGCAGTCAGCAAAATAAAGTCAAGAACACGTGTTCACCAAAAACTAATCAATGAGAGCTTTTGAACAGAGGCCTCCTAGAATGTTTAGCTACTACTAACATTCAACTACATAAAAAAGTTTCCACGAAAAACATTTTATTTTTGACGAAAACATTTGTTATCAGTCAGTCAGTCTGCTACAACGTAGAAAATAGTACGTACGTAAATCAGTCCAAGTTACCATACCCCAATTAGCAGAGGAAGATGAGATTGTCGGACTGAATCCCAGAGTAGGGGAGGTAGTAACAGAGCTAGTATTAATGGAAAGGAATAGAGATCGGAGATAAGATTTTGGAAAATATAATTCAGTAAACATAAAGTTATGATGAATTCAGAAACTTCAAATTTGGAGGAGAACAAGGAATAGATGCACCAGCGCCATTGCGAACGATTTTAGCCATATCACCCAAAGTCTAACCACCGGTTACAATCATCACGCTGACCCTGATCAGGCAGTCTGTACCTATTAACATGGTTCAGCCTCATTACCAATGACTTCATGGACTGGTGCTATCTTTTGGTTTGGTCGCCTCTAGCTTTCTACCAGCCTATTCCTACAGCAGACAGCATTGCTCGACGAGGTAGGTGGTGGTTGGGTATATGTGACACATGTCCTAACCACCTCTGCTGATAACGTTTCACTACCTCATCAATAGATTTACCATACTTACCTAGTACTCTATTCCCAACATGCACCAGCAATGCTTCGAAGACAACCATGATAAAATACTAGCAACCTACGAATATCCTCTATTTATAATGGTCATTTTTCACGGTTATAAAGTAGAACAGAGCGCAGTAAACTCGTCCTTTGAACGGAAGACGGATGTCTTGCTTAGGCTACAAGTGATACAGATTGGCAAAAGCCAACTGGGCTTTATGTACACGAGCCAAGATTTTAGCAGACACCAGACCAACAGGACTGATGAGGCTCCTAAGATAAATGAAGAGGTTAACACATCCAACTGCTTCGCTCGATTTCACTAACTTCGGTGCCGAATCAAGCTAATCCTGAAGCAACAGTTAGCACTTAGATGATGAGAATCGCATCCTAAACATGCTTATACCGATGCTTAAGGTAGTCAAGTGATTCTGCATTTTATCAGCATCTCAACCCATCAGAACTATATCATCTGGGTATTCTATGTCAGTAAGTTTATCTCCTGGAAGGAGGTCAACCCTTGAGAACTCAGACAATGAAAATGTTTACTCTGAAAGCATGCTATTGATAAACGACGTTAGAAGCAGGCCCAGAATTGGATTGTTTAAGCCTCCAACTAAAATTACTGGCCAACAATATCTTGATATCAAAAGAAATTTGGTAATCATGCTAGACGATGCTTCCAAGCATGTGGACTTGCATAAACAATGGGAAGGCTACCAAGTCGGCGTACATTAGTTGCTACTGCTGTCGTCCACAGTATAAATAGCAGTTAATTTTATTTTTTTAATTCACTTAAAGGTGGTGGACATACGCTAACTTTAATCTTTAATGTATTTTCGTTAGGGTGTAAAGCAATACCTTGTTTCATTATTAATCTAGTTAGCTGTCAACAACACTGAAGTAAAATCACATGGCAGATGACAGTTGGAACTAATAGTCCGTAATAATCACGTTTACAGATTGCTTTGAAGAACAGTCCTATTCCAAGCATATAATCGATTTCCTAATCCCGGTTATGGATACCTGAACTCTTGTTTTTCTATTAATTCACGGGATTATAGAATTTTTCACCCTGTTACCTTTTGTTCGCCGAAGTATACTTTTATAATATGTTTATTTAATCCATACATTTCAGGCATAAGCTAAGCCTAGATGTTTGATGCAGTGTAGTAAGGACGACATGTGATGTAATAGCAACGTAAATAGAAACATTACGGTGACAAGTAAACGCTTTTCTGTCGAATGTAGGTATCCTTCATTGTTCTTAATGTTTTAAGGCAGGTAGGTGGTAAAGTGCAACAATCAGCAAAAATAACGTTTCGTGAACTAGAATTATTAGCATTAGAAGTGTGAGTTGATAAAGTTATGTGAGAAGAGTTATCCGTATGGATAATAGAGTTATTAAGAATTGAGAGTGAGATTTGACCTCAAACAAGATGATCTCGTACGCTGTTAGAGGTATGAGGGCTGTTGTCACTTCCTGGCTGCCCACACCATGGAAGGATATTACTTCTTGAGGTATCCGCAAAGGAAACTGCGTTAGTGTTAGTCATAGGGAGCGGGATCGCAGAGCCAAAGGGTCAATCGCTTGAGGCCGATCACGTACAACCTTATTATGAGAAGTTTTGGAAGTGTTAGCTCTGTTCTTTAGAAGACCTTACTGCCGGAGACGGAAATCCGTGGAGCGAGGTAAGGTGTGACATTTTTAGGGTCGACCTTTTTTAATCTCTTCCTCCCGTTAAGACGGCATCACTGCAGATGCTGGTTATTCGAGGGAAACACGTTACTACTGTCACACCCCGCTGCAATAAGCAGTACGGCTTCGCCCTCAGATCTTAGGTTGCTGCCCTTAGTCGCTCTCCAACGGACCTTCTTGGTATGGTATGACCTTGAGTAACATGCGTTCCAGGCAATATAGCTCGGCTGGGTCATCACGATAGGCAAGCCCGACCAACACTTCAAGGTAGCAGCTACGGTAGGGTGGTATTAATGATAAGCAGATTAATAGCAACATGAATAAACATTTCAGCATAAGATAAATATGAGCAATTATAAGTTGGATGTAGGCCAAAATGATGTGAAATTAAACTTGGTAAAACAATAATAATGGTGATAATAACAATAGTCGTTTAAAATTAGGTGTGAAAATAATGTGATCAATTAAATGGAATAAGAACAAAGAAACAGCAAAAGGAGAAAAAATGTGTACGTTGTCTACTAAGTCATGTAAGCCATGTAAGAGATAGGGGTGTTACATATTTCATTGGGACAAATACACTTGAGTTGTTGACTCGAATCCATATGGCTCCAGCGATGTGTAGGAGGAGAGCTCGAATCCAATCCGGAAACTTTGATTGTATGCGGTATGCCACTCTGAATGCTTCAGTTCTATCTATTGCATGTCCACTAACTATCAAGTGTAACAAAATAGAACTGTGCATGGATTTCTTCGACCCCTTTCCAAACCAAGATGGTAGATGCTCGTTAATCAGTTGGTTTAGACGTTTGGTCGTACATCCAATACAGCTTCCACAAAAGCAGCAGAAGTGCTGCATGGAAGCAGCAGCAGTGGCAAAACCAGGTAACCTATCCTTCAGTTGAGTAACTACCACAGGTCGGCTAGAAAATGATAAACTTAAATTTACTGCACTAAACGTCCTGTTAGCAGTTCTAGCTAGTCTCTCATTTAGTGCACCACCTGCTATGTCCCGATTAATATAAGTTTAAGGAAGAGGTTTCTTCTTGTGGTCAATGCTTCGGGTTTTAATGCTAACTTTCGACAGGTTTCTCTTTAGAAAATTATGAGGATAGCCAGTTTCTGCTAGTATATTGATATGGTGTCTAGTTCAGTGTTTATAGCGTCTCACGAGCAAATTTTTCCAGCCCTGGTTGCTAGACATATAACTACATTTCTCTTGTAATACATGGGTATGAAACTGAAGAAATATGTGTATTGACAAGGAATGTTCTTTATACACACACTATTTTACTTAACATCAAATGTCTCCATTTTGATCTAATAAAATCACTCTAATCTGTTATTAGATTCCTTGAGGTTTGGTAATCGTGAAGTACCAGTCACCTACATACATCCCAGAGGTTGGCAGGAACCATACGAGATTTTGAAATTCGTACTGAGATTTCATCAGAGACCAACGCGTCAGGGCTAATCAAATCATCATCAGCAGCAGCAGAAGCAGCCAGCAGTGGCAAAACCAGGTAACCTATCCTTCAGTTGAGTAACTACCACAGGTCGGCTAGAAAATGATAAACTTAAATTTACTGCACTAAACGTCCTGTTAGCAGTTCTATCTATTGCATGTCCACTAACTATCAAGTGTAACAAAATAGAACTGTGCATGGATTTCTTCGACCCCTTTCCAAACCAAGATGGTAGATGCTCGTTAATCAGTTGGTTTAGACGTTTGGTCGTACATCCAATACAGCTTCCACAAAAGCAGCAGAAGTGCTGCATGGAAGCAGCAGCAGTGGCAAAACCAGGTAACCTATCCTTCAGTTGAGTAACTACCACAGGTCGGCTAGAAAATGATAAACTTAAATTTACTGCACTAAACGTCCTGTTAGCAGTTCTAGCTAGTCTCTCATTTAGTGCACCACCTGCTATGTCCCGATTAAATATAAGTTTAAGGAAGAGGTTTCTTCTTGATGGTCAATGCTTCGGGTTTAATGCTAACTTTCGACAGGTTTCTCTTTAGAAAATTATGAGGATAGCCAGTTTCTGCTAGTATATTGAATATGGTGTCTAGTTCAGTGTTTATAGCGTCTCACGAGCAAATTTTTCCAGCCCTGGTTGCTAGACATATAACTACATTTCTCTTGTAATACATGGGTATGAAACTGAAGAAATATGTGTATTGACAAGGAATGTTCTTTATACACACACTATTTTACTTAACATCAAATGTCTCCATTTTGATCTAATAAAATCACTCTAATCTGTTATTAGATTCCTTGAGGTTTGGTAATCGTGAAGTACCAGTCACCTACATACATCCCAGAGGTTGGCAGGAACCATACGAGATTTTGAAATTCGTACTGAGATTTCATCAGAGACCAACGCGTCAGGGCTAATCAAATCATCATCAGCAGCAGCAGAAGCAGCAGCAACGTAGAACGGGCACATACGCCCATAGGTTTAAGTTGCCATACCACATTAGCACTACCAGATTACAGAGGTAACGTACAAACAGAATACAAGAGGGAAGAGTAAAGGTGTGTATCAAACAATAATAGAATTCAAGATCTAGATGAGGTTAAAGAGTGAATACACTTGCGCCACTGTGACCGATTCTGAGCCATATCGCCTAGTTTCTCCAGCCATTTATTGCGATCATCACGCGGACCCCGACCAGGTAATCTACATTTACCTACATGGCTTAGACCAGTAGTCAAGGACTTCATGGACTGATGCCATGTTTTGGTTCGGCCGCCCCTAACCTTCTTTCATCCTACTTCAACCCTAGCCAACATCGCACGACGGGGTAGACGGTGGTCGGGCATGCGCAATACATGTCCCAGCCACCTTAGTCGATGAAGGTTAATGACCTCTTCGACTGATTTACCGTGTTTCCCAAGAACTTTTTGTCTAACCTCACTATTACTAATCCGGCTATTCCATGATATACGAACGATGTTACGAAAATTCGTATGGTTAAATATCTGAAGTCGACGCATATCTTGGGTTTTCATGGCGCACATTCCGCAGCCGTATGTTAAAACGGCGAGGACCGCTACGCAATACACCCGGCCTTTCGTTGAAACGCGGATATCTCGTCTGCGCTACAAGTGCTGTAAATTGGCAAATGCCAAACGGGCTTTCTGAATCCGCGCTAAGATTTCGTCAGACACCGACCCACCAGGGGTGATGAGACTTCCGAGATAAGTGAAGCGATCAACGCATTCAATTACTTCACTCCCTATAACTAATTTAGAAGAAGCAGGCCAGTCCTGGAGTAACATTTTGCATTTGGGAGGGGAGAAGCACATCCCAAATATGCCTGCATTGTTACTTAGGCTGTTTAAGAGCTAATCAGATAAGTGAAGTGGTCGACATGCTCAAGTACTTTACTCCCTCTTTTTCGCTCAGGTGTTGACGAAGATCAGTCCTAAAGCAATAGTTTGTATTTACAAGGGGAGAAAAGTATTCCGAACATGGTTGAATTAGTGCTTATTTATGATAAAAGATGCTACATCTTATCAGCGTCTCCGCTAAACAGAACTATGTCATCAGCATATTCTAAGCGAATAAATGGATCTCTTAGTAGATCAGTTACTAAAAAGCCAGACGATGAATGCAATTTCAAACAGTAAGCCGACAATGAAGTAAAACAAAACTGGAGATAGTGGGTAGCCTTGACACACGTCATTTAAGGTTCCAAGTTTAGATGACAGTTCTACATAGGGTCTAACACGACTAATAGTGTTTTAGTAAAGAGCCTTAACAAAATTTATGTACATCTGGGGTACACCTTTCAATGAAAGACACTGCCAAGTCAAGAAAAACCACCACTATCGGGTGCCGGAAAGTATGTTTATGTTCTGAAACCTGGTGAATGGTGAATATTCGGTCTATACAACTATATTGGTCAAACTAATTCCTCTACGCTTAATGCAGGACGATTTTGACTCTTTCTTATATACTTAGATGATTAACGGTCGACACCAGTCAGACGGAATCATGTCAAGCTCTCAAACTTTAGTCAAAATATCGGTTAGCTTTATCATCAAAGTGGGACCACCATCCTTAAAGACCTCTGGAGATAATCCATCTCGGCCCACCGCTCTACCTCACCCCAGACTGGCCATAGCGTCGGGGGACCTAAGTCGACCTTCCATTCAGGCTGTCCAGAAATCGTGGGAAGTTCTAGAGCAGCTGAAGGCCAATTGAACTGCTCCTTGAAGTGTCTAGCCTATCGCTCTAAACGTCTAGACTGAGAGCAAATAAGCGTTGGATCTTTTTTAGAGATTGTCTTACTAACAATTGATTTTTTAACCCTGGTTTATTTTATTAGTCTTAAAAGTCTAGTGTTACCTATCACCACTGCTTTTTCCATCTTTTTTGCTTTCGTTACCCACCACTGCTCACGATCGTTTCATAGACTTTTTTCCAGTTTACATTTGATTACTCTTCGCTCCTCATTGTGTTCAAAGCCTGATGGGATAAGTTTTCGGGAGTCCATCAACTCAACAGAAGTTATCAAGATCCACTGACTTTTGTGACTTGTGTATAACAAAGATATATGTTGCATTGACGTCTTTCGTACCGCGAAAGAGAGTATTTGTCGTAACGCTATTTACCCTATAAGTTAGTCAGATACTGTCTGATAATAAATGAGCCATGTATTAAGTATTTAACAAATAAAAATGCATGTTGATTTTTTTGGATGAGTAAACACTAAAAAATTCTAAATAAATGTTGCTACAAACCAGTAAATATTAAATAGGTTCACGTCGCCGAAGTATTTACATTGAGGCTTTTGAAAATACAAAAAGAAGGATAAAGCTAGGTATTTATTAGACTGTAAACTAACGTTATGGCATAAATTTATTAGCTTTTTTTAGATGGGAACCGAAACTTACTTCATTTTTTGCTTCAGCTTCTTTAATAATTTCGATTGCTTTCTGAATAACAGGCAAACTTGCAGCAGTTAAATCTTCTACCGGTAGGTGATAATGTTTAACCGCTAAGGATGAAAATTTAATACTTCGTGTTTATGAAAAATATATACATTCTACATCAAGCATAAGTATATGAATGAATATGTACTTCTATAGTTGAATTTGATTAAACTACAAAAATGACTACATAATTAGTGAGGACAATCAAGCTATTCCTGTATTGCAACTAAACATATTACATCTCAGAAAGCTCGGACACTTATCGTTTATAAATCCGTTAATACTCATGGATATTCATCTGAGACGGTATTGAGAAACCTAATGAATGTGTCACCAAAACCGGCATATAAGACCAGTGGCTTGTAATTCATTTAGTCCATGCATACACCCAAGGCGACCCACTCCTGGTGCATTTAGAACCTCAATAGAAGCTCATGGTCTTATTAGTGTACGTGTGGCAGTAATTCTAATAACAGGACGGAAGCTTCAAGGCCGGCTCCCAGTTGACGATCACTTGTAAGCCAAGGATTTAACTGATACCAAAGGTAAGAGCAACATCTACATACATTTTTACTGACTACAACTTAAATGGATCAAACGTTTTTTCCAGCAAAAGTTCACTGACCCCCCCCCTAAAGTGTGGACTTTATAGACTGAAGTTGCAAAGATGTATGTAAATCTTTCTCAACAGCAGCCTCTGGGTTATGTTAAAATGAGCACCCTACCTATTTGGAGTCCATGACACAAATGAAATTAATGGTTGTAGATCTTACGTGACATGACCAAAAACCAGTCGACACGGTGATATATTCATTCTTGACCGTTCCTAGCACCTTATGTCTCCGTATCAAATTTTTCCCTTATTACATCCTATCTTTTGAAACCGTATTCTCCGTTTAATAGGAAATTTACAGATAAAAAACATTACATTTGCAATATAAAGGTTATATAACTTTGGCTGACTTACATCTGAAATCCGAAATATTAGGGGGGACTTCATGACACATGGTAATAATATGGGTTATTTGTGCATCGTTTACTATATATTCTAACTCACACTTTTCCCTCGGAAAAGCAAACCCAGCTACAGACTTGGAAACCCAAGAAAAATTGGCCGGTGGGTGAGTCATAAAGTGGCGACGAAATGACACGGAACAACGTGCAATGTTCAGTTTTTGATAAGTTTGCGAAAAGCGCGACAGTATGTAGTGTAATGAAGAGAGTATGTATTGTATAAACCTATAATAGATCCCAAGAAAAATGTTGAGCATATAGCTAATTAAAAACACCAGATATACATACGGTAAATGGTGACACAACAGTAAAACTAATGACTAACTAAAGCTTAGCTTATATTTTATTAGCTGACGGACTGGAACTTTGTTATATCAGCTTGTTTGGTATTCCGAACATAGTGTGTAGTGTTATCAGCTCATGCCTTGTTTATTAAGTTGACGTAGAACAGCATGGCACATTAAATTTACTCATATCTTTCCCTTTAGGATCCTATATAAACCAAATACGATGTCTGCACTGTGGCTGTTTAGTTGCAGTGGTGAAATAGATTTACCGAAGTCTTTGGAAAGATTTACTGAGTCATTTAAGCCAATCGAATTAGACGAAGTAAAATTAAAGGTAGTAAGAGATGTTATCACGTATAGAGGATGTCACCAAATCTTAGTTAGTCACTAACAATGTAGAACTTGGAAAATATGTGCACTGGTTTAGGTTGCCACACTAATCTTACGCCGCTAACTTGATCATATCAAATAGAAATCCTGGAGAGCGACATATTCAGTTTCAGACTACTAAAATTTGGATTTTTTGACCAACTGGTTTCTTCAACATCGAAATGCTTCATTCTCCAACAGTAAGCCACAAGACAATACAGCCACTTTATTCATATATTCTGCCCAAATCCATTTTCATTCTAAATGTCAATTACGAAGTTGTAGTTCTACTGCTCTAAACGTCTGGATGGCAACTTGAACTGATGTACGCATGTACCAAGTTCTACGTTGTGACTGTCTGTCTGTCAGTGTCTAAACGTCTGGATAAGTAGTGTAAAATTAATGTTAACAATTTCCTTTATCTAGAATAGCAACAAATGATTTCCTATTACAGAGGTTGGAAGGTTGAAAGCGTAAAAGTGCTATCAATATCCAGCACCTAGACATATTCGGGGACTGCGTGAATGTACGGAAATATCCACAGCACCAGCTGATAAAAGATACGCTAAACGATAAATCCCTAAACTTGACAAAATTCACGAAACTATAAGAATGTAGTCAGTTTAATTTACTATTTTATATAAACTTTGTCTGAAGTAGCAGACTATAGAAAATAACTGAACAAAATCTGCGAATATGCGCAGAATTACGGTAATAATCTTTTTTCTGAAAACAACTAGAAACAGCAGCGTCTCCTATTTGGCAGTCTTAAGAAAATGTAAGGCTACGTAAATCATGTTTTTGTACACATCCCCAGAGAGAGAAGTAGTAGATGTGTGAACGGATTACAAATCATTCTGTTAATCGAAAATTAACATTGTTCGTGGCAAACTTACATCCCCGATTAATGGGTTGATGTATCTTGCAATACGGTAACCATGTTTTTTCGTTACAGCCAATATCAATAAGTAAACGAGATTCAGTGTAATATTAAAAAAACTAGTGAAATTAGTAGCTAACATTAAAACTGAAAGTCGTTGTCCTATAATGAGCAAGTTTGGATGCCTTAATTGGGAACACAAAAACAGTATTCAAGTTAGTGCTAGTATAGTGAACCCCGGAACTAAGAACCTAGAAGTCATTTAAAAGAACAACAAACAGTTATCATTCTGAAATTTAGTACTTTAGATATACCAATATAATAATCAGAAGTCAAGAGCATTGGGGCGAACATTTATTTTCGACAAATTCCTCTTCAGAGACTACACTTATCATACATATCACATTTTTACAATTAGATAATGTCATAAGGTAAGCAATGCGATTGAATATGTCAGGATTGTGAATTGAAATTAGCAATTACATGCCGACCTGATCTTTAAATACTTAAAAATAGCCTTAGGTAAACATGAAAGGTTGTTTAGTAATGCACTGAGGTCATTTAATAATAACAAGATTGTGTTATGTTAAAATGTGACGACAATGATATTTAATCAACAAGGTCAAAGTGATATGGGTAAAATCACGGCAACAGTAGTGACGACAGTACAATTAATGATAAGTTAAAGTTACTGTAATGCAAAGACGAATCAGAAATAAAACACAAAAGTAATAACTTGGTGATAAAAAAATATGAATATCTTGTAAACAGAAAGGTTCAAGAGGCGAAAAAGTAAAGCGGCTGCTGTAGGTGCTATCAAGAGCCGTTCATTACTGAAGCTTTCATCCTACATTTTTACTGCAATAATTTCCTTTTACTTTTTTCCTTTCAGAAGGTGAACATACTACGCGACACCACAGTAAGTTTATCGCACATTCATTAAACTGTAAGATGAATATTAATGACTGATGGCAGTAGTATCTATGTAATTCCCTTACATGACATTATGCATGTTTTATTTCAGATTACGACGAACCATGGAGTATCTAACGAGCAAACTACCTAAAACTGAATTTCAAAAAGTCTACGGAAATTCGGTTCTCCATACATTTATACATATTTTTTCATACACAATATAGATTTCATTTCATATTGTGCTTCTTTTAGCCGATAATGGTTAGTTTCCGCTGCTAATGTCATACTTACTACGTAAATTTTACCGTGTAAACAGTTATTGTAGCGTGTTAGTGAGCCAGTATAATCGACCACTGGGAATTAGACTGGAGTATGTAGCTGCAAAATTTCGAGTGTGATTAATTATGGAGCATTCTTGCGAAAACACGGGCTATTCGATCAAAATGTATGAGGGAAAGAAGACATGACTTTTACGGCCGAACTTGACCTTGGAAGTCTTAATCGAAATAAACCAATAACAGCCCTCTAAATCAGAACCGACGATTTCCTCTAAATTTTAGTGATTTATTAGAGATTTCTATACTGACTCTTTGTAGCATACCTCCCCCACGGAAATCTTTGGTAAATTACAAAATATTTACCCTCTAAAATTATATGCATATAACATAACATCAAGACTTAACTATAAACCGAAATGCAATGAGAAATCCGTCATTTCTAATAAATTATTTATGATTGAAATTGATAAATTATGCCGATATTGTTTTTATGTCACATAAAAACTTGTGTAAGTTATTCTCAAATTCCTCAGACTTAATATCACAATGCATTTTATATAAATATTCATCTAGATGGCTCCAAGAATTCTAACCCTTGTGGTAAAAACCAAAATGTCCAAATAACTAGTTAATATCAATTCGAATTAATATGACTTATTTGCTTTATTGTAGCACCCACAACAATGAATACAAAATAAACAGGTAATTCGCCGACGGACACGGTCTAACAAAGTCTACCTCACGATCAGCTGATATCTGTTTAAACGAGTTACTGGAAAGACGCCCAATGTCCAACATCCTTTTTGTTGAACCAGGTTAAACCAATTGATATTTTTACGCTTACATACCGATGTTGAATTATGGTTCCGGATCTTTGGTAGTATTCAGTTTGAAAGCTCTAGTTACTCAACTATACAGTGTTTTCTAACTGTAATAGTTAGTTTGCTGGCTGATCTTATCTGAAAGTGAATGCATGTATTTCTCGAATGGGTAGGTTGAAAAAACCACTATTTATCACGTTGCTTGACGGTCATTTAGATAACAAAGTCATAAAAACTGGTGGGGAGGGGCATAAAAAAAGGAAATGAAAGGAAGACAGATACAGAAAGGAAAGATGAGAAAACGAGATACTTATGATAATATTATGCATGGGTGAGTTAGGTGGACTGATGGTGGTAGCATTTATCGCAGCGATAGGCAGTGGGCGTGGACTCTAGGAGCTGGTAAAACGTGATCGGACTCTACTTCAAGAAGTAAACGCAATTTCGTATATATATACATATTCGTGCAATCGCTTCTTAAAGGTGCCTAATGAACCATCGGAGGCCACAGCAGTATGAAGAGTATTCTATATAGGATAAACCTTTAGTAACAAAGTGTGATCTTATCCAAGTATTCGCTTTATGGCATGTGATCATGTGGGGCACTGCCTAGCCGTAAACAACAAGGTATCTGGGGCAGCGTCGTCTTAGACCGTTGGGTTGGGCTGTTCAGTGTTTTAAAACCCATCACCAAGTCACTCCTCGTGCCTCGGTAGCTAAGTTACAACAGACCCAGGAAATGTGGTTTGTCTTCGTACTACCTTCCGGCGGAGTCTTGTGACCTGCCTAACACTCTGTCTCTGCACTTTTGCCAACTTGTTCGCACTCCATTTGGGGAAGGGTACGCGACTATGTTGTGTGCTTCGAGACATGGCCAGACATAGGTCTTGTAATCGTCAAGGAAAAGTTCCATGGTGAGCATCCCCTTTCCTCATCGGACGAACCGCAGCGCGACATAGACTTTAGTCGCGACCACCTGATAACTATTCCTGGTATTCAGCCTGTTAATCAGGATGAGTCCCACATCGAGATGAAAATTTAGTGTTGTAAGGCTACTGTTGTAGTGCATGAGCTTCCATATCTTCACGTCATTTACATAGATCATCACTGGCAACATGAGTCCGTTTGGGAAGTTCTTAATAAAAAGGAGGAATAGCAAGGGTCTCAGGATGCCTCTCTCCAAGGCAACTAACAATTCCTTTCCCCTTGCTGACCGTACCCTGTTAACTTCTAGGTCTCGTAGACAGTTCTACAGCCACGTGAGTAGCTGATAAGAGAAACTTAAACACCCAAGTAAAACTTTATGGAGCACTGTGTCGAACGCCTTGGTTATACAGTGTGCATGGGGATCTTCCGACCCCAGTAGTTTATCTATTTGTCCCATGCCAGAAGAGGATTCGTGGTACGGGACCTGCTCTCTTTGAAGCCGTAATGAGCATCGTGGAATATCCTATGTTCGTCGGCGAACTTTCTCATTTGGTCGTCGACCAAGCTTTACAATATTTTTGACAGTTCCAGAAACAAGGCAAAATGGTCTTTGACAGGTTGGCGAGTGTTGTTATGACCTGGAGGCTTATTTTTACGAGGTACTTTTAGTTTTCGAGGAAATAACCATTGAGTAAGGTAGATATGACGGAAGGTCTGGCCTCTGACTGGGTGGGTTTTATGAATCAAGTTAGGTGATCTTAATCCATTTACTCCGCAAAGTGCACCACTAAAATTGGCGCCACAACCTCGTTAGTAGATCTTTGTCCCTCATGTCCCTTGATGGTTAAAGCTCTCTGACTTGTTTGGTTGCTTTGTGCTATAGGCCGATATAGCACGTTAGATTTTCCTGTATGTTCTTAACCAGGTCGGTTAAGCAAGATTTCCTGCCGTCTGTCACCCAATGCAAAGTAGATGGCTCCTTTTGACACTTTTTGTCCAATACCCTAATTTTTCTTATAACGTAGCCGAATTGAGGCTCTTGTCAACAAGGTTCTCTTTACTGGTCTGCTGGTCAATGTGGCAATACTGCTAAGCATGACTTACTAGATTATTTTTAAAACGACCTGCCAATGGTCATCTTTGGGCAGCTGCAGCCACTGAGTGTATTGTCGTTGTTCTGACAGGGCTGCGTAGTCCGCCTTACTGTAACACAGAAATGGCTTTCGTCCTACGGTTCACACCTGCCGGTGACGAAGGTGAAAGTGACTGTTCCGTTATCATTGTTCCCAAATGAACGTTGGATCTAAATGCTTTTGACAAGTTGTTCGTTATTATGCCGTTCACTCCTGATGACGTCATGTCATAAATTAACTGATGTCGCCCGCGACTACTACCTGGCCGTTCTAAAGGTGTAGGGGTGTTGACAGAACCCGGGAGATTTTAGCTCTTCAATTTTTCTGTTGCTCACAGAGGGCCTCTATATGTCCCGAATAGGTAAAGATGAAGTGTGGGGTATGGCAAAGTTAAATTGGCCTTTGACATATATCTCCACTCCACCCTTCCCTGGTGTACTTCCTGTCATATCTGATTAGTGGCATGCCTTACATGTAGACTTTCTTGTCTGCTGCTTCTTGTTGTAACTATGTTGCGCTCATAATGTTATGATAAAAAATGATTGTGGTTGATATCAAACGATACTAGGGTGCCTATTCGATCACTGTATGTCTGCCCTATGCCCACTCAGTCCCAGGCCGGAGATAGAAAGAAACAGGCTGACTGATCAACCAGACGGAATTCATAATGTACTTCAAATACTTCTTTACATATACCCAAAATCAGACCACGCAACACACTAATAGGGAGAATAACATATACACAGAACTGAAACAATAATGACTAAGGACTGAGGATACAGGTGCATAAATAATTGATCATAGTTCTTGAATAACAAGTGATATGACAACAGTTCATCAGTTCAAAAGCAAGGTTAGAGCTATGGGAACACGATAACAATAAAAATAAAATAATCGATTTACATGCACTCGAAATGAACGACATGGTCTTCTGAAAAACAGCTCGCAAAGTTAGTTACTCATCTTTAGGTGCTCAGCATATCACACGATCAGGGACTAGAGTCCAAAACAAGCTCACATGTGACGGAGTTTGATCATCTTAACTCAGTCTCCTTGCATCCCTGAGAAAACATTTACTAGTGCTCCTAGGTACACCTGGTTGCGAAGGGGTGATATCAGCCCGTATACCTATGACTAGTTGGGGGGGGATATGGTGGCCAGTCTAAAAGGAACTGGTTCAGTTTTGTTCTTCGTTCAAGTGTGGCAGTCCCTCATTCCTAATGATTTGAGCTTTCCAGGCTATCGGTAGGAGGCTGTTTGCTCAGAACAATGGAAACGGACGTCAGAGCTACTCTTTGTGTTTACGTCTGGTACACTGTCTTAACCTGCTTTTACAGCATTGGACGTAGCTGTGTAAATCGTGCTTCGCCTTATTCCATTCTTCCACTGCTGTAGCCGGCTCTTCTGAGTCCTTAAAGGCCACGCCATCTAGCTGACGGATCCGATATTTGTGAGATGTGATGGTCGAGGTAGTCTTGTTACATCGGCTGCACTTACTCACACCTAGCTGGAGCGATAGCCACCGCCACAACCGTATGTCACTGATGCGATGCTCATCCCGAGCACCAAGTTCTAAGTCCAGAGCCCCATGAACATTATAGAACCGGTCCAAAGTTTGCCCTCGGTTTGTGCTCTTGTTAGTTCTCGTGATGAACAGGGCTCATCGGGTTTCATCCTGATGACTAGGTAGTTGTAACCTGAGAAGTACACGCTTTGCTACATTGGCTAGTTAGAAAAAACTGAGTGGAGAAGAGCAATTTTTTTAGAATTTCTGCACTCGTACAGACTGCGTAACTTTGTTGGCATGACGTTTGTTTCAAGGGCGGTGCATAAGGTATTTCGCCATTTTTTGTCGCAATAGTTCCTACTTTCGAGGACACTGCCGTTAGAGACAGGGACGTTGAAAAGAATGAGGGAGTTCAGTCTGCTATTTAGAGATATTGCTCCACAGGCTTCTAGTAGAGTGCGTTACCTACGATTCGACCTTTTGCTAGGCTCATTCCTATTAATAGACGCTACAGCGGAATCATTTCCAAAAGACTGTTGCAACCTCTCACCGTTCGGTATTTGCGACCGAGAGGACTATCGGCTCACAGGGAAGTGAAGATACCGATGAGATGGTGGGAATTTTCGCCGGGGTTGGTAACGAGTTCGTCGCTTCAATCCTCCTTGTGGTAACTTGCAAACCCTTTTTATTCTAATGGAGCGGGTGGTTTAATGGCTTTTGATATTCCTGATCTTACGATGCCTTGACCTTACTTCCTCGGCAGATGTGCTAAAACCATGGGGATGGACGTTTCGACATAAAACTGGAGTACTTCTTTGGTATTTTGATATCACAACCACAATAAACTCATCTGGAGCATTAGTTACTTTCAAGTGCAAAGTCAGTCTTCCTTACCACTGAGTGACAAAAATTGTAACTATTTGTATAGCCCTACGCCCTAGTTCCGTTTTTTGGTACGGCGATATGTTTTAGTGGCCAAGGTTTTCTTTGGATGGATGAATTAAGTCACAGCTCTTGTTACTTGGAGCTGGACCATGTGGGCTAGTGTGCAGCTCATGTGCAGAACACCTATCCCTTGTGTTGTTGTTGGCAGATCAGTGGACAGGTATCAGAATGTTTAACTTGTTGTTAGCACTAGATTTTGGACCGCTCTAAGTCATTCTGGTTATGACTGTCGATTTAAGAATAGGGTTGTCGCAACTGACTGTCCTTACTTTACATGAACTAGGTAAGGCATTACTTCCACAGTTACTGTTCACTAAACAGCTGCACCACTTTGTGAGTAATTCTATGGCACCAATGAAACACCAGTGTGCTCATACTTCATACCTGACCTACTTAGGTCGTGTAAGCGGTTTTACACTTCCTTCTCATTTTTATAATTGCACTCCTGATGGGCCACTAGGACAACACCTTTTATTCATTGTCAGTGAGCTTCCACATCACACAACGTAAACTACTCTGAACATCATAAAATGTCTGACTATTATGATATTTTTTGGAACCAAGCAGTCATTACTCCCTCTAGCTATAATGCTTGCCCAGGCGTTATCTCAAATAGACTGTCTTTTCAAACAAACACCAAGTCACATCAAACACGAAAAACTTTGATAGAGATCTTATTCAATTCTTCACAATTTACTCATTTCTGAACTTTTTAGTAATTAACGCCCACACACCTTTAAGTAAAATATTAACCCTACGAACTATAGCCGTATTATCCAAACCTTCTTTAATAATTGCCACAGGAACGCGATGATCCTCCTCAGTGACTGACTTAGAATTAGCCATTCAGGTCTATTTGCTATGTCGCGGCAACAGAGAATATAAACTAGGTAGTGGCTACCTAATATACGCAAGTGATTGCTTTTCTTCTTTCAAAATCAATGACGAAATGCTCAATAAGGTACCAGAGTCGGTCTGCATCTTAGTCAATAACCTGAACCACAGTTTACATTTTGTATACACATATAGAACCACTGACACTTCGACTATTGTAGATAACATCATTATTAATGCTTTCATACATACTTCTGCCTTAAATTATAACGTGAGAGTCAACAACGGTGACTGTAACCTTCCTAGGAATGTTTGAATGTTTGCGGAGGACAGTCACATGATAGACAAAACCTTTTCACAACACTAGACATGTATTGTTGGCCACAGTGTGTTCTCGCTCTTACGAGACACAATAACACTCTTGACCTAGTTTCCTGTCACGATGTCACTCCTCTGTCAATCCAGGTTAGCAAAAAAGCTCGAAATCAGTATCCACGAAATGGCTCTATGTGCTCTACCTTTTAATTTTAGTCACTCTAATATTCATATATTACAAGAAACTAGACAGTGGCGAGATTATAAAAATGTGAACTGGAGTCTTCTACATACCCTTCTAAGTTGCTATGACTTGAACAATTTTTTCTTATCCTATAGTCTTACAGATATACTAGATATTTTTTACCAAATTAGTGAGACATGTTTAGATTTGAGTGCACCTAGCAAACTAAGCAATCTAATTAAGTCAAATGATTTGCATATACCACTTTATTTCCGTAAGAAGCTAAGACGTCTACAGAAATGCTATTTTAAGTTAAATGACTTCACCGCATTCGTGGGAATTACCATTGCTTTTAACCAAATAAAAGTAGTCCGCAGGTTGAGGGCTATTAATGAAGAGTCATCAGCAATACACAGTAGCTCCAAGGTACAAAACTTGGTACAATTGTTCGATAAGAGCCTTAAATCTTCCCGAAATAATGATATTATTTGCATTTCACATGATGGCTTAATCGTCAATGACCATAATATCATTGACAACTTGTTAAGTGATTTCTTCGTTAACAGTAATGAACCCTTGGATGACACTGAGATGGACACTATCTACACGGCTACTAGCCATATGGAATCCGTTTCCATTCGCTTATGACCACATTTGTAAATCCATGAACTCACTTGGGACCTCAAGTAGTTATGGAGTAGGTGGTATGGTATGGCATCCATTCGCCTCAAAGTCGGTGAACTTAATATCTCATTACTTTCACTGAAACTGTTCGACCTCTTTTTAGAAACAGGCACTTACCCTAACAGATGGAATACCCCACATATATGCCCTCGATTTAAATCAGGTTACAGGACAAACTTGCATAACTATAGGTTTATAAATATCTCTCCAGTTACCTATAGAATAATGGTAAGATACTATGTGACTAAATGTCAGACTATTTACTCTCCAAAAAGCTTATCGCAAATTCACAACATGGTTTTCCGAAACTGTGTCTTGTATGACCAATCATTTTGGTTTTTTTAATTGGGCCTTTACTAAATAGAGCCTTGGGCACTTAGTATTATTATTGCCCCTAGGCATATCTAAAGCTTTTGGTATGTCTAATAACGGGATTCTTATAGGAAAACTCTTCTCTTATGGAATTAGGGATCGATTACTTGCATGACTGAACTCTTTCTTCAGTCATCAATATCAATTTGTTAAAATTAACTCCACTCTATCGAAGGCCGAACCGGTTACAAGCGGCGTTATGAAAGGGAGTGTTTTGGACCCACCGAGCTTTATAGCTTACATATATGACATACAAATGCTTCGGCATGGGTAGATTTTCTCTATACGCAGATGATCTCAAAATAGTGCATTCACACCCTTTTCAAGAATTTACACACACACTCTTTGACGTCAATGCTGAGCTCGGCAACGTCGCCGCGTGGTGCTCCGAATGAGAGTTAGATCTTAATGCTTCTAGGTGTCGTTAAATATGTTTTAGAGATAATCGCCACGGTAATAAGCTATCAGTGCTCCAATCAGTAGTTGAGTTAAGACTCAGGTACTCTTATAATCTATCTTTTGCAGAATAGGCTACAGTGTAGACATCTAAGCCGCATTGACTTCTGGATGGCATACAACGTAACTTTCATAACAATGATTTTTGTATTCTGCTATGTAAAGTTTGTGTCCCACCTTTACTAGAATACTGCATCTTTACTCTCAGTAATATTTTCAGTTAACATAAACTCAGAGTGGAGTCTGCCCAACATCGCTTTACTCTTCGTATTCTGTACTATAAAACTAGATGCGCCAAATTAGGACTAGATACTCTATGCAGACGCCGACTCACGCTGAACCTAGTTTTCTTTTACAAGATACTGAACAAATTAGCGTTTTCATTGTTTAATTCAATTCAGCTCGAAGGACTTTCTTGCTATAACCTATGCAATTCAGCTTCTAAAACAAAAATGCTACATTATAAATCTACTCTTAACATGACTTAAATTACAAATGAATTATCAAGAATTTGGAACAATTGACCCCATGCTATTCAGAAAACAAATCTAGTATCTTTATTTGCACGACATGTTGGTAATTTCATCCCATCTGATGTCACATTAAGTGTCCACGCCACCCATAGTTTCTTGCTCCACTAGCGAAATAACAGGGACTTTGAACGTGTGAGCACCATTCACCACTTGTCTTAGTCATATGCCAGTGTTCTTTCCTTTTAATTCATTTATAAGAAACGGTGTGTTGTGTCTTTCAGTGCCTGTATAAAAACTCATTTTTTGCTCATTTTTTCATAATAGTACTGCTGTTGTTTTATGTTCACTCGGCTTTTATCTTCCCTGTAGTTGTAGATGATAATGTATAAGGTAAGCATGCAACCTAGTGGCAATACTATTTTCTCTTTTTCTACGCATCCAAGCATGTTAACCACCTTGAAGTACAGTCAAACTGCCTCTCAGGCATCACTGTTCACGCGAAATTATTCGTGAAGATATACCGCTGCAACTCTAATGAATACAACCATCCACTTAAATAATATTATTGGCTGGTCTTATAAGTAATTGGTGTCGTTTAAGCAACCTAATCCTAACGCTGTTTAGTAACATAATATATCAATAACTCACTATTAAAATAAATGTACATGGCTTCCATCTGAAGGTGCACCTGGTACATGACCAAGTCACGTTTGGATTATTACCAGAGCAACTTCTAACGATTGAACCCACTCTTACGAATGAGAAGAAATCAGAAGGCAATGAAGGATGGAAGAGAAGTTATATTTGATCGTAAATAGAGCGGCAATGGGATAGCAACGTCTAGGCTGGCAAACTAGAGAGAGAGTTGCTTGTTACGGTACGATGTGTCGTGATCTGGTCGTGATGGGTGACCGAGCGCCTTCAACTTAGTAGTGTCCGCTAAAACAAACATGGTCAGCATCAATGTCGAAACCTATGTAACTATTTATTTTGGGGATTATTTACCGCTACAGCTCACTCCCCCCCCAATGGGTTCGTGAGGACCCTATGACGTACCAGCCAAAGGATAAAACCCAATGCGTTAAACATTGGTAAACGTTCCTTTGATAGCTTGGATGTTGTGCAGCTCCTGGCCGTCAGCGCCTATGCTAAAGTGTCGTTACAGGTAAAAATAATAAAAAAATTGTACAAAGTGTAATCGTTCTCTTCCGTTTTATTCTGGTCGTTTCCAGGCGTCCTGGAAATTCAAAAAAAAGAAAATTTTTAAATATGTGCCTTTCATTTATATATATATATACATATTTAAAAACAATTTGGCGGCTAAATACAGCTACAAAAACGCATAAAATGTTGACAACGCTAGCATGAATAAAAAAAAGTTTTTTCATATTTTTTTAAACATACAAAAATGTGTAAAAAATGCATACCGTAAGGTTTCAAAAAAGGTATTTTTATTCAATTTTTTTATTTTATATATATAAACACAATACACACAGTGGAAAATTAGAAAAGAAAATTAATAGACGTAATATTCGTTTAAAGGTTCTGGAAATCGTACATTTCTACCAGAACGTGTAGCTCTCGGTGTTATGGAGCTCTTCTGAATTTCCACTTGCTCGTTGGTTGTTGCTTGAGGCATGGCGACTTTGCTCATGTCGAGTTTCGGCGGTGTTGTGGCGAGTTGGATATCGAAGGGTTTACCTTCTCGGTAAGCTGCCTTGAGGTAAACAATGCTGACGTTCTCCTCGTGTCCATTCTTATCGATCGTATAGTACTTTGTTTCACGTTTCAAGACCTTGTATGGTCCTTCGTAAGTCGCGTCGAGAGGTCGGTGTAGAGCGTCACGACGTACAAAATCGTGTGTACTATATTTTAAAGTGGGTTGTATGAAAGTGTCTGTCGACTGTTGTCCAGTTTGGACCGGCTTAACTGAACGCATAGCATTTGTAAGCCGGTTCACGTAAGAATTGAGATCCAGGTTTGTCGAGTTGGAAGCGGTTTCCATGAACTCACCTGGTAATCGAAGAGTCGTTCCGTAAACTAGTTCAGACACGCTGCACCCGACATCTTCTTTTACCATGCTTCGGATACCGAGTAAGACTAGTGGCAAAGCCTGTGTCCACTGCGGGATGTTTGTAGCTGAAAGTGATTCTTTCAGCTGTCGATGAAATCTTTCTACCAAACCGTTAGATTGTGGGTGGTAGGCAGTCGTTCGGAAGCGCGTTGCTCCAGGAAGTTTTGTCAGAGAGTGGAACAATCCAGATTCAAACTGACATCCACGGTCTGTAGTTATTGTAGATGGACAACCAAAATTTGCTATCTATCGTTCGACGAAAGCGAGAGCAATCGTTTCGGTAGTGACGTCTTCTAAGGGAATCGCTTCTGGCCAGAGTGCAAAACGGTCCACGGATGTCAAAAGATAAGAAAATCCATTTGATTCTGGTAAGGGTCCTACCAAATCAAGGTGGACGTGATCGAATCAAGCGTCGGGAGTTGGAAAAGTACCAAGAGGACACTTGTTGTGCTGAACTACTTTGTTCTTTTGGCAGGCCACGCAGGATCGTGTCCATTCTTTGATGTCTTTATTCATCGTTGGCCAGCAAAATCTCTGGTCAATCAGTTTAGACAGTATGAACTCCAGGATGAGAGGTTGTGCAATGTGTCAAAGATGATTCGTCGATAACTCTTTGGAACGATTGGACGGGCTGTACCTGTAGAATAATCACAAATTAAAGTTTTCTTACCCTTTCCAATCGTCTTCGTTTAGAGTTTGAGCGTTGTTGTGGATAACTCGTGATGAAGATGATTGTCTTCATTTTGAAGTCGAGCTAGTTCAACAAGGTCGATGCCTTGGATACGATTCAAGGCATGTATTCGTGATAAGGCGTCGGCAACTACATTGTTAGCTCCAGATATATGTCGTATATCAGTAGAGAACTGAAAAACGTAGTCTAGATGACGCGACTCTCGCGGAGAGTACTTATCTGAAGATGACTTCATAGAAAACGTCAGTGGTTTATGGTCGGTGAATATTGTAAATTCCCGGCCTTCGAAGGAATGTTGAAAATGTCGTACAGCACAGTACATGGCTAGCAGTTCACGACCAAAGTGCTGTATATTGATTCGGTATCATTTAGTCGTCTTGAGAAGAATGCTAAAGGTTGCCAAGCTTCGTCAGTCCATTGTTGCAGAACTGCGCCAATCGCTGAGTCAGATGCATCAACCGCGATGCTGACAGGGGCTTCGGCATTGTGATTTGCCAGCATAGTCACATTGGCTATTGCTTCTTTAGTCGCGGTAAAGGCTTTCTTTGAGTCTGCATCCATTGTGACCACTTTTTTATTTCCACGAAGCTGATCCGTTAGTGGTCTCATGATAGATGCACAGTTCGGTATAAACCGTCTGTAGAAACTTACCAACCCGTTGAAAGCTCGCAACTGCTTGATGTTGGTTGGTTCCGGGTACTCCAGAATAACCGCCACCTTTTGTTTTTGGGGTTGTATACCATTCGCAATAATAGTATGCCCCAGGAAGTCCAACAAGGTTTTTCCGATTTGGCATTTCTGTATGTTTATTGTAATTCCATATTGTTGCAGTCTACTAAAGAGTTTGTCCAAATGTTTCATATGTGTTACCACGTCTGGGCTTGCTATCAGGTAGTCGTCAACGTATGCATGGACATAGCCAAGCCCGCGGAACACGTCATCAATGAAACGTTGGAATGTTTGTGCTGCGTTCCTCAACCCAAAAGGCATTCGGAGGAATTCGTAAAGGCCAAATGGAGTTACAATAGCGGTTTTCGGGATATCATTTTCAGACATCGGTATTTGGTTGTACGCGTTTACCAAGTCGAGTTTTGAAAATATTGTCATTCCCTTCAGGGTGGCCGTTAAATCGTGGATGTGCGGCAAAGGGTAACGATCAGGCGTAGTTTGGGCGTTAAGACGTCGGTAATCACCGGTGGGACACCAGTCATTGCTATCTTTCTTCGGGACCATATGTAATGGAGATGACCATGAACTACTGGAAGGTCGAATTATCTCCAAGTCAATCATAGATCGAATTCATTTTTCGCAATTCTTCGTTTTTCGGGTGCCAGTTGGCTGCTTTGGAAAGCACAAATTGATCTGTGGTAGTGATGTGATGTGTAACATTGCTGGTTACACATGATAATTTCGATGTTGCCTTATTCAGATCTGGATACTTGTCGAGTATTGGCTGAAAATAAGGGTTAATTAAATGTTTAATAAGAGGAGGACATAAGCTACAACCTACGAACGTATGGATTTGTGTTACTATCCACTAGTCTCTTTTTACTAGGGTCCACAAGCTAGTTATAGTGGCTAAGTAAATTTGTGCCTATGATAGGTATTTTCACAGAAGGGATGGTGAAAATCCAGTGTATGGGTTTTCGTGAACCCACGTTTAAGTAGACATATCGCTTACCATATGTAGCCATGTGTTTCCCACTGGCTGCTTGTAGATCGAATGCAGCTTCATGTTGGCGATCAGATGGAGCTGCGGGTAGGACGCTAACTTCTGCGCCAGTGTCGACGAGGTAGCGAACCTTCGTTATCACGTCAGTGATAAATAACAGGCGGCTGTTTCCACAGGCTACGGTTGCCGCTAACGCGTGCCGGCGGAATAGTTTCCAGATGCGTCGACAGTGGGTTTTTGTCTAGGTAAACAACAGGGGTCTCTACACTTCTTGGAATCTTTCAATTGGTGTTGTGGCACCAATATCACTGTGAGTTTCCGCTCCGTTGAGGTCGAAATGACAATCTTTTCCGTGATAAACTTCGTCGACGAGACTCGTTCGGTCGATGTCGTTTCTGTAGATCAAGAGAACGAGAGAGAGAGCATTACACAATTTCGTCACGTCGTTTTCGGTGGCATGAGGTTTTTCAGTAATGGAATGAACCTCATTATCGCGAGTTCTGGTGATCTCCGGAATTCGATCAGCAGATGAAGCTAGCTCATCTAGTTGGTTGTTATTATACATCACAAGGACTGCTTGCACTTGTTGTGGCAGTTTTTATAGTAAGAGTTGACGGAAAAGACCTTCGTCGAAAGTGCGTTGACCAATCACTTCTCGCATGCGCGACAACGATTCCGTCGCTGAACCGCTACCTAGCTGGATGGTGTGAAACAACTCATCAAGACGTTGTCTGTCGGATGAGTCTCCGCGTTTGAGAATTGATCTTTTGAGCTGGCCATAAGGTTCTAGGCAGTCAGGGCTGAAAAAGAAGGGGGTGACGTACCGAAGTGACCTTACAACGGCAAGGAATTGAACGCGTGGGTCTGTCACGCAGTGGTCTCGAAACCCAGCTTTCGCGCAGCAGAACCAAGCTTCTATGTTTTCTGTCCAGAATGGAATGAGCTGAAAGTTTGGGGGTGTGGGAATTTTAATCTTAATGAACTTAGGAGTCTGATCAGTCATGCTATATATGCAGTATATAAAAATACAAAAATAAATGCAATCAAAATGTGCAAAAAAATGATAATCACACCAAAAATACTGTTAAAAAACTATAAACAGGAACGAACTCACAGTTATGAACGTGTCCAGATCACGTCGGGCTCACCAATGAAGGTGCACCTGGTATATGACCAAGTCACGTTTGGATTATTACCAGAGCAACTTCTAACGATTGAACCCACTCTTACGAATGAGAAGAAATCAGAAGGCAATGAAGGATGGAAGAGAAGTTATATTTGATCGTAAATAGAGCGGCAATGGGATAGCAACGTCTAGGCTGGCAAACTAGAGAGAGTTGCATCCCACGGTACGGCGTGACGTGATCTGGTGATGAAGCGTGACCGAGCGCCTCCAACTAGTAGTGTCCGTTAAAACAAACATGGTCAGCATCAATGTCGAGGACCAATTTAACTATTTATTTTGAGGATTATTCACCGCTACACTGCATCCTTTTCTTACAGGTGTTAGACGTTAGAAGGGTTTTAGACAAATACAAAGTAAGATTTGGTCACATCTAGAATGTTTTCAAGAATAATTAAGGTTCTTTCATTTTTTGGATTATAGAAAGTCAGTATGATACTTTCATTATGCAAAGTGTTATTTAAAACAGTATAGGGTAAAGAACTGATGGGATAATCTTTTTCGTATATGAAGTCCAAACACGGAGTAAATTGAGTTCATTTTTACATCTTGGACAAACTGTTGACATTTTAAAAGTCTCTAGTCATCCATAGCTTATAGTAGTAAATTTTAACTTATTTCTGAAAATCGATTTCAAGAGGTGACCACTAAAATTAGAGTGGGGTCATACTGACACATGTTTTTTTAAATTCCATAGCTGAAAAGTAAAATCCGAAAAATTTTAAACATTTTAAAATACATTATTAAACTTAAAACAACATGCCTTTGCCAGCAGTAACAAAATTTGGTCACGAACAATGTTCTGTTGGTCAAGACCACTCCTCCTCAGTAAACTTATGACATTATTTCTTCATTAAAAAGTGTACGGATAGTAGATTTATTGATTAACGAAGCATTTGGTTAAATTGAAGGTTTTCAAGACCACACCCATCATATCAAACTATAATATTTTATATGATAACTAGTAGTTTAACAAATTATAGACATTTGTCTGCTTTTTGCTTTATACTAACTACTACGTTGTATATTAAAATATATTAAAATATAATATTTATTATTATCAGTACATTTGAAAAATTGAGCTTATATCTACTCAGTTTATTTTCAATAGTAGTAGTTTTTATTCAGGAGGTTGCACTCTAAAAGCTTAGCCATATTTCATAATACAGTAGCCAGAGAAATATTGAAACTACTTAAGTTATAATCAGAAAGGTGGATTTAACAGCAGCAGTATTCAAAATAATCCCATGGTTCAAACTATAACAGGCAACAGTAATTAAATTACAACACCAGAAACTTGATTTAGAATGAAGGATGGAACAGACATATATTTAATCAATGACCACAGATGCAAGAGAAAACGTACAACCCAAAATGAAAAGTCAAGGTTACTGAGGAATCATTTTTACGTTTAGAGAATGATGCTGAAAATGTGTATCCGAAAACACCTTAATAAAAACCTAGTGCACGTACTATGTAAACAACACTTCCGAGAAATTAGTGTTTCTAGACAATTCCACGACGAAGGCACTCTCCGAACATCAAATAATTTAATAAGAAGAACTAGAATGTTTATATACTTCTCTTTTTTACATATAAATGCTTCATTCATATCCTGATAATCTATTAGTCATCAAAATGTAGCCATCACAAAAATTCAGCTGAATAGCGTTTTGTGGTTTGAATTATTCAGATTTAAAAGCTATGATGTCTCATATGGAGAAGATTATTAAAGTTTAGAGACTAAAAGAAATGTCGATCGTATGACCACGGTCATTTACGTGTAATTAAAAATATGAGTAACGGTTTTCAGATTTTCACACACTCATATCTTATAGCTGTATCACTCATTCAAATAAGAAAACATGTTAACCTTTGTTTTCATTAGAACGAATGAAACTCTCTGGCATCTTATTTGTAGGTAAACATAAAATATCTGGGATCATTTTAGTGCGAAATTGTATGTTTGTATTGTGGAGGAGTCCTAACCTTATACAAATCACCTTTTAATTAGCTGTGTCCTACTTTTCAAAAGTTCTTCAAGTGGTATTAGTTAGCAGTGTAAATCAGTAATGCTTATGGATGTATCTTCTCACAATAGAAATACTCTACTGTTACTGAATAACTAAATTACAATAAATCACTAAAATATCAGTAGTACCACCATGATAGTACAATAAATACAGATAAGAAAATGAAATTCACAATGAAAGCTACACTTTTCTTTCATTCTGTCGAGTATATTCTAAATAATTAGTGCTGTAAACAAAGCTCGAACAACAATAGTTTCCCTACAAACTTCTGTGTTATACAACTAAATACATTTTCTGGATTTATAAAAATAAAAATATGAAGATGTTTTTATAAGATCCACAAATTTGTGGATGTAGGTTTCGTGTTGATTGAAATTCCATTCAACAACCAGTTAAATTTATAATAATAAGATATATGTATCCCAGTACTGTTACAATGAGTAAGCGATTCCATTATGAATTAGTGAAAGTTACGTCTTTAATGAATAAATAACTGATATATCATGACGATCGGCCAATTACTAAAACAGCATTATCTTAACCAATACGATGACCGAGGACAATATGACTGATTAGTCAATAGCCCTAAGTCATCGATGAAACTGTCAGCTCCAAATAGGGTAGAAAAAACACTAGATGATCAAGATAATCAGCTAGAGTTATTCTATGTTTCAGACGTTCCTTTATATGCTTGTAAAACCTGACTGCACAGCAAACTATTTAGATAATTAACATTGGCACAAAACAATGGAAGTAAAAATACTAATATCCACAAAAATAACCATCTAAATTGAACAATAATAGGAAACTAAAGTGACGTGTACAATCAATTAGTTACAGTTCATAAATGAGAAGTTACATAATAACAGTTAATGGGTTAAATGGGAGGTTAGAACAAGGGAAACATGATAATGGTAGAACTACAATGTGTGATGTATATACAACCAAAATAAATAAAATAAGCTCTTGACAATTATTCTAAAAATTAGTCATTCTTCTTGAATCTCTTAATCTGACAATAACCAACCTAATTTTAATTTATGTGTAGTAATAGCGTCAAATACTGGTTACAATGCTTACTGTTAAATTAGTTTTAGTTGAGGAAATTTATATCACGTCAGAGATTTTGTCCGATATCTTCTGGTTCCGCATTAAAAGATAATATCAACCAGGCTTTTGAATTTCATATGATTTCTAGTATGACTAAGGTGTTACCAGGAATCATGTACATCGTAGGAACTAGAACGACAAGTTAACTTACTTTATGAAAGATAATCCAAGTATCACCAATTGAATATGACATTCGCATCAAGTAAATATAGTTTATCTTAAGGACTCATTACTAAGATATCAGATGAAGAATATTCGCAGAATGAACTGTCTAGAGCATACCAAAAATATCAAAGTGAATATAATATTAGAAAGGACGTGTGACGGTATGCTATAATCTGTTATTTGAGGGCTGAAGTCAGTGCAATTCATTGTATTTTAAACTCACTGATGCTTGTTAGATAAATAAATGTATAACCATGGATAAACTGATTCTCTGTTGTATGTTAGGATTTATTATATTTGAGTCACACCACAACTATATCAAGTTTGAAATGAGCTTTTTCGCCTCCGATCGAATGATCCTTTATTGAAACTTTGAGTAAGTTAGTTTAGACTCTCTAAAAGACCCTTACTTCTTGGAGAACATACATGCTTATCGATAAGTGTTAATCACAATGTGATCATAATATAACAAGGGGTTTTATCAACTGTATACAATCACATAATAACAAAAACAATATGTCACAATGTTTATTTACTTAGTCGCTGAGAGAAAGAGAGAGACTTATGCCCGTTACTCCACGCTGAGGGCCATAGGCCGCTCACCAGGGTTCTCCATTTAACTCTGTACTGAGCAACCCTTTCCAGCTGTTTCCAGTTGCTGATCATCCTTTTAATGTCTGCTTCCAATTCTCGACGCAGCGTGTTCTTTGGCCTTCCTCTTTTCCGTTTCCCAACAGGATTCCATGTTAATGCTTGTCTCGTGATGCAGTCTGATGGTTTGTGCAATGTATGTCCTATCCATTTCCAACGTCTTTTCCTAATTTCATCTTCGGCTGGAAGTTGGTTTGTCCTCTCCCATAGTAAGTTGTTGCTGATGGTTTCCGGCCAACGGACATTCAGTATCTTGCGTAGGCAGTTGTTTATAAATACTTGTATCCGTCTGATGATGTTTGCAGTAATTCTCCAAGTTTCAGCTCCATACAGCAGGACTGTCTTCATGTTCGAATTGAAGAGTCTGACTTTGAGGTTAGTTGATAGTTGTTTTGAGTTCCAAATGTTTTTCAACTGTAGGAATGCTGCTCTGGCTTTGCCAATTCTTGTCTTTACATCTGCATCGGACCCTCCTTTTTCATCGATGATGCTCCCCAGATATGTGAAAGTATTCACTTCTTCCAGAGTTTCTCCATCAACTTGAATTGGGTTGGTGCGCCCTGTGTTTTACTTAAGAATCTTGCTCTTCCCTTTATGTATGTTCAAGCCTACTGATGCCGAAGTTGCTGCTACACTGGTTGTCTTTGCTTGCATTTGTTGGTGTGTACGTGCTAAAAGAGCTAGATCATCCGCAAAGTCCAAATCATCGAGTTGCATCCTACTTGTCCATTGAATCCCGTACATTCCCTCAGATGTGGAGGTCTTCATGATCTAGTCAACCACTAGAAGGAAGAGAAAAGGTGAGAGCAAGAAACCTTGTCTGACTCCGGTCCTCACTGAAAATGCATTTGTCAGTTGTCCTCCATGCACAATTTTGCACTAAGTTCCGTCGTAAGAGTTCCGGATGATGTTGACGAGTTTCTCTGGTACTCCGTAGTGTCGAAGAAGTTTCCATAGTGTTCTCCTATTTGCACTATCAAACGCCTTCTCATAATCAATGAAGTTGATGTGCAGTGGCGAGTTCCATTCAATTGATTGTTCAACGATGATCCGTAGTGTTGCGATTTGGTCTGTGCACGACCGATCCTTACGAAAACCAGCTTGTTGATCTCGAAGTTGAGAATCCACTAAATCTTTTTGTTGAAAACTTTCCTTGGTACCGACAGTAGCGTGATCCCTCTGTAGTTGTCACATTTGCTCAAATCTCCTTTCTTTGGTATCTTGATAAGATGTCCTTCTTTCCAGTCTGCAGCCGGCACTTGTTCTTCCTCCCAGATCTTTTTGAATAAAACGTGGAGTATCCTTGCTGTTAGGTCGATATCTGACTTGAGTGCTTCAGCTGGTATATTGTCAGGTCCTGCTGCTTTCCCACTTTTGATTTGTCTGATGGCCATCTTGATTTCTTCCATCGTTGGTGGAGTGACATCTATCGGGAGATCTGTAGGTGCTGCTTCGATGTCCGGTGGGTTCGGTGGAGCTGGCCTATATAGAAGTTCCTCAAAGTGTTCTACCCACCTATTCTTTTGTTCTTGTATCTCAGTGAGTGTCTTGTCTTCTTTGTTCTTGACCGGTCGCTCTGGTTTACCATGTTTATCTGCCAGTTTCTTCGTTGTGTCGTATAGCTGTTTCATATTTCCTTCTCTTGCAGCCTTCTCCGCTGTCGTTGCAAGGCCTTCGATGTATTTCCGTTCGTCGGCTCTAATGCTCTTCTTTACCTGCTTATTTGCTTCTGAGTATTCAGCTTGAGCCTTGATTTTCTCTGCTCTTGTTCGCCTGTTGTTGATTCTTATCTTCTTGTTCCTCCTTTGTTGAATTTTGCTCAGTGTCTCAGTGGAGATCCATTCCTTATAATGGTGCTTCTTGCGGCCCAGAACCTCCTGACACGTTGACGTTAGTGCTTCTTTGATTCCTTTCCAGTTATTCTCCATAGTGGTTTCTTCTTCTTTCGGCAGATCTTGTAAGGCTTGGAACCTGTTGTTGAGAGATATTTTGAATTCATTGAGTTTGTCAGTGTCTCGGAGAAAGCCTGTATTGAACCGTTGTACTGCTGACACTCCAGTTGTCCACTGCTTCTTTAGCTTCAGTTTTATTTTAGAAACCACCAAGTGGTGGTCTGAAGCTATGTCAGCTCCTCTCCTGGTTCTTACATCTTCCATTGATCTTCTAAATTTTTTATTGATACATATATGATCGATTTGATTCTCAGTAGTATGATCCGGTGAGACCCATGTAGCCTTGTGTATGCGTTTGTGGGCGAATATTGTACCACCTATAACCAATTTGTTGAAGGCACATAGGTTTGCAAGTCTTTCACCATTGTCGTTTCTGTCTCCCAGTCCTTGTCGTCCCATGATTTCTTCATATCCAGTGTTGTCCATTCCGACTTTGGCGTTGAGGTCTCCCATCAGTATTGTCAGATCCTTTCCTCGACACTTTGCTATAATTGATTGCAGTCTATCGTAAAACTGATCTTTGTCTTCGTCGTTGCCGTCGTTGGTTGGTGCATAGCATTGGATAATATTCATTGTAATCCCTTTCTTCATTGTTTTGAAAGATGCTTTGATGATCCTGGGTCCATTTGGTTCCCATCCCACCAGTGCATTACGTGCCTCCTTGGACAGCATCAGAGCAACTCCTTGAGTGTGGGGAGCATTTTCCTCTTCGTGGCCGGAGTATAGTAGCGTCTCTCCCGAAGCTAATGTTTTCTGTCCAGCTTGAGTCCAATGAGTTTCGCTGATTCCGAGTATTGTCAAGTTGTATCTCTTCATTTCTGCAGCTATTTGATTTGTCTTCCCGCTCTCCCACATTGTTCGAACATTCCATGTACCTATAAAAATATTTGCTCTTGTTGTTAGAAGGGGGGGCATCGGCCTCATGACTTCCGAAGAATTCCGGCTCTCATCATGAGGCGTCATAAACAATCCTTCCACTCCCAGGGCAGAGTTTAGATGGTTTATCTTGTTTAATCTGGTTTGCATTTTTTTTAGCAAGTTTGGGTTTTTAAGGGATGGGGGTGCTAGCCCCATGCCCAACCCTCCTCCTTTACCCGGGCTTGGGACCGGCAGTAACCCTAGGAGGGCTACAGGCGGAGTTTAGTCGCTGAGACTTCAATCTATAATATTACATCAGCATCGAAAAACAGACGATATGATGCACGTTTTCTATTCGATGAACATTACGATTAATACAGGGTGATCACACAATTTTCACTATAAACTTATTTAATGTACATAAAATAACGATTCTACTCTGACTCTTGTGTTATTCTTATAGTGTCTTCACCTTTGACCTCATAGTACAGTTTGCTATATTTATGTAATAATTATATGACCTAATGTTCTACTTAAAAACTGAAAATAATTTGACTAATTCTTCGGTTTTCATGATAATAAAACTGGTGAAATTCTAAAATGTACAACTTATTTATTGGCTCTTTTCAAATCATTTCCAATATCAAGACTGAAAATATCTAAATTATACTACTTCTGGAAGTTATATAAACGATAGAAGTAGATTTTCGTACAAGTTCTTAACTTCTACATTTATTAAACAAAAATAACTGTAAGATAGTAAAGGGAATTAATTAAGACGTAGATAAAATTTTATTAAGGTGGTCAGCAAGATCATGTATGAAGAGAATCGTGAATTCTTATTGCTTGTGAATAATGATCAATGATAAGCTAGTAATTAGAAGAAAATATAATCATAGTAATAAATATTAGGAATACTACTAACAACCAATTGACTCATCACGGTCATCATCAATAGAATATATTTTGATAATGCAATAAGAAGACGAATTTTATCAGGGCTATGTGATATATTTGCGCAATACATTTAGAACAATCTGATCACACATACACTTGTTAAGGCATGTATCTATGAGAAAATATAAAGGTCACTAGACAATTAAGCTAAGTAAACAAAGATAATAAAGATGACAATGTAAGTCACACTCTACCAAGGTAGGTCGAGGGAAAGTACAAATTGTTTTTGAACACACAAGGGGGGGTTGAACTTCCGTACAGCTAAGGCTTCAACAAACTTTAGTATACGTCCTACAGCACCACAAAAGATGATTTGATATCAACTATGTGACCTGTCTCAACTAAGTGTTTAGCGATAGACGATGAAGGTTGTTTATCCTGTACTTTTATTTCTCCTTTCGAGTCCATTTGTTTTCGGAGCCATTTAGGTATGTGTTCAGCTACCCTTACATGCAAATCACCATTGCTCGTCCCTATGTATGTGTGTCCACACATACACGTAAATTGATAGATACAGTGGGATGTGATGCATTCGTTTACGTGCTGTTTAGGCTTATTGTTAATCAATGACCTATACTTTTCTACTACAACTACCTCAGCAGCATAAAATGTTCTGTTAACCACTGACTTAAGCCTTTGTTTTAACACAATGCTATTTGAGTCACCTCTGAAGGGTAATGTGATATAAACTGATTTTTTGGGTGCTAGTAATACAGTCGGTTTCACCATACTGCAACATTCCCATCGATTTATGAACTTCTTTGGATATCCGTTCAGCATTAACGTTTCTGTCAGTAATTTTTTTTCCATTTTCTTCAATAGTGTCATAAATGCAAATACGATTAGTCCTATTAAATAAAGCTTTTACTAGGTTCTTTTTATACTGCACCGGACAATAACTATGGAAGTTCATATACTGCCCAGTCCATGTAGATTTTCTGTATACAGAGCGTTTGAGTGAGCCATCATCGCTCCGATTGATTAATATATCCAGAAAAGGGAGTTGGTTATTATTCTCCTCTTCACAGGATAAACTAATATAATTTTGTATGGTGTTCAGCTCCCTTAGTAACTTATTTGCATCATCGATTTTCGTGCATATAATTAGGATATCATCAACGTAACGTTTATAAAGGTACATTTCTCCTATTGAATCGCTGACTAGGTTTTCTACATGTACCATGTACACATCAGCTAACAATGGTCCTAAAGGGATACCCATTGAAACTCCATCAATTTGTCGAAGATATTCACCCTCAAATGTGAATTTTACTTTGTCTGCGTATAGTAATAATAAATCTTTAAGAGTTACCAGAGGAATAGGTAGTGAAAAATGACTTGTCAAGATATAATCACATAAAATATCAATAGTCTTTTTCAGAGGGTCGTTAGTAAACTCTGATAAAATTCGTCTTCTTATTGCATTATCAAGATTTATTAGAGGGACAAAATTGTTTTAAATAGAATATATAATTAATATTCATGCAGACATGCTACTGATGATGTGGCGACCATGAGTTTTTCCAAATCGATTTTAAAATCGAATATTTCTTTTCTCTCACAAAATACTCCAGATACCAGAACACTAGAGAAGGTATCTCATGTTCATAGGGCTTCTTTGAAGCTTTTCTTAAGCTGATTTTTTAAAAGACGGTGTGGTTATGCATTGATGATAAGCCGAATTTGTAATCGACAAATTTCAACTAGAAAATTAAATATATGGCTGTGTCATGAATTAGTACACTAAGCTTGTATACATTATAGCTTTTATTAAATCTCTAAAATAAATTCCTGTAACCTCAGTGAATAATAATGTTACTATTGGTTATATTTGTACACAAGACAATAACAAAATATTAAATTTCTATGAATGAACATGTTTGTTCAATGGTATCTAATATTGTTTATTCAGTCATTGACTGTTTTCATTTCAAGCAAACATTCAGCTCATATGATTACTGAGATTTTAAGCTTATGATTGATTGTCAGTCAAATGTAGCGTACAAGATGTCATTTAGAATAATTGATTCATTACACAATGATAATACACATATGCACTAGTTTTATTAATTTTCTTATTAAACTGGTGAATGATAATATTTCACCCCACAGACTATCAGAATGATGTTACTTGACATTTAAAGTCCTTATCAAGTAGTTGCTTATATTAACAGTGTAATTAAGATAATCTGGAGTGTAATGACAGTTAAGTAAAAGAAATGTTAGCAAGTGACTGCAAGCAGGTGATTAATCAACGATAAAGAATGTACGACTAAATATCTAGGTGCATCATTTCAAGTTACCACAAGGAAAATGGAAATCCAACAAAAAGAAGAAATAAACCAATATAATAATGTAGGAAATACTCAGAACAGAACAATATATTATATATTTGGTTTGTACGCGTGGGGTCACCATCTAAATAAAGTATCAAGTATATATGGCCCGTTCCAGAGCTCCTTCATCTTGCTTCGGGGCCAAAAAACAGAGGTTAGACGAAAAATCAACGTCACGACCATGTGTTCCTCGTAATGGCATTAGCACTCTCAGAGTTGTTAGACGTGAAATGTGTTACTTCTGTTTTGACGTCCTTCACAACCACTTACGTAATCTCGAGCCTCCTCCAGCTCCCAAGACATTTCCAAACAGCTCATAGTAAGCTAAAGTCCTATTCACTCAATTTTAGTCCACTGTTCGTGACATGGACTTACGGTAAAGACGAAAAACTGCGTGGATGCATAGGGACTTTTACCACCATGAATATTCATAATGGCCTGCGTGAATATGCTATTAACAGGTGTCCTTCTAATCTTTTGATTATACTTTTTTTAATTTTGTAGCACTATGAAAGATAGTCGTTTTTCACCAATAACGGAGGAGAAATTCCCTCATCTCACATGTTCAGTCTCTTTGCTGTTACATTTTGAGGACGGCAAAAATTACCAGGATTGGCAGGTTAGTCAGTACTAGTCTAGTTACAGTTAGGAGTTTAAGTTTTCTTATTCGGTTGCTTACTATACATTAGCGAACTTGTCATACTTTGTCTTTTTTAAAAGCATTCGGCAAGTTTTCGTACGTAGGACAGTAGTAACTTTTTGATGTATACGTTCGGTTGTACTTTACTGACACTAGGTACGGGCAGTCAGATATATCATCGTTTGCCCTCAGAAGATGTGGTTAGTGACAACATTTGGACTTACCGTTACTGAGTCAGTTAGCCAGTTATATATAACCCGAGACCTGGAAAATATATTTACTGACGGAAGTTGCCGTACACTATTAGCACATTATTACGGGTACCAGAGTAGTAAAATTACTACTAGTATCAGTGGTAGCCGAAACTTTCGGACAGAATAACATGATTCTTGAATTCATCCGTGAAAAGGTCTTTAAAATCAAACCTAGCACAATTCGCTTTCCAGATACCTCAAGAAGAAGAACCCTTTTACGGTGTCGACAGCGAGGAAGGGATAACCGCCTTCATATTTCTAACTACTCATGATCACCATATCAGTATTAAACAGGGTTATCAATCAATGGTATGCAACACTAACTGTCTTAATTTTTGTGATGTACACAAACGCAACTAATGAGGTATCGACTAGTGTGCCAAGTCTTTGGTCTCATCAGAAGCATCACTACTCAATAGCTACACGGACTGACGTAGATGAGGTGAGGTTCAATTGAGTGATAGTTTGTACAAGAATTTTACTGTTGCTCATGTAGTTAGTTTAGCAGTTATTTTGTCAGTCTTAACGTAGATTCTAGCAATTATGTATCCGTCCTTGTTACTATGCCTTACACTAGAACGGAGAAAAACAATTTACGAAGCAGAAGTGTGAACTTAATTTTAACGGTGCCGGTCTTGAAAACAGTTCAAAAACGTTATTTAATTGGAATGTCAGGAGTTAGGAGCGACACAACTCAAGATTTCAAGGAAAGTAGAGGCTAAATCCAACGGTATGGCTACGACTAGTTTATTTTTTTCCTAACGTTCGCAATATTTGAATGAGATCATTGCACAAATCCCATCCCAGCTGCCTATCTATAAAAACTAGTAGATACCAATTTCCTGAATTTATACTATGTACTGACCTAATCTCCGCCATCTTTTTTTCAAACCAAAGTTCAAGTAGTGGTTAGGCTTACTTGACATAGGTTTAAACCACTTCAGTCATTGTGGATTTATGTCATTAATGAACCCCACATTTTCACCTCACCAAACATAACTTCACTCAGCAAATACTTCACACGTAAGTAGTACTTTAGAAATACAAGAATTTTTTAACCTAAGCAGTTTTGCAGTTTCATAGACCATGTTTCACGTTTGTATTCCGACCGTGCTGCTACCTAGACTTGGTGGTCGGGCTTGCCTATCGTGATGACTCAATCTGGCTACACTGGCTGGAACAATCGTTCCTCTAGGTCCTACCATGCCAGACAGGTCGGTTGAAGGGCGGCGAGACCAAAAGCAGCAAATATAAGGTCCGAGGACGAAGTCGTACTGCCGGCTGTACAGAGGTGTGACGGCAGTAAGGTGTTTTCTTCGGACAACCAGCATAGCAGCGATGCTACCTTCCCACAAATGAAGAGCGGGGTTAGAAAAGGTCGACCCTAAAAATTCACACCTCACCTTACTCCACGGATCTCCGTCTCCGGCATCAAGGCCTCAACAGGTACGGAGCTACAACAACAACGAAAACCTCTCTCAAAAAGGCCGTGTGTGACTGGTTTCAAGCAGTTGTTCCTTGGGCACTGTGGTCACGCTCCCAGGTCTTTCAGACCAACCCTAACACATTTTGCTTTTCAGGTACATCAAGAAGAACCCTTCCACAGCATGGGCAACTGGGAAGAGATAACCGCCCTCATACCGCTAACAACACGCAAGATCACTGCATTTTAATAAAACTCCTTCTTCTATTTTTAATGTTTATCCCGCCCCCACCTTCAAGCCTAAATCCTTATCTTCAACTTCCTCCTGTGTCATTGGTGCTAACGATTCCGGCCCAAGAAATAACGTCCCAAGCATACTAAGACCACGCTCCAAACTTCACATTGGTGCATTCAATGTACGAACCCTGTGTCAAATAGGGCAACAAGCCTCCCTAGCTAGAACATTAGAATCCCGCGCCATTGATGTATGCTGTGTCTCCGAAACACGCATACAGGATCCTAGCATGGTCATCCACTTGACGTCACACAGTCAGAGTGAACAACCTTCGCGATACACTCTTCGTTTATCTGGCGATCCAACAGCGACTTCTCGTGGGCTCGCCGGAGTATGTATTGCGTTAAGTATGAAAGCAGAGCAGGCACTTCTTGAATGGATTCCTGTCGACAGTCGCCTATGTGCCGTCCGACTAAATGGTTCAGTAAGAACTCGGAAAGATAGGGACACATGCCGTTGTCTTTTCGTTGTTTCTGCCTACGCTCGCACCGACTGCAGCCTGGATGAAGTGAAAGATGAATTCTACAGAAAACTTTCTGAACTACTTCATAGGGCCAAACACTCAGATTTGGTACTCATGGCTGGTGATTTTAACGCCCAAATAGGTAGCTTGAACCAATCTGATAGACATTTAGGTGGATGCTTCAATGTTCCAGCTCAGAGAACGGATAACGGCGACCGTCTGCTGCAGCTTTGCTCAGATAATCGGTTATTTCTAGCCAACACGAACCTTAAGCATAAGGAGCGACACCGTGTAACATGGAGACCTCCTGGCCCTACTCAACGGTGGACTCAAATAGACCATATTGCGATTAGTTACCGTTGGAGAGGCTCGATAGAAGATTGCCGATCTTTCTGGAGTACATGTTTGGATTCTGACCTCGCTCTAGTGCGAGCACGCGTTTGCTTGCGTCTTACCGGGCGAAGAAAAACTACCACAGGAAAACCTTTTAGAATTCCGTTTAGTAATGAAACAGCCAAGATTAAATTCCGACTAGATACTGCTTGGCAAGATGCTCAAGCAGCTGTAACATCTACAACGATATCTATCAAGGACTTAAATCAACATGTCAAGAAAAATCAATGGATCTCAATGGCTTCTGTTGATTTAATAGACTGCCGAAGACTTATCCCAACGGGCTCCGAACACGATGATGAGCGACGTGTAATCAGGTATAAAATGACGGAAAGTCTGCGAAACGACCGTGAGCAGTAGTGGGTAACGAAAGCAAAGGAAATGGAAAAGGCAGCGGCGATAGGTAACACTAGACAACTTTTCAAGTTAATAAAATAAACCGGGCTTAAAAACTTCAGCATTAGTGAGACGATTTCCGAAAAAGATGGAATGCTTATTCACTCTCAGTCTAGACGTTTAGAACGGTGGGCTGAACACTTCACTTCAAGGAACAGTTTAGTTGGCCTTCAATTACTATAAAACTTCCCACTATTTCGAGACAGCCAGAATGGAAAGTCGACTTAGGTCCCCCGACTCTTGCTGAAGTCGAAAAACCTATAGCCAATCTAAGGCGACGCAAAGCAACGGGTCCAGACGGATTATCCCCAGAGGTGTTTAAGGATGGTGGTCCCACATTGACAACCAGGCTGACGGATATTTTGACTAAGGTTTGGGAAATTGACATAATTCCGTCTGACTGGTGTCAATCGTTAATCGTCCCAGTATATAAAAATGGGTCGAAATCGACCTGCGATAACCAAGGAGGAATTAGTCTGACTAATATAGTGTCTAAAATACTAGCTTCTATAATTATCAGACGCTTAACTGCAACTCGTGATCTACAAATACGAGAAAATCAGGCTGGTTTCAGACCTGGTCGCGGTTGTATAGACCAGATATTCACCGTTCGTCAGATCATAGAACACAAACATACTTTTCGCGGCCAACAATAGCGGTTCTCCTTGACTTGAAAGCGGCATTTGACTCTGTAGACCATGAAGTTCTATGGCAGTATCTTTCATTGAAAGGTGTGCCCTAAAATTACGTAAAACCTGATAAGGCCCTTTACTCAAACACTATTAGTCGTGTCAGAGCATATGGCGAACTATCATCTGAACTCGTAACATCAAGTGGTGTCCGTCAAGGCTGCCCACATTCCCCATTTTTGTTAAATATCATAGTCGACATACTGTTGGAAATTACACTTTTATCATCTGACTTTTCAGGAATTGATCTCCTACCAGGAAATCCACTTATTGACTTAGAATATGTTGATGATATAGTCCTGTTTGGGAAAGACGCTGATACGATGCAGAAACTTTTAACAGCAATAAGCTCCAAACAAGCATTTTCGGAATGCCTTTCTCCCCCTCTAAATGCAAACTATTGCTCCAGGACTGGTTTTCATCAACCCCTGAACTAAAGATAGGGAGTGAAGTAGTTGAGCACGTCGACCACTTCACTTATCTTGGAAGTCTGATTAGCCCTAATGAGTTGGTCTCTGACGAAATCTCAGTACGAATTCAAAAAGCTCGTTTGGCTTTTGCCAACTTACATCACCTATGGCGTAGACGAGATATTCGTCTCTCAACGAAAGGTAGAGTGTACTGCACAACAGTTTGCTCTGTCTTACTGTATGGGTGTGAGACGTGGCCATTAAGGGTAGATGACACTCGAAGGTTATTTGTTTTTGACCATCAATGTCTTCGAAACATTGCTCGGATTAGCTGTTATCACTGGGTAAGTAATAACGAGGTTAGACGACGGGTGTTAGGTAAATGTGGTAAATCAGTCGATGAGGTTGTGAATCTTCATCAACTGAGGTGGTTGGGACATGTGTTGCGTATGCCCAACCACCGTCCTCCTCGACGCGCAATGCTGGCTAATATAGGAATAGGATGGAAGAGAGTTAGAGGTGGCCAAACTAAAACATGGCATTAGTCCATGAAGTCACTGACTGCCGGTTTGAGTCGTGTCGGTAGCTGCAGACTATCTGGATGTTGTCCCCACGATTACCGTGCCCAGTGGCTAGAAACACTGAGTGACATGACCCAGAATCGATCACAATGGCGCAGATGTATTCACTCATTGTCCTCCCTTAAATCATGAGCTTCAAATTATTCCATAACTTTCTTTCAACGCCTCCTGAACCATATTCTACATGTTCACACTCCTTGTTACTATTATTATTTTATTTTATTGAAGTAACTTCTACTAATGATGGTGGTGTTAATCTTGTGGTGCCATGTTGGTATGGCAACTTGAACCGATGCACACATGTGCCAGGTTCTATGTTGATTGTACATACACATACATATTTCGAAATCAATAAATGATGCAAAGTTATGGAATAACATTAAATCTCTACATTTAAAGAAGAACGAAGAGAGGGGAAGGATATATTTGTGACTATCTCTAGGTAATAGGACAAATTACAATTATGGTAGATTTTATGTAGTTCGTAGTTTTATACCATTGTATTACGACACCTTTGAAAATTCGGAAGGCGAAATCATGAATACTGTATAAATTACTATTAGTTTAGCTCACCACAAAATGTAATTCTCATTCCAAGTACATGAGTGTTTTGAAATATTTGGATAAGGAATGAACAAAATAAGACTTTGTCGAGTACGATGCATTCATTTTATTTCAACGCTGTTTATAAAGGATGGAAAGTCTTTTTTAATATAGTAAATTCATTTTGAATCATTTAATATGAAGACCAAGTCGGTCAACAAAGTGGTATTTGTGAACATTGAGTTTATGCAATAACATATTCATGCATTTTACGATGAAAATGACTGTAGTTCAAATAAATGACTATATGAAGTGCTAATGTCAGAATGATGTTTTGTTAGACCCTTGAAGTACCTGTTTTAGAACTGTTTGTGTCATTAAAAATGAATTTAGGGCTACTGAAACAGATTTAGGTTGAAAGCTGTTTTTTTAAACATGTTTATAAATTATGAACAAATTGCTTATGATTAGCGTCTTCACAAACCGAAGAATGTGTCTCTTTTATTGCTCACCATTATTCTTACTTAATGTTTTCTGATATCGCCATTAATCTACTTGACTCCATAATATCTTATTAGACAAGTTGGAAGGCTGATTATACTTTTAAGAGCTACACATTCAGTATGCTTAAGGTTAATTTCACCCTTGCTTTAGTAGTCTAGCTCCGACTTACGACAGTTCGAATGGACTCTCAAGAATAAAGTGAAGCAGACATATTAGGTTTATATTATTTAAAAACTACTACGAACAGTCCCTAGTGAAAAATTACATATTAAAAATGACAAAGGAATAAATCATACTATATACACATATGACGTTAGCAGTACTGATTAATAGCTGAGTTGTAGTGTGCATCATATAAGTAGTTCTTAGAAAAAAGGACATTGTTAGGTTTAATTAAGCCAAACTGTCTTCACATAGATCTAAGGTAACGTTAATGAAAAATCGGTTATGTGACTGCGTAACTATGTCTACCAATTAATGAACTATTTACGATAACATAAATAGTCAGGTTTAAATATTGATCAAAGCTGAAAGAAAATGTGGTGAACTAGTATTTTTGTTAGCTATTTACTTAAGAATTCATGTTAATCATATGCAAATATGTTCAGTTCTCAAGTAGATAACAGACACATTCTTAGACCTCACTTAGAATCAGATCGATTTAGTGTAAAACAGACAGAACTAGCAAAACAGTAGTGAACTTTGAATAGGCTCAATAGTAGAATAAAACCATTTGTAACTGATCTATGATTAAACAACAATTACTTATCACATATTTCAGCTTAGAAGCCAGAATTCTAGGTCCCAAGATGGGACATCTGTATTTAGCACCCTATTGAAAAACCATATCATCAGCCCCATGTCGATAAGTCAATATGCAATCAATTAATCAAATTTTCCAACTATTCAAATAGTTATTAAGTGAATTTTTTATATATTCTAGTTTAATTCGCCAAGTAAACAAAATGTTTGTATGTCATAATAATCCTATTAAACCGCATCGTTGAGTAACATCATAAATAACTTACATAAAAATTATCAAGCAGTGATCCTATACTCATCAATTCCTTAGTTCTGTCCCAATCCTATAGATAAAGTTCCAATGCAGCCATTAGTTTAGGTGACTCGACATTGTTAAATCATCTTCTTGATGTTAAGTGATCAGAGTAAGTCAGCAGGACACGTTTAATCTATATTTTTAGCTAGTTGGAATTAGCGAATAAAAAGTATCTAGCAGCGGGAGGAAACTAGTTTCCGTCATGAGAACTTAATTCGTGTAACTCAGATTCAGATTCTGAGACGTTACTCTTCAGACATTCAACCCGCAAATGACCGCCTGAAGGAATGTGGTATTTAAACTGACTGGTAAATCACTATGAAATAATTAGTTTCTTAGTTGTCTAGTCTATCATCTTGGCAAAATTTTATTGATACATCCAACCACTTAACATTCATTGTAATTCCCATAAATCGATCTAAATTTATTATCAGTTTAACATCGTTTGATTGGCTTGTTGTTCATTGTTAATAATGCACACACATAACATCGTGTTTTGACGACTCTGTATCAATAATAATCTAAGTTTGGAAACGCAAGTCATCGTTTGAGAACCATTCCATAAGAATGTAATGAGAGTACATGAAGGTCCTACCAGACGTTTTTCACAATTCTGCTTACTATGTTCCTAGTATAAAACTAATACTAGGAAGATTACTTTTGATAGTATTAAGAAGAAAAACCATCAAATGATTTGAATTAAAATTTAACCAGAACGACAATATTAACAGAATAAATGAAATTCATTTTATTTTGCTGCATTTTCTTACATTCAAATATCACAGTAAATGTAATAATAAGACTAAAATTTATCAAAATAAACAGATCTGACTCGTCCTAAAGAACCTACGTCTTGGTGAACCAAACATATTACGCAGTTCATTAACAAAATGTTTGTCAGACAAAGGACACTCAATGAAAACTTCTGATGTTCTAAAAATAATTTAAAAACAAAATAAATCAACAATTCTGAGATTACCTGACACCATCACATTTAGAAGATTAAAACCTGACCTATGTATCCGAAAGAAATTGGCGATGAACCTTCAACTGATTTGGTGGTTTATACGAACAATGATTAATATTTCTGTTACTATTCAGTCAATTTTTTATGAATGCAATTCACTCTTCAATTTTCTTCCTTAATTAAACATATCTTCAGTATGTAATTAAGTCACATCCGAATTTTAATAGATAATTCAGTCATATGTTTAACCACGATTTGTTTACTATAGTAAATCTCAGTCTATTAATCCAACTAAATTGTTGACATCTTTATCAATCCTCTCTGACTCCATATCAGTTTAGATTAATGCTCCCCTCTTCACGCTACTTAGTCAATCCAATTCAGATGATTTCTAGAAATGGTTAGAATAATCCATAAATACTATTTCGAAAACCCTTTATTTCATTGCTATTCTAACGTCGTATATATCTTGACTAACAATACATGTGGATTAAAATTACAATGATATTAACATGTAACACTAAACACAACTAATTGACTACACATAGTAAAAGAGAATACAATAAAATGGAATGAATTCGATTTTTTCTGCTAATGTTGTCGTTTTACCCGTGAAGGGAACAAACTGCAAGATATACGAATTTATTTTCTAAAAATTAATGAGGTTTTTATATACGAATTCTCAAAGTCAGAAGTTTAAGTACAATGCTCATGAATTTTCTTGTCATTTAAAATCTTTATTACATCTTAATTCTAAAAATCAAACCGTGATGTTCTTATTGCTACTCCTATTTATAATGACAAGCCTTGTAGTAATAACGACATAAAGTGTACTGAACTAGTTGGCTATAGAAATCTACATAGCCCCATGAGGAGATAAAGAATGTACTACACTATGGCTAAATAGAATTATCGTAATTAAGAGTAAACTTAAAATGTAAAAATGAAATGAACCAATAGCAAGTAAAGAATACAATGGTACATCGGGGAAAGGTAGTAAAGAGAACAAGTTGACATTAATGATAGCACATTGTAGTAATGTTCATAAAAATACTGAAAATTAAGGTACATCTCAGTCACGCTTTTGCCTGAATTTACATGAACTCATTACTAGGATTTACAGGAAAAATGTACCGCTTAAAAAAGTGTATAACCTATAACCTTTTCTTCATAACGTAACATAATCGGGAAACCGTCAGTAATTTGGAAGCACCAGGTATATGTCATGCAAATATTTTTATATGGTTTTCCGTACCATTTTTTAAAACTTGTTATTGCTTCACATTACCTTTGGTTTTTACGTATTCAAGACTGGTTATTTTAATAAATATGCGTTTATTAACAATTTCAAATTGTTGGCTCCATATTCTTCCAAGAATTCCGATTGTTTTCCTTTGAATACGGAAAAATGCTTAGGTTTCAGAATTATTCTTCATTATCGGCAAAGAAATCCAGGAAGAAGAACATCTTTCTAGTCTCACTTCGAAACTGCTTGGCAATGCCTACGCCTACAACTTTATAAATTAACTTGTAACCTTCATGTATCAAGGATTTCATCATACATTGAGCCTACTTAACCGTTAATAATTGAGTTTCATTATGTGAGTTCCATCCAATCGCAATACAGAGTAACGATCGTTCATTGATACTGTCGTATTTCTAATACGTCAACTCTTACTAGTGAATGGATGAAACACGTATTTCCGTACATAAAATTAAGGCTAAGGTTCTGGCTGAATGATTTTCAAAGGAAATCTTATCGACATAACTATATATAGTCGTAAAAACTACTCAAATGTTTGATATTTAGTTTGCATTTTCATTCCATACGAATAATTATTATAATTTAGGTTTTCATTTGTCAACTTACTGTCATTTATATAAAACACCTAATACCCATAACCTATAGTAACATAGGTCAATATTTAAGTAGTTAAATGTACATTCAGTAAAATATTACTTCTAATTAGGAATGAAGTTGACATTAATACCTCTGCAATCCAGCGTAATTTTCTTTCAAAATAATCATAAATGTATTCTACCTCGTCTTCATGACATGTTGAACATGTCCCGAAGAGCCAACGTCTAGAAGGAGAAAATACCCAGACAGGTCCAATTGAATGTTATTTATTCGATATAGGACATGATGTATTCAAAGTGAGTACATTTAGAATATTCATTAATAAACACAATTAAATGTTGTTGCAGTTCTCAAAAGGCATTTCATTTAGAAAGCTAAAACCTGAGTTTTGTATCCAAAAGTAGTCAGTAATTAAACTTCAGTTGCTGTGGTAACAAATGTGAAGTTATGATCCTGTTTTTCTCTTTTCTATTTTTCATAACTATAATACACTTAATTGCATTCTGACATTATTTATTTCTTATCATAATGTGTTCACGATAAATCTGTCATAATTACATAGTATAATGATTTCCCCTATTCTCTAAATATACCATTCCCACATGACCGACTTTATTACATTCATAATAAATCTTTGTCATACTATGTAATGAAGTTGAACATAATAGTTTCTAGAATAACCATCCCTTATATGCATAAATACTCTAAATTCTAATTCATTATGTCTTCTTATTTCAAACAACTTAAAGTTGTCTGATGAACATCTCATTTCTTAATGTACATGTATATTAATACTTTGAATTATCTAAAATCAACACCCTATACGTGGTTGATGAGAATGCAGATAGGCACATAAATTCAGCATATCACACAAATTCTGTTGTTCTTGCTTTATTCAAATTTGTAATCGGAGAAAAATGTATGAAATTACTTTCATTGACATATTTTCTTATTTAAAACATGTTTATACTGATTAAAGTTTTGGGAACGACTACGGTTAGAGTGAACTTTACATTCTGAGCGGATTACCTCGATATGGCGATAGTACACACATATATGGCAACAGAGACTGACCAGTTTCAGTCCTTTACAAATCAACGGGGAAAATAAAAGCTTATACTAATTGCATATATGTCCGTTGCACAAGTGTGACTATCTGGACACAGTAGCCTAATGGTGAACGCAGTGGTGTTTCGTACGAAGTGGACTGAGTTAAGATCCCAGTGTGAACATCAAAATTGGGATGCAGGTACATCCAGCCGATGAGTCCCAAATAGGACGAAACGCGCCTCCTGGATTCCGCTTGCCAGTCACAATCTAATATATATATATATATATATATATATATATATATATATATATATATATATATATATATATATATATATATATATATATATATATATATATATATATATATATATATATATATATATAGTTTAAATGAACTGGTTTGTATTTCAACTATTCCGTATAAAAGAATGTCACTGGGTCACCTTGTAGTTGACGTGATAGACTCTAAAGTGTTACATAGATATAAACAACCACAAAAGGTAATGTTAATACTATATCAACAATTAATATAAGTACAAAAAGATAAACCGAAAGCTTATGTTGATGTAGTTACTTGTAGTTACAACAAAACTAGAATCTGAAAACTGTCTCACTACAAAAGAATATATTAATTTGATATCCAGTAGAATTAGCACCGTTTAACGAAGAACACTGAAGCAAGAAATTGGAAGTTTGGCAGAAGACGATATATAATATGTAGAAGTATTCTGCTGTTGATACTATGACTGGAATCAGTTGATAATCCACAATATCAACGAAGGAGATGCAATCTAAGACGAAGATTATTACAGAGATGTCTATGTGAGTAAAACTAAAGAAGCAATGTCACAAAAGTATATAACGTGCCGGAAGAAGTACACTATGAATAACAGTATTAAAGATGTATAGAGACAATACTGATACATTGCACTACAAGCATATTAATGAAACTATTACATTACAATAAAACACCTCTATGTGAGCTTGCACAACATCGATCATCAAATACCTCGAAAACTAAATTTTATTTTTTACTAAATTTGCCGATCTAAAGTTTCATATCAAGTGGCCATTTTGAAACATTCAGTGAATTAATAATAAATCACAAAATACCTTCTTAATCTTGTAATGTTTGCTTATCAACTGTTGCATATAACTATATTAGTTTTCTGAATTTACCCTCTCAGAAACACATCCGTGGAAGGTGTAAATCAAATATGTTCCACTTCTTAAACGCACGTAACAAATTGAAATTCTATGAAGAATGACCAGCTTAGAAGGCATTTTACAGCCAGTATCTCAAATATGCAGACAATAACATTAAAACAGGCTTGCATTCTCATAAATCCAGTGAACCTACTTTGCTAATAATGTGTCAATACAATTCACTCTATGAGTGATAATTTCGATAACAGTAGTCCACATTTCAACAAAAATACAATGATGAAGGAGGGAGCAATTAAGAATGGAAGTTAAATAATACTGGTAATGCGACAGTCTTATGTACACAATATTACTGTTTAATACAAACATAAACTCCAAGCCTACTAATTTTTTCGATATTTATATTCTCAAGGCTTCTCATGCAAGAATCAAAATTTCTAGTTGTGAAGAAGGTATCAATACTCGTCGAGTTGTAATCACAGGGAGTCTCAGTGCAGTGCAGTCTGCCCATTCTCAAATCAGTAACAGGTAAAGTACTTGTGATTCTATGGAAATTTATTTATGGTATAAACATACATTGAAATTTAAACTGCATCTGTGGAAGTAAATATTCTTGTTTAGAGACAAGAAAGTAGTTGTTAAATAACTCGATTATCAAAACTATTCTTCCATGATTAATAATTGCTTACGAAGAACTGTTAACAAATATTAGTCTTAAAACATTGTTAAGGAGCTAGATTTCTTTGTTTTTATTTATTCTAACTGCAAAACTTATAAGTAAATTTTAAGTAACGGACTCAGATCTGAATTCAGTAATCCCAACTGCTATCGAATAAGATTTTCATCAATTCCAATTATTACTTAAAAATGATTACTAAATCCAAAAATTGGTTCTAGCCAACAAGCTATAATAAGCATTATGTTTTTAAATGACAGATGTAGAATCCTAAAACTATCATGTGCTCCAACTAATTACATATATCATTATATGCTACCATTACATTGCCAAATAGAACACAAAATAAAGGTAGTTGAACAGTCTACTCATTAGTGAATCTTATGTTAAACACATTACAGTCTGTTGGTCTAATACTGTAGTGATTATCTTGAATGAATCTTTTGGCAATATACCATTATTTCGAACTTGTAAATTTGCTAAACTGGCAGTGACATATTTAAACATAGCCTAGACAATAAGATCTTAATTAATATCTTCTTTTTCGTCATGTGAATATAATTTAGACTGGTTAATATCAATATGAACAATAGTCTTGTTTGACTTAATTTTATGGTAATGTTTTGTATGAAATGGAGTTTAGCATTATAAATAGTTTTATCATACTGAGTTTACCGGAATAAGTCAAAATCGAATTAATCGAATGAATTACTTTTTGATAAAAAACAAACACGTCTGGATCGTTACTAATCCATAACTCAGAAGACTTATTCAATTATCCACACAGACCTATCACTGAGTAGCAACCGAATGATGTGTGTCTATTCCTAGATAATGGTTGAATGATATTAACCAAACGATTGTGCTGCAGCTTAGGTATTTCACTAGTAGAATCTCAAATAGTAAAGTTGACTTCCATAAGGACTAGGAGTACACCTTGTAAGAGAGTACCAACCTTAGTCCACGATTTTCAGCAGACTATACTCAATCACCTGACATAGAATAATCTGCATGTTAAAATTTATTAAAACGTCGTATAATGTAAGCTGTGATTTGTGGAAACAAGTGCTTTTTTCTGTTGTAAAATCCAACTTACTTTCTGTTGATGATTACGTTATTATGATTTAAAGGAATCTTCTGATGATATTCTAATTCAAGCAAAAGTGTACCTATTTAAACCTACTGACCTCGGAATAGAATAAACGTTAACCTAAAATGTCCATTGTATTTAGTAGTTTGAATAAACCCCAGATTTTTTTTAATTCACATTTGTTTCTGGAATCATTAACAGACAGTTAGTAATTCCTTATTTGACGAATCTAACAATCGCAATCACTTTAAAATACAATATTTACATGCCTTTTTTAAATATTACAGCTGTTATTCGATTTATTGTAGACTCAGGAACAATCTATAGAAACCTTCATTGCTTATGGACAGAAGTTGATGTGTTATATTACGACTCATTGTACATCTCTGTACCGATTTTATTTTCTTAAACAAAATTAGCAGTTTGTCTGTGTATTCAACTACTCATAATTTTATTCCAAACCATAAATTCTTTTCATGAGAGTAACTTTCTAAATTGAGAAGCTGTTTTTTTCTTGAAATATTGATCAAAATGACATTTTCATAATAATCAATTGATGACAAATAAATTAAACCTCGGGAGAATGTGCGAGGTGATTATAATTTAGAGGCCAATAGGTCATTTTACATCTAAAGCTTTATAAGCCTTTGAATACTATTCACATGAGAACTTTTTCAATTCAAAATTATGAATATTTAATTAGTTTTGTCTGCTCATTTGTTGAAGCAATCTGATCTACTTATACATCGTACATAGTAAGTGAAATAATTTATAACGAAGCATTCATTTATTTTATAATTGATTGGATTAGTCACAGATTGGTGTTGGCTGGGTACCATTGAAATCCACAGGGTACTGGACAGCCGTTTCGTCCTAGTATGAGACTCCTCAGAGGCGCACGCCCTAGATTCCTTTCTAAGGGGCTTACGATTGGTGAGCGCCTAACCCTCTGCACTGCTGGGTGATCGTCGCGCTATATCACAGATTGATGAAAGTGGAAATTCTACCATTGGATGCTGGTCAGCTCAATGGTGCAGAAGGTTAGGTGTTCGTTAACCTGGAGCCACTGGAGCGGAATCTAGGATGCGCAATGCTAAGAAGTCTTATACTAGGGCGAACTGACTGTCCAGTGCTCCTCGATTTACAATGGAAGCCGGCTAAAATCAATCTGTGACGAATTCAATTAACTAAACTTGATACCAACCTCCACACATTATCTAACTTCAATTATTCATTTATTTATTGTATGAATTCATGTGACTGATGATATTGATTAAAAGAATCAGGTCTGATAAAATTTACACGTACATTCTTTTCTATGTAGATATTTTTCATTTATTTACTATCGTATATCGTATGGACTTAGACCAGTTAAGAATGGATGTAATGACAACACGTGTTTAATTTCATTTAAATGTGATTCAATCAAAAATATTCTGCTTAACTGTAACAACAAATGGTGATTTTCGTTATTCAGTTACTTATTTTGAATGTATATGCCTCTATTGACGGATGGCTTGGTATCTATATCACATAACTTTCAACCACACAGTAGGACGTTTAAGCTTAATTAAATTTTTGTGAATGGATAGGTAAATTTGATGAATTGGTTAATGAGGTCGTTATACTTCAGACTGAGATGGATGAAACATGTATCACCGCTCACCTCGACTCATGAGGCTTGTCGGTCTTTTATTTGCTTTGCTCAGAAGAATGATACATTTGTAATCCTGCATTCACTCTTAATTTTATCAGTTGGAAGACTATGTGCATTAACTGGTTTCTGTATCTATTTTTGGCTTGAAAATATTTCGTTTTCGATATTTGTGATAGCGCAATCCATAATGTCCGCTGTTCAATCACCTTGCAAGCTTCAACCCTCCTGTATTACCCTTCCAAGCGAAATGAATACTCCAGCTTTCCATACACCTCTGTTTTTTCAAAACTCTGCAATTTTGAAGGCACCAGTTGCTAATGGTCCAGGTGAAATTCAATATCGCTGTGAAATCTTAATTTCAAATGACCTTATAGGATGCGTAATTGGAAGAGGAGGTAATAAGATCAACGAAATTCGACAGGTCAGTGATGTCATGAATACAATGAACTAAAAATGACCATACTGCATAACTAACGACCTTAATTTTTAATAAAGCAAGTTATTCTCTTAGCTAGTTGATGACTTGATTTTATGCTTCAAATAAGATTACCTGGAGGCTAGTTATTAATGTAACTACAATTAATATTAAAGTAAAGAAACTGAAAATATTTCTGGCCTCAAAATTTGTTACCATCAAAATGTAATACTAGTTTTTAAAATTTTTGTAATTTTTTAAGCATCTTTGGTTGATGTAAACCCGGGGATAAAGATTTGATCCCTATGGATCAACTGTGAAAGTACCTTACATTCCAGGACGATCCCTTAGTTTTAACTTTTCAGATATAATATATTTTTAATAGATAAGATTTCCAAAGTATGGTAATATAATTTAATTGTTTTGAAAAATATACATTCGAGTAGGACAACAAAGTTTTTATTGCCTTTAAAATTCATAGTAATTATTTAGCCACAGAAATCTACTTGTCCATGAGAGGTCATTATCTTGTTGTTTGTTTTATTTTTCTATAAATATAAGTACTCCGTAATTATTTTTTTTGTCGCGCAACGTTTAGTATCTCATCCTCAAAGTGTCGTGTTGATTCTTATTAACAATAGTACTGTGTCACTTTCAAACGGTATGACTATTGCATTGGATAGTCACCAAGTAGTCAGCAGTGTCACGTTGCTTCAGACAGTTTGAATACCGATCGAAGGCAGCGGCGTTAGTTAACACTAGACAACTTTTCAAGTTAATAAAAGAAACCAGAGTGTGACGATTTCTGAAAAAGATTGAACGTTTATTACCTATCAGTCTAGACGTTTAGAACGGTGGGCTGAACACCTCAAGAAGCAGTTTAGTTGGCCTTCAGCTACTCTAAAACTTCCCACTATTTCGAGATAGCCAGAATGGAAAGTCGACTTAGGTCCCCCGACTCTTGCTGAAGTCGAAAAACCTATAGCCAATCTAAGGCGACGCAAAGCAACGGGTCCAGACGGATTATCCCCAGAGGTGTTTAAGGATGGTGGTCCCACATTGACAACCAGGCTGACGGATATTTTGACTAAGGTTTGGGAAATTGACATAATTCCGTCTGACTGGTGTCAATCGTTAATCGTCCCAGTATATAAAAATGGGTCGAAATCGACCTGCGATAACCATGGAGGAATTAGTTTGACTAATATAGTGTCTAAAATACTAGCTTCTATAATTATCAGACGCTTAACTGCAACTCGTGATCTACAAATACGAGAAAATCAGGCTGGTTTCAGACCTGGTCGCGGTTGTATAGACCAGATATTCACCGTTCGTCAGATCATAGAACACAAACATACTTTTCGCGGCCAACAATAGCGGTTCTCCTTGACTTGAAAGCGGCATTTGACTCTGTAGACCATGAAGTTCTATGGCAGTATCTTTCATTGAAAGGTGTGCCCTAAAATTACGTAAAACCTGATAAGGCCCTTTACTCAAACATTATTAGTCGTGTCAGAGCATATGGCGAACTATCATCTGAACTCGTAACATCAAGTGGTGTCCGTCAAGGCTGCCCACATTCCCCATTTTTGTTAAATATCATAGTCGACATACTGTTGGAAATTACACTTTTATCATCTGACTTTTCAGGAATTGGTCTCCTACCAGGAAATCCACTTATTGACTTAGAATATGTTGATGATATAGTCCTGTTTGGGAAAGACGCTGATACGATGCAGAAACTTTTAACAGCAATAAGCTCCAAACAAGCATTTTCGGAATGCCTTTCTCCCCCTCTAAATGCAAACTATTGCTCCAGGACTGGTTTTCATCAACCCCTGAACTAAAGATAGGGAGTGAAGTAGTTGAGCACGTCGACCACTTCACTTATCTTGGAAGTCTGATTAGCCCTAATGAGTTGGTCTCTGACGAAATCTCAGTACGAATTCAAAAAGCTCGTTTGGCTTTTGCCAACTTATATCACCTATGGCGTAGACGAGATATTCGTCTCTCAACGAAAGGTAGAGTGTACTGCACAACAGTTTGCTCTGTCTTACTGTATGGGTGTGAGACGTGGCCATTAAGGGTAGATGACACTCGAAGGTTATTTGTTTTTGACCATCAATGTCTTCGAAACATTGCTCGGATTAGCTGTTATCACTGGGTAAGTAATAACGAGGTTAGACGACGGGTGTTAGGCAAATGTGGTAAATCAGTCGATGAGGTTGTGAATCTTCATCAACTGAGGTGGTTGGGACATGTGTTGCGTATGCCCAACCACCGTCCTCCTCGACGCGCAATGCTGGCTAATATAGGAATAGGATGAAGGAGAGTTAGAGGTGGCCAAACTAAAACATGGCATTAGTCCATGAAGTCACTGACTGCCGGTTTGAGTCGTGTCGGTAGCTGCAGACTATCTGGATGTTGTCCCCACGATTACCGTGCCCAGTGGCTAGAAACACTGAGTGACATGACCCAGAATCGATCACAATGGCTCAGATGTATTCACTCATTGTCCTCCCTTAAATCATGAGCTTCAAATTATTCCATAACTTTCTTTCAACGCCTCCTGAACCATATTCTATATGTTCACACTCCTTGTTACTATTATTATTTTATTTTATTGAAGTAACTTCTACTAATGATGGTGGTGTTAATCTTGTGGTGCCATGTTGGTATGGCAACTTGAACCGATGCACACATGTGCCAGGTTCTTTGTTGATTATACATATATATCGATTTAGTTGCAAAATGGTCAGCTGTATTATGATAGTGTGATATTTAAGCAAGCGGTGGAAAACACTGTTTGACTTAAGTCTTGTAAAAACTAAACCGTAAACTAGTGATCGCCTCACTGCTTGACCGTTAGAATCATATTACTAAGATGGACCAGCATAAAGTTATTCACTAATTAGTGGTTAGTTAACAGAAATGTCCCAGTCAGCCTGTCATCCTGCCAAAGACTAATAACCATTTACAACTATTCAGTATTAAAGTAAGGTTAGTAACCCTTGCTTGATATCTAGATGTATTAAGTGAACATGGTTACTTTTTATCTTTTTTCCAACTTGGTAAATCCGTTGAAACCAAAAATGACGAAACCAAATATCAGAAGTCAGCGCTTAAGTATAGAAGTGAAGTACTAATATTTCTCCAGAAGAAAATGGCCACTTGATAAAATTAGGGGAATTAGCTCGTTTTAATAACATTATGATTATCATTCACACTTTGAAATCTGCAGTTTTCCCACACATTTTGATAAAAGAATATTAATATTCTGTCTTTAAGAAAAATAAAATTTCTGCTCTGATAATAGGAAGTATGGCTTAAAGTTTTGAGAGTTGTAATTTCCGTTTCTTACCCCAAACTAGTCATTTGTCTATCTTAGACAACATTATGTGCTCCGGAGTTTCAGTTATTTTGCATCGATTCCAGGAGGAAAGAAAACTTTTACACACGGATACTTTCTGTTGTGGTCGAGGTTAGTGGATTGGAAGATATTCCACTAATAGGTAATTTCGATTAAAGTATTAATTCGATGAAAGTAATCAAATATGTATAGTGTGTGTGGTACTATTCGCTAGTATTAAATCAAATCACCGTTCACAAATATGAATTCATTTTAACATAATCATTTATTATCATAAGTATTCAAATTGCAATTCACTTATTCTGTTATATTTCATTGAAGTTTTCTTACAAATCGTTGTAATGAATAGTACTTGTTAATAACAGGAAAGAAATATTTAATACTTAATTAGTGTTCAACACTATATGTAGAAATGGAACTGTGTCACATTAATTCATTTTGGTCTGTACAGCCAACACAGACTAATGAATAATTCATATAGTATTTCTCGGTAATTTAATCAGCGCTTTTAAATGAGTTATCGACGAGAAAGCATGTTAGGGTGAATAGTGAAACCAGAAGTTAGGAATAAGTTTATCATTTTCTGTCACAAATATAAATACTAGGCACAGAAGGCATTTTATAGCCAGTATCTCAAATATGCAGACAATAACATTAAAACAGGCTTGCATTCTCATAAATCCAGTGAACCTACTTTGCTAATAATGTGTCAATACAATTCACTCTATGAGTGATAATTTCGATAACAGTAGTCCACATTTCAACAAAAATACAATGATGAAGGAGGGAGCAATTAAGAATGGAAGTTAAATAATACTGGTAATGCGACAGTCTTATGTACACAATATTACTGTTTAATACAAACATAAACTCCAAGCCTACTAATTTTTTCGATATTTATATTCTCAAGGCTTCTCATGCAAGAATCAAAATTTCTAGTTGTGAAGAAGGTATCAATACTCGTCGAGTTGTAATCACAGGGAGTCTCAGTGCAGTGCAGTCTGCCCATTCTCAAATCAGTAACAGGTAAAGTACTTGTGATTCTATGGAAATTTATTTATGGTATAAACATACATTGAAATTTAAACTGCATCTGTGGAAGTAAATATTCTTGTTTAGAGACAAGAAAGTAGTTGTTAAATAACTAACTTGATTTTTTTGGAAGTTTATTTTGTGATTGATTCATTTAGCATGGTGAAATTATTTTACGAATAGCTAGAAAACCTAAAACAATAAGCTATTATTTCATGTTATTTTGAGCCGCTTCACTGGTTTGTAATTATGATTGTGCTTACATACTTCGAGTGACGGAACACTTAGGCTTTTATTATTTTTACAACCAGAACACGTTTATCCTTATTATGTATCGGTTTTTCGAAAATATCAGCCGATAATATGAATAAACTCCATCTGTAACATTAGATCTTTTGATTTATTTTAATTCTTTGTAAATTTCGGTAAACAATTTTAAATATTTGAGTAATTTTATTATTTATGTGAATTGATTTTAATTGTATTATTCATACGGCAGTCTGACTATACTGAATACAAGTGTGAAGTTGTGAATGACCGTCGGTGTGTATAAAATAACTTCATATTCTTTTGTGATTTTTGTTCACTGTTTGGTGGTGTAAGTTACAAAAATAATCCAATTCTCCATCATCTATTTAAGAATTACTTGTTTAATAATTTATGTGATTACTATCAGTACATTTTTTGTCTATACACTAATTACGTTTAAATAATAACTAATAATGCTAAGCTAATATGTGACCAATGTGACTAATCTAGAGATTTATAGATGAATGAGGAAAATCTATAATCTTCAACCGACCAATGTTTTTATCAAATATTACACCAAATCATTTAATTGTGAAGGTTCATGAAAATACTATCTAAAGCTCAACACAGTAAATACTTCAGCAAACAATTTCCGTGTGTTTAAATGATAGTATTTGTTTTTCTACTTTACCACTTCAAGCATTCGCAATATAAAATTCGATTCTTAATGAAGTCATTGAATAGAGTAAATAATTAGTTGTACACAAAAGTAGTTTTATTTTTAAATGAGCTTGATATTCTTTAGTTAGTAATTCAAATGATCATTTATTAATATGATTTAATATGATCACTGGTCTAAGCGACTTAAAATCTAAGTGCATCTATTTTTGACATCACTTCCCAACGTGACAATTAGCATAGAAATTAGGTCCGTAGAGTTCTACCACTTACTAAAAATCAAATAACATTATTCTAGTAATGAAAGTCCGATAACCAATGTTCTGTTCGTCTACTAATTCACCAGTAGAACAGATTAATCTTAAGGGGTGACTATCCACCGGCCTCAACAATCATCGAATTTACAGCTAGCAATAAATTCTAGTAACTTGATATCATTTCTTAAATATAGATAGGTTTTGTTAGTAGACGAGAATGATTATGGTTAAAAGATGTTGTAAACTGACGTCATACTCTTTCAGAAGACTTAACACTATACCAATTAGTCTGCATATATTTGATTACGTCCAAAATATAAAAGCACTGGAAAGTTATACTGATTTATATTCATGATGTCTTAGCTACAAAATGAGAAAAACCTTAAATAAGAAGTAACGTGAGAAAAAAAAGAGACGCATTAACGTTCGTTATGAAAGTCTGTATTCTCATAACCAGCTACTCCTTACAAGATAAACATCTTAAGGGTAATCACTTCATATGATTTATTTTGTTTTCAACGACTTCAAACGAGTATTAAAATTATTTCCTATTCTTTTAATCATTTGCCTGACAGCATTGAATTACACAAGCATATTTTAGCATTGAACATTGCAATGAAGAATGTATTTTCATCAAGGAATGATTTTAAAGAAGAGTTAACGGATCAGTCTAACAATTTATCTAACCATTCTTCAGACGATATTGCTGGAAATCCTGAAATAATAACTAATAATGACTTCCAAGGTTACACTTCAAGTCGATTGAACAAACCGAAAATTATAAATGATGTGTCTGAAGATTTATCGTATCCTCAGAATTGGAAGTCTAATTATTCAGGTAGGATGCAGTCAGTCGTAAGGAAAAATCTCGATACCGTTTATCATTCAGCCCCAGAAAAGAAGGGACCTGAATTTCAATATGAAAAGGAATTTTCACCCTTCTCTTGGAATCGACAAGGTAGTGGATTACAAATACCCAGAGAATCAAGAACTGGGAGTATCTCTCAGACGACACGAATAAGTACACCAATCCTATCTGCTGATTTGTTTCGACAGAAAGCATATTTAGCCACAACAGACACAAAGCAACCAAGTCCACGTAATATTCTTAATCTTATTGAAAAGCTCTAACAAATTTCTCAATAATTTGCATCATATAATTATCAAAGGGAACTAATAAGTACATTCGAGCACCTTCTTTCAGAGTCATTTTTAATTGTCAATCATTCTTGTTCTTATCCAATCTCCAAATAGTGTCATTTATTAATGACTAAATGTGTAAAATTGCGCACTAAAAATTTGAAAATTCTGCTATTTAACAAAATAGTTGTAGTCCCAATTTATGTAAGTGTATTACTCTTTCTCTATATATCTTGGTAGGCTTTTGATAACAATTAGCCCTCATTTAGAATAATTACTACTGCAAGCACCTTCTTTAGATTTCATTAGCTCAATACCCCTCTTCGCTCATCATGATATCTATTGAATTTAAACTTTGTACCAACAATGTAATCAAACTATGACATAGAATCAGTTGATTTTTTAATAGGAAACTCTAATACGCTACAGACAGTCGTGCTACATTATATTGAATACGAATGTTAGTCATCGATGTCAAAACAGAATAGACAATTTTGCATGGTATCTGAGAGATAAAGACATTGACGAGTACTAGTAACGCGAAGTTGAATAGAAAATAACTTACCATTAGCTTCTGATATTTTATTAGTGTGTACTGACAACGAATAAAAGGTTATATTTGTTTCCGAGAAATTTTACCAAGAGCACTAGTGATGGAGAGGAAATACTCCTCTATGCTTTAGATGAAAGGTATTAGTAGGCAGTTTCTGAAACAAAACAGTCAGTGGCTACTTTTAATATACCTAATTGGAAAGTTAGCTCTTACAATATAAGTATTTTCGGTGAACTTGATAAATCCTTTTCCTTAAATGGTTACGATACAAGCCATCATCAGATGTTTTTTACTTAATCAACCGGTAGAATTATTGGCGAGGAACTAGCCTTTAATTAAACCCAGCTCACTGAAAGTCAAATACATTCCCTAAGATAAAAATAAGTCTTAATTACGTTCGCAGAATCCTGCATTACGACACTTGTAAACCAATCTGTTATAAGCGAGCTTATTAGTTACCAAAAGGACTAACCTTCAGTCCAAAGGGTACTATGATTTTTTCAGCATATGCAAATCAGCTAACTATTAATTATGAAAGGGTGGTATCTTATGACACTTTGTCCTGTGAATGAATATCTAACAAAAGAGAATGATATCTAAAATGTTGTAGCTATCAGTAGTCAACCCTGACCTACTCATAGTAATAGCTGTCTGAAATGCAATCAAGAAAGACATACTGATGGTGCCATTTCGTGTAAAGAAGGATATCATGTGAGCTAATAAATCGGCTCGTCATCAAAGCCGTTCTAAAGTCTCGGTGGGACGGTTCAACGATAAGAATATTAGTAATGTCATTTCATGAATGTTGTTTCTGAAAGGATATGCTTAACAAGACTGAAAAACGTGGTGTAGGATTCTCCAAGCTATTTGAAGAACCTGGAGCAATCAAATTTGTGAGCTGTATTTAGACCGGTGCTCAATAAAGATCACCGATAATTTCGGTTATTAAATTACAGCGATACATATATTCGATACGAAAAGTGATTGTACTAGAAATAAGCGGAGGCAGCGACAATTTGCTTAAAAATCTAACCTTAATTGCGAGCTTTCTGGTTAACCCATAATTCTATCCCAAAATAAATTTCTCCTGCATCAACAACGCTATTACATGACCTAACATATCTAACGAGAACACACCCGTTTAGCCAGATTTAAATTTTGTTAACTTAAAAATATCCTGACACATGTTCCGATTGTTACTTTAGAGACGGCGAAAATATTTTGTTTTGTCATCCAGTTCCTAGTATCGCCCAATAAGGATTGCTTTTAGCTAGTCAAAAGACGCGAGGATATTGATGAGAACATTTTAATATGAATTATGGTGGTGTAACACTGCGAATAAACTACATGTCAACAATGTCTCAAATGGCTACGATTCTGTTGTCACTAGACTGATTATTACAGGTGGATGGAAATTTATCTCCATTTAGACTCGACAAAAAACGGAAAATGTAAGGAGTGATTTTATTCACAAAATGAAAATCATCAAGCGTAAAACATTAACGTAAAAATGAAATAAAACTTATCAGCAAGAAACACTGGGTTGGAACGAGATGACAATAAGAAACGATATTTTCAAATGTATAAAGTGGGAATAAGGATTAATGTCAATTCAACATCTATATATAACGAAATATCAACGTTATAGTAAGCGGATAAACAGATACAAACCATCCCAATACAATAAACACATAAAACTAAAAAAACAGGTAACATTAAGGAAGAAATGACAATTGAGATTACATCTCACAAATCCTAAGAAATTGTTTTTATAAAGTTTATGATGAAGCTATATAAACACGCTTTCCAGGAATGAATACCAGGAGTTTATTCCTTCCGCGAACGCCGTTTTCTAATCGACTGTTTTGCAGCTGGAGCATTCTGAAAGGAATAATAAAATTAGCATTAGAATTTACATAAAAAATAGGATTTATAAAGACAACAAGTAAATGTCTAGAGTTAAGAACAGATCACTCGAATAAGGCATATTTTACTTTGATAAATATTACTCGGCTTATTTACTAAGTATATTTTAAGAATATTTTAAGGTAGTGAATTAAACTGTACCTCGTTTCCTTCAAATTCATTAGGAGCTTCTTCTTCTTCAGAATTATCTCTGCTGCTTCCTGTTCTATTTGCCACTGACTCATCACCAGAGCCTTTAGAAACTTGGACGATATCGTCTTCACCAGATTCTTCCATTTTTTCAGTTTCAGCATTTTTCTCATCAAAATGTGAATGAGAGTCATCAGGAGTGAACGAGTCAGTTTTCTTGTGCATACTAATATCGTGGTGTTTGGACGGTGACCGGCAGAAGTAGATACAACAAAGAAGAATGGGTAATGTACAAACAAGACCAACTACAGCGATAAGCCAGGGTTTCTCATTGTAAGTTTCCCATATAGCATCTACAACGCTTTGCTATAAGTAGAAAACAAAAGGTAACAAATAAATAAAAACAAAAAAATCCAAGTGGTTATATGAAATCTTGACAAATGGACCTAAATTTGATTACGATTATGATTAGAAATCAAGACGGCTAACGAATATTAAATGGATAAACAAGTTGAAATAACCAAAACTGTATGGAAACAATCGGTGTAACGAAAACAGAAGACAAAAGGAAGCTTCACATTGCGACTTTTAGATAAAACGTGTAATTCAGATCCCAGCACAAAAGAAACTAAGTTTAATTACGGGGTTAAACAAACTATTCAAACAATATTATAAAACGAGCAGGGAGACTGTTAAGAAACTAGTTAGAAGATAATATCAAAATATGTAAGAGAAGGGACTAAAATATTTGAAACCAATAGGACTTACCGCTTTGGGATCGGTTAATCTTTCAGCTTCCTTTTTAACTGCCCATGTTTCTTGAGCGAATTCGTCGGCCGCGCGCTTCGAGTCAACAATTAAAAAGTTGTCAAAAGAGATGTCCTTATGCATAGACCATAATTCTAGACCCAATGCGCTCTGAAATTAAAACAATTCAATAACATACGTAAAATAATCTAAAAAAAAGCTGAGTTAGAGTATTCGGAACATTCTAAGATTTGTGCTAAAGACAACAGGCACATGAAACACGAAATTCAGTGACTTTAATGATGGATTGGACAATGCGTCCCTCCCGGAATGCCATGTGTCGATGAGGGTTGGAGGTCTCGATTGACTCTGTAAATACTCTCATAAAAACATGAGCTTAGCCTTCCCCAAGAAAGTCCTACTAATTGCTTGGTTGTGGTGGATGGTGTATTTGCTAAAGCGGAAGGACAAAAGTGAATATCCAGCACTCATACCGAGACATGAACAGTCAAGAAAGTAAAGTTTGAGAATCCTTATTTCAAACAAAAGGTGTGCATAGGCTCCAGGATTCAAAGGAAATGAAAGGTGTATGAACTTACCAAGATCACTGGCTATCATAGGACTATATCTGAGGATGATTCACTGCTATGCGAATTGATCTTAGGGTCAGTGTCGAGGAGTGGCACCTAAGTAAACCACAAACTTTATCCTGAGTTCTAGGACAGTATCCCAGTCCACACAGTATTATGATGAAAAGTATGATCGCTTGACAGTATCACCTCTCTAACTCAAGCAATACTGTTACTTTAAAAAACACTTTGATTTTACATTACACTCAATTCTAATTTGTTTTTGATTTTCTATTTAATTACAATAACCATTCATTTGATTCAGTAGCTCATCCCTGGTGAAAAATTTATTGTCCCTTTCTCCTGAAGTTGCTGAATGGTAGTTGTTTGCTGTCATCAATGTCGGGATCTGATACGATTTTTGCAAAGATGTGTGCTATGTGAACTGGCCTTCGTTAATGTTCACACACTGGCGGAGACCAGACAACAGGTAAGTTTGGATATATCTTTCGAAGGTCGTAGCATTGATGTTTGCTGTTTACCTGAGACTTATATCCAGGACTCTGGTGATTTACTACAAATCCACACTCCCCCATCTGTTCATTCGAAGAGCGCGTTCTACGTGTGCTTATGTGGAGACCCCGTAGCATTGGCGTTTGGTTCTGCCATCGTCGCACTAAGTGCTAAAGCGGAGACAATGCTAATCAACTGGATTCTCATTTACAGACGCATGTGTTATTAGATTAGAAAGTTCTATCGAAGTGAGAAACTGGTTTGGTAGGGAAGTTCCTCAAGTGGCCAATGGATACTCACTGGTCGCAGGCCAGATAACGGTGACCGTCTTCTATAGCTTTGCACAGACTACAACCAGTTTCTGGTCGGTACCAACCTTCGATACAAGCACCGGCGATGCACTACCTGAAGTCTGTCCTCTGTAACCCAAGTCTGGGCACGGAATGATGACATCGCGATCAGTTGCTGCTGGTGGGATTGCATTAGAGACTATCGTCTCTTTTAGAATACCTATATGCAAACTGATCATGGTTCAGTTTGCACCACACTTGTGTTTCAGCGGCTATCAATCGTCTTGGTTTAAACGGGTTGGTATTAGTAAACTGGCATCAACTTCAGTTGTAACCAAATACCGATTCGAGATAGATTCTACGCTTAACGCTAGTTCACCAGAGAGTGTAGACGAGTACTGATTACATTTGCATGAAGAAATGAAAACGGAGATAAGCATCTTATGGTTTTGTGAAACGTCCCTCTTATAATCATTAGATTTTTACGGAGTCCTAACGACCTGAGGTACGTCGATCCACTCCGATGACTCATGAGTTTGATAATAAATGTATATTCTTAAGTCAGGAAACTGTGGAAAGCTCGCATGGGGACCGACCGAGAAACCAAGTGGTCTGAGCGTGCTACAGAGTTGGAAGTAGCAGCTGCATCTGGTAACTGCCGGAAGCTCTTTCAACTTGCCTGAGACACTAAGATCAAAAGGTCTGGTATCAGTGGAACAATCTGTGAAGCTGATGGTACACCATTCACTAACAACCAAGATCGTTTTAGACGATGGGTTGAGTTTTTTGAGGGTCGCTTTAGTTGGTCTGTTATCCCAATGACTTTGATCAGATTGACCTGTCACTTATGGCCTGTGACAGCTGACCCATCTAACGAAGGAGTTCGTAATGAACTCCAACTTCGGAATCAAAACAAATCACTGGGCCTAGACGACTTGCTCCTCACTCTAGCTTTTTTTTAAAAATGGTAGCGAACTCTTGGTCGAGAATCCAGTAAAGTTGTTAGAAAAACTGGGTGTCTCGTCATCTTCGAATTAGACGGTCGTCATCTTTATCTTCATAAAGGGCTCACTTAACCGATGTAACAACTATCGGCAGGTAAGTCTACCCTCAACTGCTTTCGAATAATTGGGTTTCGCTATAATTCGCAGGTTGTCCAAAACGCGCAAAGAGTAGGCTGGTTTTCTAGTAAGCCGACGATGTGATTACATTTTCCCGCTCCGCCAAATGTTGGATTACTGTAACACTTACTGCAGGCCAACAATTGTTGTCTTTTGACACCAAGGTCATCTTCGATTCACTGGACATGACTGTGATCTGGAATTGTCTGTTGGAGAAGGGTGTGCCTGAGAAATTTATCAACATCTTAAAAGCTCTGTTCACCAACATCTCAGGAAGTGACGGCATGCAACCATTTTTCCCCAGTGATCAAATCCACCAGTGGAGTTAGGTAGGATTGCCCAGGTTATTCAGGAGACCCTATACCATCAGCATAGTCACCGAGGACTATATCGTTTGAGTATTCTAAGTCGATAAGTGGATTTCTTGGTAGGAAATCAATGCATGAAAAGTTAAGTGAAGAAAGTGAGACTTCTAGGAGGATATCTACAACAAATTTAAAAAATTGGGGAGAGGATATATGGATCAATCCTGGCGGACAATTCTCGTGACAGTTCTTCATAAGCACTAACTTGATTAGTGGTGTTTGAGTAGAGTCATTATGATGTTTAGGTACTTTTGAGGTGCGGTTTTTAGTGACAAACACTGCTAAAGAAACTCTGGATCTAAGGAGTTAAACGCGAATTACAAGTCAAGTAATACAACAACTGTCGGACGATGGTAGGTATGCTAGGCTCTATGATCTGATGAAAAGTAAGTATCTGACCAGAGCATACTCACCCAGGTCTCAAACCTGGTTTTCCCGAGCTTGGTGCTTCCCAGCCTCAAACAAAAGTCGGACGCGTACAAAGGTCAATATCTCTACATTTGTCACAAAAGGATTTGTCGTTTCTTGTAAACTGGGACGATCAGTGATTAGAATTAGTCGGATGGATTTTTGTGTCTAGGTTGCAGATTTTAGCTGCAATCAGTACGAACATAGGCAGAAACGATAAAAAGGCATCGGCGAGTATCCTTATTTTTCTAAGTTCACTTACACAAAAGAAATTAAAACTCGTTTCAGTACATCTTACATACATGAATGACATAGGATGAGATGTATCAGGATGGTCATAAAGCACAACTTCAATTAAATCCATCACTTACTACTTCACTTAAACTCCTAAATGGATTCTTTTCTTCGAAATAATCAGGGTTTGGAATTTTCTTTGGGGCCCAAATGCCCTTAAAATTTGGATTAGGGATCTTTGGAGGAGACCATTTACCTCTGTACTTTGGATTTGGTATAAGAGGTCTGGACCATTTACCGCACCCAGGTGCATTAGTACATTTAGGATTATCTATTTTCGGTGCGACCCATTCACCATCCATTTCACGATCCCTAAAATATTAAGTGAACAAATTCAAACAATTGAAACGGTTAATTTATCGAAATCTACACAAATAATATACAATAAATTGAGTATACCATCCAATCACCAAATAACGGCAGAACAAGCAAAAATGAATGTTTTGTCAAAACAGCTTAAGTAGATGTGTACAGAGAACAGGTATTTTTCTCCTAGTTAGAATTATTTAAATCTATCTTACTTTTGATTACCTGAAGGACTGGTATAGATTTCATAGAATTCAAATGTACTTTATAAGTAGTAAAAATTGAAGTTCGCTTTAAAAGTAGAGACATGAAATGACTCAAGGTTACTAAAACTTTATACTATAATCGAGGTTAGTCACGTTCACTGCGTTGACATGTTAATAGCGGGCTCCCAACATGGAAATTAGGTAGATCTGGATGTGAGACAATACGAACAAATAAACCATCAAAGGCATTTAAGAAATCGGACAAGCAGAAATAATTACATTACTCTAGTGTAATACTGATGTACGTGTTACGTTCCAATTTTGAAATGAAGTCAATTAGCCTATTAGCAACGTAAAACATAGTACGAAAGTGCGTCGGTTCAAGTTACTACTCCATGCTAGCACCACGCAAATTATCAAGGGACGGATATAAACCTCATCAGACAACTCTACTTCGTTCAGCTTTCTGGGATGCCCTTGAAAACGTTTGGTTTATTTTTTAATGAGTAATATGTATAGTTAAATCACTTAAACCCCAAGTTAATAATCGAAAATGCTCAAAATGAGCCTCAACAGGTAAATACTAGCACTAGCATAAATTAATCATTTTAACTAAAACAGGTGGAGAATGTAATAGATTCGCTCACCATAACATGAGCGTGGAAATAATTTTGCGACAGTGGTTAATGAAGGGGTTGGGTCTTACTTCAGAACCTTATTACAAACTAGTTTACCAATTACAGTGTCACAGTTATCTATATTATTCATTTCTAAAGCAACTCTTAAATTAAGAAACTGGAAATCGTTCGTTTTCTTGTTACTAGACAATAACAAATAGAATTAAAAACGAGGAAGAAACTTTCCATTCATGAACTGGAAATTGAGGGAGAGTACTTGGAATGGAAGTTTAATGAACTGTTTAAGAATCTCACCAGTCTTTTGGAGGTTCTGCAGAAGGGTCTGGAATCATCTTAGGTTCATCATCAAGCCAACCAGATGGCTTAACAGCATTTTCATCCTCAATGGTAGCCGGAGCATCCTCATCCCAATCATCTGGCTTCTTGGCATTGATATCATCAATCTTCTCTCTTTCATCCCAATCACTTGGTTTTTTATCATCAGGATCATCAATTTCTTTGGGAGGATTAACTGGAGGACTAAAACAGGAAGATTTTAATGACATGGATCTCCGTGAACAAAATATTTTGAAATAACCTGTTGATTTAATCGAAGGCATCTTCATAATAAATATTCTCAAAACGAGTAAGCCAATGAATCATAAACACAGCCTAAAACATGCGCGTTAGCTCCAGTTATTACCACATATGAATACGATAACATAAAATTAGCATGACATGCTAGGCTGTATTTCAGCAGCGGATGACAACGTATGGATGAAAACGAACTCATCTAAAAGGAAAGATGATTGTCCATAACACCTACAGTCGCCACCCGCGGCAATCAGACTGACTCCAACCAGACAATCTGTATTAATAAACATTTATTTTAATTCATTAAACAAAATTTGGAGGCGGCAAAATATATGCGTCACACAAGTATAAAAGTACCGTTTTGGAGAAAGTAGAGGTAATCAAGGGGAAATTTAACATCTAGTAAGTGAACAAGAGAATTACAAGACAAGAGATAAAACTCGGATAAAGATATAAGCAAGACTTCATTCCTAATAAGAGAAATCACCACACTTTTATGAAGACTAATAGGAAACTGCAGCAAGATTGACACTGGTTTCTATTCTGTACAATGTCAGATAAGCCACTGATTTGCACCATCTCAAGGACCCCAACCAGGAAGTTGGAATGAACCAACAAGGGCTAGTCCTGTGGAGCTTTCTTCCAATCAACTGCACTATGGCCTAAACTAACCACCTCTGCTTTCAACGCCTAGACCCAGAGTCGCTTGACTGCTACCTTGATGTAGTGGTCAGGTTTGCCTATCGTGATGACCCAACCGAGCTATATTGGCTGGAACGCATGTTCCTCTAGCCCCTACCATGCCAAGCAAGTCTGTTGGAGAGCGATAAGACTAAAAGCAGCAACCCAAGATCTGAGGGTGAAGTCGTACTGCTGACTGCAGTGGAGTGTGACATCAGTAAGGTGCTTCCCTCCGATAACCAGCATCTGTAGCGATGCTGCCTTCTCAACGTAAGGAGTTTATCAAGAATTAATATCCTTCCATGATGTGGGTAGCCAGAAAGTGGAAACTACCCGCATATCTCTAACAGCAAACGAGATCACCTTGTTTGAGGTCAAATCCCACCATCAACTCTTGAAAACTCTATTATTCCTACGACTAACCCTTCTCAACTCACATCTCTAATTCTAACGATTCGAGTTCACGAAACGTTATTCCTGGTCTCCTGATACCTTGCGCTAAATTATATATCGCAGCTTTTAATGAATGAACCTTATGCCAATTAGGACAACAAGCCTCCTTAGCTGACTCCAGAATCCCGCCGCATCTCTGAAACGCGTATACAGGATCCAAGTACAATCATTCGTTTAACCTCACCTTGTCAAAATAAAGAACTGACTCAATTCACCTTCAGTGTTTCCGGAAACCCTACTGTAACCGCTCGAGGCCTTGCTGGTGTAGGTATAGTACTAAGTTCAAAAACTGAACAGGCTCTCCTTTACTGGATTTCCATAGACAGTTGTTTATGCGCTGTCCGTCTAAACGGGACGGTAAGAACTCGGAAAGATAGGAACACATGCAGTTGCCTGTTTACTATCTCTGCCTACGCTACCACTGATTGCAGCTCAGACGGAGTAAAAGATGAATTTTACAGAAAGTTTCCAGACCTCCTTCGTAAAGCTAAGCTCACTGATCTAGTGATAGTGGCTGGTGACTTTAATACCCACGTAGGTAGACCAAACGAAACCAAAATACACCTTGGTAGGTCCTATGGCATCGAGACCCGACAAACAGATAATGGCGATCGTTCATTACAACTATGTTCAGATAACCGTCTGTTTCTCACAAGCATCAACTTGAAACATCAGTTGACATGGCAACCTCCACAATCAACTCAACGCTGGACTCAAATAGAGCACATTGTCATCAGCCACCGTTGGATAGGCTTAATAGAAGACTGCCGCTCATTTCGAAGTACATGTTTAGACATGGGCCATGCATTAGTACGAGAGTGGATTAGTTTGCGTCTTACTGGACGTTAAAGACTCACGGCAAGGATCCCCCTCAGATTTCAACTTAATGATGAAAAAGTAAAGAATACATTTTAGGAACAACTAGAAAACGAATTAGTCAACTGCATAAATGATACCCACCCCGAGTGGGAATGATATCCAAAATCTGTTAAAATAGAAGTAATGTCTACGAGTAAACTAAACCAGAGAGTTAAAAAAACTCAGTGAATTTCAGCTGCATCTACTGAACTGATGGAAGCTCGGCAACACATCCCGTCTGGTTCTGAACACGATGAGGAACGAAGCTAACTTAAACACAAGTTGGTTGCAAGCTTACGCAATGATCGTGAGCACAGGTGGGTGGCGAAAGCTAAAGAGATGAAAAGGTAGCGGCAATAGGTAACACTAGGCGACCGTTCAGACTTATCAAGGAAACGGGTATCAGAAATCCGACTGCAAGTGAAACTATCTCATAAAAAGTTGAAACCATTATTCACTGTCAATCGAAAACGTTGGACCAATGAGCAGAACACTTTAGGAAACAGTTCAACTGGCCATCGGCATTACCCTAGTTGTCCACCATTCCCAAGCAATCTGAATAGAGAATTGATATTTGTCACCCCAGGTCTTAGTGAGGTTGAAAAGGTATAGGGAAACTAAAGCGATTAAGAGTAGCAGGGTCTGATGGATTAACACCCGAGGTATTTAAAGATGGTGGTCCAGCTTTAGCAGCGAGATTGAGTGAGATCTTGGTTAGATTCTGGGAACTGGATGTAGTCCCATCTAACTGGTCTCGAACACTAATCATCCCAGTCTATAAGAAAGGACAGAAGTCTTGTTACAGTTAACGAGGAATCAGTGTAACGAATATGATGTGTGAAATACTAACCTCAATAATACTTTGATGCTCAACTAAAGCTCGTGAAGAGCAAAGTCGAGAGAACCAAGATGGTTTCAGACCTGGACTTGGTTGTATAGACCAAATATTCACGCTTCGACAGGTTCTGGAACATAGACACACTTTCAGATGTCCAACACTAGCTATATTCCTTAAGGTGGCGTTCGACTCTATCGATCGTGAGATTATGCGGCAATGTCTTTCATCGAAAGGCGTGCCAGAGAAGTACCATATTGAGTCAGAACTTACGTCAGAACTGTCGTCAGACTTAATTGCATGTTTATAAAATGCAGAATCTCTAGACTACCTGAAGCATCGGTGTAGGCATGTTTGGGATGCGATTCTCCTCATCCAAATGTCAACTGTTGCTTCAGGATTGGCTTGCACTGGCGCCAAAGTTAGTGATAGGGAGCTAAGTTGAATATGCTGACCGCTTTACTTATCTTAGGAGTCTCATCAGTCCAGATGGTTTGGTGTCTGATGAGATCTTAGCTCGTACATAGAAGACTTATGGTGTAGGCGAAACATCCGTCTAGCGACCAAAGGACGCGCTTAATGCGCAGCAGTTCTATCCGTTTTACCATATGGATGTGAAACAGTCATTAAGGATAGAGGATATTCGTAGGCTTCTAGTACTCGATCATAGATGTCTTCGAGGCATTGCTCGTGTTTGTTGGGAATGGATTACTAGTTAAATATAGTAAATCTATTAACGAAGTGGTAAATCTTCATTAGCTGAGGTGGTTAGGACATGTGTTACGTATGCCCAACCACTACCCATCTCGACGAGCAATGCTGTGTGATGTAGGCTATAAGAAGCTAGGGCCAGCCAAACCAAAAGATGGCATCAGCCCATGAAGTCATTGACAATCGGGTTGAGCCATATTAGTAGATGCAGACTACCTGGTTGGAGTCCGCGTGATTGTAACGAATGATCAAAAACCTTGGGTGGCATGGTTCAAAATCGTTTTCCATGGCACAGGTGCATCCATTCCTTGTTTTCCTTCAAACTCTAAGTTCTTTTTACTGAATCAGATTTTCCTAAATCTTATCCTTAACTCTATTCATTAATACTAGCACTGTTACTACCTTCACTACACTGGGGTTTGGTCCGACATCATCTTCTAATTTGGGTATGGCAACTTGAACTGATGTACGCATGCACCAAATTCTACGTTGTAACTGACTGATTCAGAATCGGGGAACAATGCATGATATGGGGAGTCGCAGGGATGGCACTCATAAAATATGGCAAAGCCTCCGAAGCCGCTGTTTCAAGACGGTGATACCAATAGGGCTTCCATTTGTGCGTCCGAAAACAGGATCCCAGATCCTACCATTACGAACATGATGCTCTCACTGAATTTCAGCAATTCTTCAGATACAAGGGTGATCAAACACAGATGCCAAACACCCTCAGCTTAGAGAAATCAGGTTTCGCAAGTATACAATACTTATTAATAATAGTTGACAAACTGATTTAGTGCGATTTGGATAGCTCGTGTAGCATCGCACAGTATCACCTGCGCACTCAGGGTCAAAACGTTCACCAGATAACCGTTTAGGAGTTGGAAAATGTTTAATTCGAAGAGTTACGAAGCATCATGATGAAAGCCGAGTTTCTTCCAAAATCACGAGACCGATGGCCCTTCTGACAATTGGAGCAACAATTAAAATAGGTACCCGGTCTCCAACAGTTGTCCTCTGGGTACTACGGTCACACTTTCCCCTAACCCACCTTTTTCAGGTACCTCTAAAAGAACCCCTCCACGATGTGGACAACCGGGAAGTGGTAACCGCCCTCATGCCTTTAACAGCCTCCAGATAACAACTTCATAAAACCAGCACGTACTTCCCACAAAGATGTACCTAGAATGTCATAGATGACGTTAAGGGTAAAGTTGAGTAACCCTGCTGATCCCGCTAGTGGATTTGAATAGTGGAGAAAGGTGGCTACATACCCTCACTCTGCCTGTGTTGATGTACAAATCAACCAGGATATTAATACGCCTTCTGTTCTTTTAGGATCACGGAGTTGAAGTAAATTGTCGTTGGGTTTTTGACATTTTAATTCGGTCACCGCTTTTCTCTAACCAACATCTACGTAATTCAACTTTTTCATTTGTTTGGAAATACATGAAGCGTTCAGAACTCAGTGATTACTTCATTGACAACGATAACAGGACTTGTCAGAAAAAGAATGTTACGTTGAAGCATAAAATAAGTCTTACAACAGCATTTTAATCTTGAGCACAGCAGGCTTGCAGAATAAGGCACAGCCACTTTGATTGTTAACTATCAGTCGCAGAGCAAGAGAAGTGAAAGACCTTGCTTGCTTCTTTTTTCTTACAACACTGCAACTCAGAATTACCAGTACGATATAACAGGACGTATCCGTCTGAATTATAACACTGTCACAAAATGGGACTAAGTAAGCAATGGTAATGGAACTCAGAAACATGATTTGGTAGTAACAAGTGAGAACGGTGGACGGAAAGTATAAATTAATCTTAGACTTACGAAATAAGCAAATAGATTGTATTTTAATGCTTATTTATTCCATATTCTATCGTAATACTGGAAGAAACATAGAAACTTCAGTTGAAACGTGTTAGATTACATGCACAAATTAATATAAGCCCTCACCTGAAGCTGCTTAAGCACCTATTAGTTACCCTTCAGTGATACCAAACAAAGTCAGATTACACTGAAGTTTTAGTGACATTTAATTGATGAAATTACTGTACCATTATTATGCCAACACTACATGGACTGTTTAAATCACCTAAATGGTGTAAGTATCCAGGGAGTTATGACAAATGGATGCTGACATCAGCAACATGAGGTATGAAGGATAAAATTAGGACACTGGGTTAGGAAGATTGAGAATTACGAGTATGAAGATCGAAGTACGCAAATGAAGAAACAATAATGAGATATACTCAGCTTTCGACACTATAGACTTACTCAAAATCGTCTAGCAGATTACCGCTTTGCACCTTGATTTGATCAATGTATTGCTCAAATGAGTTGTCCGAACGTAAAACTGCTCCAAATGTATAGTGAATAGTTAAACTCACCTAGTGTATAAAGATGTGTTTTCTTATCTGAAAAGTGTGATTCCGGCACCGGCGTAACCTCCTTCGTCTTTTTTTCCTCGTGCGCACCAGTGTTTGGATTTTTGTACCGGAATATGAAGTGGAACTGAAAACAATGATGATAAACTTTAAAGTACTTTGTTGTTCGATCCACACTTGTCGGGGCCGAACATAATTGTGTACGGGGTCTTGTCATTAAATTGTTTCTTTATAAAACGTTAGAGACACTTTATTGAATTTACCAAGTCCAAATTTGGTGAGGCGCTTAACAGCTTTATATAGGCACCACTACAATCTATCTCATCCTGGAACTTTATATCATACTGGATAACAAGCTCATCAGTGTCAAACTTTAATGGTCTAGACAGCCTTGCTGAGACAGCATGATGTCTAGCTTTCGATTTGAGGACAAGTGCATAATCGTCTTTAATCGCACTAGTATGTGGCACTTCAACAGACCAAAGACCGTCATATTTTGCTATAGAATCGTCTGCGCCGTCCTTACGTGCCTCAGAGACTATGAGCCTAGAGAAATGATTAGAAGACAATTCGGATACTTCTGAGTGATATCTGATGGTGAGTTAAAGAACAGGGCAAGGTACGCTCCGTTGGGGACTTTCGGAGTTACGAATAAGGGCTAAAAGATACGTCGAATTGAAAATCAAATACTTTTTTCCTTTCCACTTCAGGTTCTACCTCAGGATTATCGGCTGTGCATATCCATAAACCAAACGTCAGGTAAGCTGCAAGACATTTCCAAACCAACATGGCGAGACAGTGATCAATAGCGGGTCAGCGCCACCTGCCTTTACTCGTGCTGAGTTCTCATTGGTTAATTAGGAGAACTTGAGTGATTAGAACAAGCATCAAAGTCAAATGTATTAAAAGTTCATATATTTAAAGCTGTGAAGTCCACTTCATGAATACCGATAAACTGGCAACACTACGCAACAGTCGATTACTGCTGGCGATGTTTTTGAAAGACTTAGTGATATTTTTTCGTTCTTGACTAAACCTGTAGTCTTATTCGCTTAAATCTATCATTTCGCTCTGCCTGATATTGTTACCCTTAAAGTATTTTTGGGTAGAGGTTTTTCCACTACATTTTGCCGTTACTCACTCTGTGTGTATCGATTTGACTTAATCGACACATTTTCAGTTGAAAAGTCATTTCAGTAAAGACACTTGCATCAAAACTCTTACTGCACTCACTTATTGTTACCCCTTATTTTTTTTGTGTTGGTTTACTCCTCGGACTCTGTGGTTCTCGCGCAAACTTGTATTAGCTTCCTCTCGTTGGTAACATATCACTTTTCTTTTGGAACATATTTCGAAGTTCGTTGCTACCATATTTTTTTTAGTGTTTGGTATTCAGCGTTTTTATTGTACTAGAGCTACACAATGATTGTGACTGGTGACTTCGGCGTAATCTGTCCTCGGGTAGTTGGTACAAATTCTTGCGCAATAGGTATGGTATTTATCATTGCATCTGTCATCCTGCGTTAACACCGAGGTGGTGATTCAGAATCCTTTTGATGGTTGCTATCATTACTGCACCTGCTGCATGGCCAAAAAAAGGTTTCAAATCGATCTGAAACCGATACAGAAAACAAGCAGATTGATTTGGAAACTTGACCATACACCATGAACTACGCGTAAAATCTCACCCAGGTCTTCTAGGTCTAATCGGCTAAAACAGTTCTGCAAATAAAATTCTTATAAACGAATTCGGACCTTAAAGTTTAACCACACATACTCAGAAAGGATAATAAAATCGGAATACTGAAAGCGTCTGAAATCACTAGTCGAACACAAATACCAATGCTTCCACTGACACTCCTGTGCATATTATGCATGGTCTCAGCGACGTTGAGCCTTTTCAACATGGCTGTCTGCTCATATTAACGCCTGCATTATCCAATAAGGACTTTCAAGCTGGCCGAACAGCCACCATATCTCTGAACGCTTGAGACAGTAATAAGTGCTACTAGAACTCAAGCCCCACAAGGACAAACATTGTTCAGTATAGCTTTGGAGATATTATCCTCTTCAAAATAAACTTGTACCAAGTTAAGGGACTGAAACTTAATTACCTCCAAAATACCACAAGTTCTATGTTTCCAATTGTCGAAGGCAGATTACTATTTTGAAATTTAACACGTTACTCACTTCAGTTTACGGGTATAGTCATAATGATGAAAAGAGGTGACTCTTGCACAATTTGTAGCAAATTTGACTGAAATAGATGCATGGATGTCAGTAACCACTTCAATACGCATGACGCAGATGTAGAGAGATTACATGGGAGTGTCAGAGTCTGTTTGTCGATGGAAGATACTCTTTAACCATGGGAGTTCAGGGAGACGTTGGTACCGCATTATTTATTGATATTAGTAATCGATCACAGTTTGGAACAGCAGAAACGTAAAACCAGCGCAATCTGATAATCGTAGGTTGTTTAAATAATCATATGTGGCGTCAAGTACGGACATGACCTTATGTAGTCAGTGTCCCATAGGAAATGACAGAGTTTAGGAGGACCACATACAGGCACTGCATTTGGACAGCGAATACGCACTCGTCTTTTGAGCGTAGATGACATACTAATTTTACTAAGACAGCAAGCAAGTGCTGAGGAAAGGAGAAAAATAAACGGGCAGTAGAGCGAGAAGACAATTTTTCAACAGAGTATAACAACAGGTTGTTATGTAATCTAAAGAAAAGTTAACCTTTAAAAAGTTTGATTAATCAGAAGTCTTTTATTGCATATAGCTTCCATATCGAAGTTGTCGGGATACCAACCAAGAAATCCAGATTCAGTCTCCTTCCTAACTAAACACGTTCATACGGGTTGACAACTACCGTAACCTGTATTACGACAGTTCAAACGTAGTGGGGCTTAGTCCTCTTGATATCATACAGATTCTTAAACTTTTTAACCCGTACGAATCTACTGGTTTAGAAAAAATCCATCTCAAAGTACTTCAGAAATGCACATACGTACTTGGATACCCCTCAGTTTCTCTTAGGCTTTGGATAGGCTGTCGTCTAAGTAAGAAAAGCTGCTGTAACATTCTGTACACTGTTGCGATACCAAAGTAAAAGCTATCAACTATTGACTAATTTCCTTGTTCCTTATATTTTTAAAAGCCGTAGGAAGAAGCAGTAATAAAACTCACCACGAGGATATTTATCGCAATTTCATTCTTTAGGCCACTCATCTCCTTTCATTTACAACTGATTCACTTGAATAGAACAGACTCACTAGAGCACACGGTGCCCCGAGACCTCTCTAAAACATACGACGGAGTTCATGATCGAGTTTTCTGCTTGATATTAGAATCAGTGGGCACTTGTAGATATTTGTTGGACCGTTTAAGAGTATATCTAACGGGGAACACCGCCTAAATATCTTGAAAACGTTGAACATCTGCGGTAAATGATGCATATACATCTAATACGACCCTCATGATTTAAGTACTAACCCTATAATCACAGAATTCTACACAGACGTTGCTATTTGTATGTGGATTGTGTCTCCATTTACCTCCTCCGTAAACAAATATGTGTTGATTTTTCTCTCTAGAACTTAAGTCAACGCAACTGCAGATTTATGCGATGCCATTTCAGTACTCAAATGCGTGACCACGTTTTAAAAAGAACTCCTGCAACGCGTCTCACCTACATTCAAAGAATACTGTCCTTTCAGAAAGTGTTCGACGAAGATTAATCGAAGTTGGTTGATCTAACAAATTAGTCTTTCTCAGCTCCTCCTGAACGTGTAGTTATTACGTTACGGATGGAATAGTGGGGATATGGCGTGATGTATCATTTATTTATTCATTTATAACTCGTAATACTCCTCACTCTCCTCATTCAAAATAGATCACTTTTAAGATTCGGTGCAAGATAGACTCCAGAGGATGTGTGATTACTAAAATAACCCAACTCATCCATTTTCATCTTTACCCCCCCCAGCATCATCGTCAGAATTAAAATGATGAATGAATATCACGATGTCTGAATGTAGGGGGAAACAATGATGATATCAGAATAACTAATCTGTTTAACAGGATAATGGCAATCAACAGTAAGCATGCCACTCGTCTGAACTATGTACACTTATTCCAATATTTATTTTTATTTATTTTAATCACATACTACTCATTTACAATAAGCGTTGTGAAGAAACCATTTTGGGCTTCATCAGTTGAGTACAATAATTCAATAAATCAAATTAGCGAAGTAGTATTAGGAGTATAAACGCTAATGTAATGTAGGACGTGTAAATAAAAAAAGAAAAAAGAAAAAGAAAAAAAATTAAAAATAAAGAATAATTCTAAAGAGTTCAATGCGTAGTCGTAGCTTAGACTTTGCATAAATAGGTTTGTTAGCCAACTAATAAACCCAATATAATTTAAAGGTCAAGTTGTAATCAAAATTTAGAATCGGTTTTTAAGTGATGACAGAAGACAGATAGTAATAATAATAATAATAAAGTATATTGGAACAGAGCGAAAATATGCACTAATGACCATGTAAAATATATAGAGAATTATAGTAATGCAGAGATCAAACAGTGCTATTAACAGTGTGATGAAATTGTGAATTTTCACTCAAGTGGTATCGGAAGGGTGGATAATAATAATAGTAATAATAATAAAGTAGACAGATAATAATAATAATGCTATTAACAATAATAGTAATAAAGTAGACAGATAATAGTTATAATACTAATAATAAAGTAGATTGAGACACAGTGAAAGTATGCACTATTAACCGTATAAAATACATAGAGAATTATATTAATGGAGAGGTCATACAGTGTAATTATCAGTGTGATGAAATTGTAAATTTTCACCCTAATGATATTAAAGGGTGAAATTTCTGAATAAAGAGGTGTGCTTGTGTGTGTGTGTACATGAATAAGTATATGGTGTTGAAAATCAATGGGTGATTACAGTATGAATTCAATGTGTGTAGGATTATTAGACAACTAATGAACCCAACATAATTAAAAGGTCAAATTGTCATCGAAGTAGTGAATTGGTGTATAATTGATGATAGAAGATGGATAAGATTAGTTATCAGTGTAATCAAATTATGAGTTTTCGCATAAGTGAATTAAGATGTATGCGTGTAGATTGGAACAATATGAAAATATGTATTATTAATTACGAATCCTTAGGCATATGGTGTATTATGAATGCATTTGATATATGTTAAAACTGTTTATACGGAGCTGTTGGCACTGACTGACTAAAGGGGTTGTTTGATGATGTTTCTCCTACATAAGTTTACGCATGCCACGCGTTTGCAGCAGTCTACTAATTTTAGGACCGAAGTATTCTAACTAGGCCTATAATCTAAAAAGTTGTTCATATTCTTGGAAACATGCCTAGAATAGAACACAAATATAGCTCACGTATAAATTAAGGGTTGCTGGAGCAAATATGTTTGGGGAGTTTATTCCTTAATGTTAGATACCTTCTAAGATAAACCACAGGTAATATATTTAAGCACTTTGGGAACTTGTTTAATTGCTTCCAGTTAGACACATCAACAGCAACTGATAGCGATCTCCATGACTGTTATATTAAAGCACTTTTACTGAAATCCACTCCCAAACACGAACTTTAGAGATATCCAACTGTCTAAGTCAATTTGGGTTATCCGTGTCGCTATGTATTATCCTCTAAAATTGTTACACTGTCTGCAAACAGGTGAGCTGAAGATTTAAGAAACCTGTAGAACGTAGTTTCTGTTTCTCTATGCCCTACCTTTATTCAAGTAGAGTTGAGAACTAAAAAACTGAGCCTTTACTTTTATGCACATTTAGAGAATAGTTGTAGTGCATTTCATTTAATCAGCCGAATGGAGCATTTATTTATCCATTCCAATTGTTTCCAGTTGCTGTTCATCCTTTTAATGTCTGCTTCCAATTCTCGACGCAGCGTGTTCTTTGGCCTTCCTCTTTTCCGTTTCCCAACAGGATTCCATGTTAATGCTTGTCTCGTGATGCAGTCTGATGGTTTGTGCAATGTATGTCCTATCCATTTCCACCGTCTTTTCCTAATTTCATCTTCGGCTGGAAGTTGGTTTGTCCTCTCCCATAGTAAGCTGTTGCTGATGATTTCCGGCCAACGGACATTCAGTATCTTGCGTAGGCAGTTGTTTATAAATACTTGTATCCGTCTGATGATGTTTGCAGTAATTCTTCAAGTTTCAACTCCATACAGCAGGACTGTCTTCATGTTCGAATTGAAGAGTCTGACTTTGAGGTTAGTTGGTATTTGTTTTGAGTTCCAAATGTTTTTCAACTGTAGGAATGCTGCTCTGGCTTTGCCAATTCTTGTCTTTACATCTTCGTCGGACCCTCCTTTATCATCGATGATGCTCCCCAGATATGTGAAAGTATTCACTTCTTCCAGAGTTTCTCCATCAACTTGAATTGGGTTGGTGCGCCCTGTGTTTTACTTAAGAATCTTGCTCTTTCCTTTATGTATGTTCAAGCCTACTGATGCCGAAGTTGCTGCTACACTGGTTGTCTTCGCTTGCATTTGTTGGTGTGTACGTGCTAAAAGAGCTAGATCATCTGCGAAGTCCAAATCATCGAGTTGCATCCTACTTGTCCATTGAATCCCGTACATTCCCTCAGATGTGGAGGTCTTCATGATCCAGTCGACCACTAGGAGGAAGAGAAAAGGTGACAGCAAGCAACCTTGTCTGACTCCGGTCCTCACTGAAAATGCATTTGTCAGTTGTCCTCCATGCACAATTTTGCACTAAGCTCCGTCGTAAGAGTTCCGGATGATGTTGACGAGTTTCTCTGGTACTCCGTAGTGTCGAAGAAGTTTCCATAGTGTTCTCCTATCTACACTATCAAACGCCTTCTCATAATCAATGAAGTTGATGTGCAGTGGCGAGTTCCATTCAATTGATTGTTCAACGATGATCCGTAGTGTTGCGATTTGGTCCGTGCACGACCGATCCTTACGAAAACCAGCTTGTTGATCTCGAAGTTGAGAATCCACTAAATCTTTTTGTTGAAAACTTTCCTTGGTACCGACAGTAGCGTGATCCCTCTGTAGTTGTCACATATGCTCAAATCTCCTTTCTTTGGTATCTTGATAAGATGTCCTTCTTTCCAGTCTGCAGCCGGCACTTGTTCTTCCTCCCAGATCTTTTTGAATAAAACGTGGAGTATCCTTGCTGTTAGGTCGATATCTGACTTGAGTGCTTCAGCTGGTATATTGTCAGGTCCTGCTGCTTTCCCACTTTTGATTTGTCTAATGGCCATCTTGATTTCTTCCATCGTTGGTGGAGTGACATCTATCGGGAGATCTGTAGGTACTGCTTCGATGTCCAGTGGGTGGGTTCGGTGGAGCTGGCCTATTTAGAAGTTCCTCAAAGTGTTCTACCCTACTATTCTTTTGTTCTTCAATCTCAGTGAGTGTCTTGTCTTCTTTGTTCTTGACCGGTCGCTCTGGTTTACCATGTTTATCTGCCAGTTTCTTCGTTGTGTCGTATAGCTGTTTCATATTTCCTTCTCTAGCAGCCTTCTCCGCTGTCGTTGCAAGGCCTTCGATGTATTTCCGTTTGTCGGCTGTAATGCTCTTCTTTACCTGCTTATTTGCTTCTGAGTATTCAGCTTGAGCCTTGATTTTCTCTGCTCTTGTTCGCCTGTTGTTGATTCCTATCTTCTTGTTCCTCCTTTGTTGAATTTTGCTCAGGGTCTCAGTGGAGATCCATTCCTTATAATGGTGCTTCTTGCGGCCTAGAACCTCCTGACACGTTGACGTTAGTGCTTCTTTGATTTCTTTCCAGTTATCCTCCATAGTGGTTTCTTCTTCTTTCGGCATATCTTGTAAGGCTTGGAACCTGTCGTTGAGAGCTATTTTGGATTCCTTGAGTTTGTCAGTGTCTCGGAGAAAGCCTGTATTGAACCGTTGTACTGCTGCCACTCCAGTTGTCCACTGCTTCTTTAGCTTCAGTTTCATTTTAGCAACCACCAGGTGGTGGTCTGAAGCTATGTCAGCTCCTCTCCTGGTTCTTACATCTTCCATTGATCTTCTTAAATTTTTATTGATACATATATGATCAATTTGATTCTCTGTAGTGATCCGGTGATGATCCGGTGAGACCCATGTAGCCTTGTGTATACGTTTGTGGGCGAATATTGTACCACCCATAACCAATTTGTTGAAGGCACATAGGTTTGTAAATCTTTCACCATTGTCATTTCTGTCCTTGTCGTCCCATGATTTCTTCGTATCCAGTGTTGTCCATTCTGACTTTGGCGTTTAGGTCCCCCATCAGTATTGTCAGATCCATTCCTCGACACTTTGCTATAATTGATTGCAGTCTATCGTAGAACTGATCTTTGTCCTCGCCGCTGCCGTCGTTGGTTGGTGCATAGCATTGGATAATATTCATTGTAATCCCTTTCTTCATTGTTTTGAAAGATGCTTTGATGATCCTGGGTCCATGTGGTTCCCATCCCACAAGTGCATTACGTGCCTCCTTGGACAGCATCAGAGCAACTTGTTGGGTGTGAGGAGCATTCTCCTCTTCGTGGCCGGATTATAGTAGCGTCTCTCCCGAAGCCAATGTTTTCTGTCCAGCTTCAGTCCAATGGGTTTCGCTGATTCCGAGTATTGTCGAGTTGTATCTCTTCAATTCTGCAGCTATTTGATTTGTCTTCCCGCTCTCCCACATTGTTCGAACATTCCATGTACCTATAAAAATATTTGCTCTTGTTGTTAGAAGGTGGGGGGGCATCGGCCTCATGACTTCCGAAGAATTCCGGCTCTCATCATGAGGCGTCATAAACAATCCTTCCACTCCCAGGGCAGAGTTTAGATGGTTTATCTTGTCTAATCTGGTTTGCGTTTTTTTTAGCAAGTTTGGGTTTTTAAGGGATGGGGGTGCTAGCCCCATGCCCAACCCTCCTCCTTTACCCGGGCTTGGGACCGGCAGTAACCCTAGGAGGGCTACAGGCGGAGTTACGAGGGAGTTATCAGCAGTTTAAATTAAACCTAAGGTTTTTATTCATCGTGCCTAATATATACTATCGAGTTATGTCGAAGGTTGTTACTCATCAGTTTAGAAGCAATGTTTAACCATTTGACCTCGATTTTCGCTGCCTGTTTGGTTTCTACTCAACATGCGGTAGATTTTTATTCTATCAGACGAACTATGTGGAGGTGGACAATTTTTCAACGTATATCTTATAGTCCATAACATCGGTCAAATTAAAGTGTGATGTTTTACAAGTTCATATTTGGGTTCCAATCGTAATCAGGCTGCTTGCTTTAAGCATTGAACTGGACTTTTCATTGGGTAGGATGTGATTCGAAACAAATCCACAGTATTTCCGTAATACTTTAAGATTTTGTGTGTTTCAGTTATTCTGCTATTCCAGACAATAACTGAAATCCAGTGTTAACAGTCGTTCGTCATACTATTTGAACTTGAGTTTACAGACGGCCTTATTGTCTCCTCTTTGCATTAGTTCTAGAGTATTCCCCTTCTTCTGGAGTGGGAGGAAAGAAAGTGTTTCCATACCTTAAATTAAGGCGAACAAAACTATCAAAATAGACAAAAATGCGAGCTAAATTGTGAAATTGGCCATAAAGCCATTTTTGTCATAGTTAGCAGTCGATTTAGAGACATTAAAGATTACGATTCATAAATCCTTTTCTGCCAGCAACTCAGTTAGGTGGAAACTATTCAGAGTCTGTATGTGCCTCGTTTTCTGTCGAAAGTAGGCAGCTTCGTACTATGTCGAGTTAAATGTCAGGCCATTTTCATCTTTTTAATTTTGAAATTAAGTCTGCTTACTGTTTAGAGTCAGCATATCCTCACAGTTGCTGACTGCCTTCCGTAGTGTTGACCGGAAAAGTGCTCGTAAACGTGGGTTATTGTTATGAATTCGAAGAGAAAGTGGACCTAGGACTGAATTCTGTGGAACACTACTATGATAACCGACAACTTTAAAAAATTTGTAACTTGCCTTCATATGGAATTGTCGTTTATAAGGAGAGGACCTGAACTGGAGGCGGTAACAGAGGTTAGATGCCATCCGTGTCAGTCTGTGGATGAGACAAACATGGTTAATTCAGTCGAAAGTTTTTGGAAAATGGAGATATACTATAACTATTATAACGGTTCAGTAAAGGACGTTGGTCCAGTTATCCACTGCAGACAACGGGTGTGTGATGAGCTTCCTTTCTTTAAACCATGCTATTGAGGTGCAAAGAAATGAATGGATTGCACATGGTCTCTCAGGCCGTTAAATATAAGTGATTCCATAGCCCTAGATGGTATCGAAAGAAGAGTCGCTGGCAGGTAGCTTGTAGGGTTATTGAGGCGGCCTTCTTCATAGGTTGGGTGGCGTAGTACCCATGGTACCCATACAGCGTCAGCAGTCTGAGGGTGTGTTCACATATAATTTTAGATCGCATAAAAATGTTAAGTACCAACTGGGGAACAGACTGCTCCGTAGTTCTTAGAATAGTGTCTAGCAGAAATTCATAGTGCATACTGGCATCAAAGTCAAGACAAGTTCCCCAATCAATCTTTTTAAAAACATTCCTTAACACGGCCACCATCAACGGGATGTAGTTCAGGTGTATATTATCAACATTGCGTTTTAGTTCCATTTTCGCCGATAAAGTTGAAATGCCGGACGGAATTAAAAAATGGTCCAATTAAACTTCGTTGGTAAAAACCCAATTCAATAGTGGTGTTACGGTAAGCCAAGCGTTCAGAGAAAGAGTGCTGAAGATACAACAGGACAGGTACCCAAAAGGTCCAAATTAAACCAAAACCAAAAGAAATGAAGTCCAAACAAAGTGTTTATTGGCCTGTCAATAAAGATTGTTCTGGGAGATAAATTATAAATGTACCATTACAAACCATCAGTATTGTATGCACCCAGTCTAGAACAGATAATCAAACAGTCCAAAGCAATCGCGCAAATGGCGGAAGTCAAGATAAACATGCCAACACAAAATTGGACATAACAAATAGGTTAATTAAGTTAGAGTCCCGCAAAAATAACTCACAAATTATGTATTTCTCCAGTTTACCGCAACAAGTGGTGGTACCTGACAGTCTTCTGAACGAGTTTCTGGTTTCACGTTTCTAGATAACCCTGAATCTCTGATAAGCCCAGAGGATCGAGCTTCGATCAAATCATCCTCCCTATTATGTGCATAATCAGCAAAGTTGGCTTTTGGTAGATTGAAATCCTTAAGGATCCAAGTATGGATATGTCGTCATTTGAGATAACGAATTATTTTTTTAACATCCATTCACCATACTGAGTATCAGCAGTAGCCTCCCTATTAATAACTCCGCCTAGGTGTCTTGTGAAACTTGTCAGTTTCCAGAAACACCAAACAGATTATTTGAGGCTGGGAAGTTCAAGAGTGGTAATTAGGTGCGCAATAAACAGAAACTTGTGTATAAAGTAGCCGTCTTTCCGAAACAGGGACGTTTTTTGTATCTTAATTTAATTTACGTGAGTCTGGGGATCCTAATGTTTCTGTTATCTATATCAGGTGGTTATTCCATGCATCACTTAAATGATGTAGTCAGCCCATTTCGCTCGGCAGAATTAATGCAGTCATGTATAGATATCTGTTGCTTTCTACTCAAGAATCATGAGCATCGATGAATAACGATTTAAAAGAGCCCGGCTGGGTCGGGTAGGAAATCTACTTACACAATAATTTCTTAGTGGGTTGTTCCCTCTACTTCCCCGTTTTCTGTCCCTGCACAGCCAATTAGCGTAACGAGTAGTTCCAGTGAGTTCGTTTGGTGATGTAACCTGTCGTCTCACGATCTATTTGAAATACGATTTGACTCCATTTGAAAATTGACGTCTGTTTAATCGAAATGCCTTGAGGGTGGCTGCCTCTAGTTGTGACACTTGATATTTAACTTTCAGTACCTGAAGTATCAGCATTCCCATCCTTTTTGGACAGACAAACAACCTGTTGCCTTGAGATGCCCGTTAGCTTTACGTCCAAGAACAGAGCTAACCTATAGGACTTTCTGAGTGGTATTCACATGCTATAACTTTTGTTCAGGTTCCGTTGTCTTGTAGCGTCCCTTTGATTGTTTCACAGCTTGATGGCTTGTTATTTGAGTGGCAGGTAGGTTTCCCCATAGTCCTGTTAACGGGTTGATAATGTCACTTAGCACGGCATCAGCACTAGTATCACAGTGTTTACAAACCTACGGGTGATCTGAAGTTCTGAGATTTTTAGGTACCTACAGTGAGACTAGAGTACGCTTTATGGTACGTTGGTCAAATTATATGACTCAAATAAAGAGGAGTCTGCAGCCTGATTCCCAAAATATGTTCTCCTTGGATCATAGTTGCATACCTTAGCGATAGAAAAAGTGGAAATTGAATACTTTTTGATTACTGACTAAAATAAACTAATAAAGCTATTACTAGAGTTAAGAAACCTAACCAACTACAGTAAATACGTCAAGCAGTAAAACTATTACCAGTCGCATACATTATAACCAGAACGGATAAAAGTCCTAAAGTAAAATATAGCCAGAAGAGTGATACTTTATAAGGCGAAAACCCTAACGTAAAACGTTGACACTAGTTAAAAGTCGGTGCAGGACTTGAGAGTTAGTGAAGCTGGCCGACTACTGTTGATGTTAAGTTTACGGAAAAACAATACATAATTTATCTTAGGCTACATGTTTGATTGACTGTTCAGAATATAAGTCGTTAATGCTTGTTAATACTAAATTAAGACAGTACTTTGTTCGGAAATATTATGATTCAGAATTATCCATAAATCACGTATATCCAAATGATTAATACACATCCACCAACAATCGGTGTAACGATGAATTCATGTAAATTATATTTGAACGAAACGTTAATTCAACAGGCACAGAATCGAGACAAATACAAGATCAAAACGAGTGGGGAGAGCAAGGTTATACAAGTTTCTGTGCTCAATCATGCCAGGATATCCAGACTATAAAACAATAGATGCACAACCAATAAAATTCGTTAGTATGCTCGGGGAGGGGATATGAGCGACTACATCGAAGCTAACTGCACTTTTTGAGAACAGACATCAAAGTAAAAACAATCTATTGTAAATAAATAAACAGTTTTCATTCTCAAGTATCATTGTGTAGATGAGAGCATGCCAGTTTGCAGGCATGATCAGAATGATATGAGTTTAAATTCGTACAAATATTTTGACAGTGTCATTGTAAGAACATTCATAGCATACAAACAGTTGACTTAAAAACCAAACCAACTGCAACAATATTTACAGTACTATGACACTAAATATATGTATTGTGGCGTGGTGCATATATTACAAAGAAACGCGAGCTCCTTGACTAATACGTTACAATTCCAAAAACAAGCTGAGGTAGTAGAATGGATCACATGTGGGATAAGACCAAGAGTACTTGGAATTCGGGTGTAGAAGAGAAGTTAGTAGGGTGAAACTAAACTACACCGACGACTTTGAGGTACCTTTTATCCAATGAGAATGCACTGGTAGATAAAATCATTATTTATTATAAAAAACTATGAAATTTGAAAATGTACACACGATACAATGTTTTTACATGATTTATAAAATTTTGGAGGTTGGAGACGGGTTCATTGAGTTTAAATTCAAAATATGAACGATATAGGAACTTATCCATATGGCTCCAAATCACGTTGTTTCTAGAACCTTTATAAGGTCTAAGAAGCCCCTTGTGTGTGAACACCAGTACTTGGGTCCACAAAATGTCTTTCGTGAACTACGACATGGTGAACATATCCAAGTCTACGAAGAGGCCGTTATGCTTTCTAGTCGTCAGTATAAATAATGGATCCTGGTTGAACATACATTCGGATTATAGGTAGCAGGGTCCTTGCAGTTCGATTTGGGACATACTGGAAATGTTTCTTTTCCTAATGTTCGGTCGTAAATTCCGAAAACCTACCAGTAAGTTTAAAGCAATTATTACTTACCCATTCGGTTTTTACAGATCTTCCTTTATTATAGTTTCTCTTTCTAATAGCTGTTTCATCGATTTCAACGATTCTCCCGATGCCTTTGAGTGACAGATTTAAGCGCAACATGATTTCTGAGCATACGTCTTTACAGTGCTGATACCATTGCACTGCTGATACTTCGCTCACATCTGTAAGAGACGATGCCAGAGTGACAGGCAACTGCATACTCCACAATACAACTAACATGCAGGTTTGCCGCAGTATCAGTTTAGACTTGCTGAAAAAACTAGCTGTTCTAAACGATTTTTTCTCCTGCAGCCATTGTAACGAAAGGCTATTCCATCTCGACTCTCTGTGGATTGTATTTGAGTCCTATTTAGGCCACAATCACAAATAAACTCTCTACGAAGTAGTCCGAGAGCTTGTATGTTAAGAAATAATAGCGTATTTATTGAAAGTTGCAATAAGCCGATCCAGTGTGAGCATTTTGAAGTTAAATGGGCGCGAGACCTTGAGATAAATACCTTTGTTCTCATTGGCTATCTCAAGTTCGTCGGCGTAGTTTAGTTTTACCGTTAGTAGTATTGCGCCATACTTGTCTTGTACATAATCATCTATAGGTTCTGGTTACTGACGCACTTCAGTAACAAGATACTGGGTTCAGCGGACATCCATCGTGAGGTATTGGAGTCTGCAAGGTTGATATTTGGGTAAACTTTCAAAAGAAAAAAAGAGAAAAGAGATTTTGTGTGTAGTGCACAGGTATGAGGATGACCCAGAGCATGATCCGATTGACTGTAAGCCGTTGTTTCTGGCAAGTGAATTGTAGATGAATGTTTAATGGTCTATTGATATATTTTACTCAGACAGGTAGTCACGTTGTCTTTGATGTCCAATCTTTTTCAGATATTAAGTGGGCCTATTATTTCTAGTGTGTCTGAATAAGTGGCTTCATCAGCCAGGAAGCTAATATCTTTGGGCGCTGTATTAAGTAGCTTGCAAAATACTGGGAGATTGTCTGCCATGCGTACTGCTGCTGGCAGTTAGTTCCATATTTGACCATACCTAATCAAATAAAAGTTTGCGCGAGCTTTTGTATTGTAATTTTGAATTTTAACTTGAGAGAGCTTATTTCTCAGATAATAGTCCTGAGTGTAGGTACGGTATGCAATATTAATTGAGGTTTAGGTCATATTATGCAGCAGTTTATAAAAAAGGACTAAGTTTGTTCTTAGTCTTCTTTTCCATAGAGGTTCAAGTTTGAGCATGTGACACCTAGTTTTGTAGTCTATTTTAGAATTGCCTTTAATCATCTACTGTGTTAAGTAGCGTTGCACACTCTCTACTCTGATTCTATCACTTGTTCGTAGATCGCTAAATAGGAAGGAACAGTACTCAAGTATAGGTCCTACACATATTTTATAGAGACTGAATCTTGATTCATTTTGATGAAAGTTTCTGAGAATGAAGCCTAGGAGCCGTCGTGATTTGGACAGTTTGGCAGAAATGTACTCAGAGAAGTTAATGTTGTGAAAATATTGTATGCCTAGGTCGGTTACCGTCTTAAGTTTAGGGAGTTTGTGGTTGCTAAGTACAAGTTGCACTTCAAGTTTTGGGTCCCCCACGCACATCCACCCACATTTCTCAGTATTGAACTCCAGACACCAGTCAGAGCACCATTAACCCAAGTTGTTTAGCTCGCCCTGTATATTTTCGATGCAATGTGCCACGTCATTTTTGTCAGTCTTGTAGACTACTTTCAAGTCGTCGGCATACAGGTATGGTTTTCCTGTTATGAAGCACCTGCATTTGCTATTGATATATATAATGAAGAGTAAGAGCCCTAGAACACTGCCTTGCACAACCCCGTTGGTTATAGGTCGTGGTGTTGACGTTACAGTGCCTACCTTCGTTATCTGATATCGGTTTGTGAGGAATGATTTGAACTACCCTAGGAGTGGATTAGTGATTCCTATGGACTGCAGTTTGCAGATGAGTAGATTGTGTGGTACCCTATCGAAGGCTTTTTCATGTCAAAGTATAGTATTATCGCTAACTTTTTCTGATCACGGTTTCGAGTAATCTCGTCAAAGAAATCAATAAGGCATGTGGCGCATGACCTCCCTTTGAGAAAGCCATGAGGGGATGCACTAATTAAGCCTCCATTTAGTAGGTAGTCAGATGTTTGATCTTTGATTACCTTTTCCATTACTCGTGAAATCACTGGCGTGATATTAATTGGCCGATAGTTTTGGACCAGGTTCCTTGCTCCTGTTTTATGTTTAGGGAGTATGTAGATGGATTTCCAGATTTCAGGATAAGTTTCAACTTCTAGTGAGAGTGTGAACATTTTTAGTAGGAGAATAGGTATGTCTGGTCCAGCATGCTTATAGAAGATTGATGGGATATTTTCAGTCCCTGAGCTATTATTAGGCTTAAGCGTCTTTATAGCTTCATTGATATTTTTTTAAGCTAAATAGTATAGTACTTAGCGTTGTGTTGCATATCCTATCTACACTGATGTCCGGCGTTTGAATTGTGTTTTCGTTGTTAGCGAACCTTTCACTGAGAAGTTTGCATATAACTCGTGGGTCATCGTAGGTTACCCCATTTTGCAGTATTGAGTGAATACTATAATCTTCAGTTTTATTTAAGCGTTTTTCTAATAGATGGCACAGGTTTAGGGACTTAGATGCGCCACTGAGTGCTATACATTCCCCATCTTTCAGACGAGTTTCATGTTTACATCTTACTTGTTCTAGCAAACAGTGTATTTGATTCAGAGCGGTGAAGTCATTTGAGATGAAGTACCTTTACCTTAGTTTACTCAGTTTGGCCTTAGCTTGAGTGTTGATGTAAGGGGATATTGCTTTGTAGCCCATCTTCGTTGGCACTATAGTGTCTGTTAGGGGCTTTATGGTACGGTAGAATATTTCTAGTGCTTCAGCAATGTTGCCACTAGCAAAGAAATTGGCCCATTCAGGGAATCTAACTTGATTTCGAAAGATGCCCCAGTCAGCGTGGACAAAGTCATGATACTAAAAACGCTTACAGGTCATCCTATGCTTGCTACCTTTCACAAGAAATGGTAGAGTGCATAGGACTGTGTTGTGATCACTGTTTTGGAGTTTTAAGCCATATTCTATGGATATCGGCGTTATATTATGACAGAATATCAAGTCGAGGGTGTTGTTGATTCGTGTAGGTAAATGCACATTTTGTTTCCAGCCGTGTATATTGATATATTTAATTATACCCTCATAAAATGTCGGGCCAGAGAATGTGCGCCAATCGACACCTGGGAGATTAAAGTCTCCACAGATCATTTAATGGTCGAGGCTGAGGGTAGCAGCATGCCCAAATGATGCAATGATTGAGGCATCTACTGATTTGGGAGTGGTTGGAGCCCTATATATGCAACCTAGTAGTAATTGGTAGCTATTTACATGTACTTTTAGCCATATCGAATTGGGTACTGCGTTAAGGACTTCGTCATCAATATTTTCCACCTTTATAGTCTTTAATACGTATGCCAGACAGCCCCCACCTCTTTTAGTGGTTCTATCGCAACGAAATACAGCGTAGTTATCTATGACAAGGCATGAATTAGGGACATCAGGTTTCAGCCAACTTTCTGTTATTAGGGCAAGTGTAGGGTTGTACAGGAGGACCAGGGTTCTCAGAGGTGTCATTTTATTTATTATAGATCAGGGATTAATTAGCATCAATGTCAGATGAGACGAATTAATGACCTTATATGAGCTATTGGTGACTGCATATGTAACAGCGTTCGTACTGTGGGCTAATCTATTATATTTATTGTAACAGTTATCGTAACATTTGCTTGTGGCGTGGACATTTATACTGTGGTACGGAAGAAGAGTACTGCCGTTTGATTCTAGTAGTGTTGATGGGTGGGATCCAGCACTACTCATGAGTATTGGTTTAGTTGGGGCTAAGGGGGCAGCAAATGAATTGAGATTATAATTATGAGTATAACTATGAACATAACTTGGACTAGATATTAGAGGACTATAGCATTTACTTAGCTGAGATGTTATTGAGGATGTACTCAGTGGTTGTTCCGTGAGGTCCATATCCTGAACATCATTATTATCTCTGTGGTAGTTACTTAAGACGCTTTTGTTAACCGGATATGAGATGGTAGTAACGTTTTTCCTGATATGGGTCGTGATTTGGTACGAATTGTTGGTTCAAGATGGGTAGTAGAGGTAGTGGATGAAAGTGTTGAATGAGGATGCGCTAAAAAAGGATACAAGTGAGCATGTGTGACTTTTGGCTCACAATAGTTGGACAGTATGTCATGAGTTCGAGACATAGTCATGAGCAGAAACATTTGATATAGGGAGCTGTCTCGGTATCAAATTTTTAAGTCTACATGGCCATCTGTATTGGTGATAGAGATAATCATCATGGTTGTAGTGATTTGTAATACTATTTGGTCGGGGTAGAGGTGGTGTAAGTGGCAAAGGGTGACTTCTGAGTACAGGATTGTCTTTCTGGGACATTAGTATTTGGTACTCTGATGGAGTCGGGTATGTCGCTTTATACTTTTTAGAGTAATCGTGAGAATTAACGTGAGAATAGGAGAGAAATCGTTAGCTGCCACACTGAGTACTAACTTTTAGTTTAGGTGGTAGAGATTTAGTCTGCCTAGGTTTACGGGGTTTGTTGTTGATTCTGTTGTCTAACCTGTTAAAATTACGACTGTTCTTAGGCTTGTTTGTACTGATAGTTTGAGGTGCGTGGTCTGATGTTAAGGGAAAGAATCTATTCCTAGTGTGTAGGTACTTATAGCTATCGTCAGACTGATGTTTCAGTTCCTTTTCAGTTTTTACAGTGCGGAAATATCTTGCAGTACAGGACATTTTCTCGTGCGTCACATTAGTTTGAGAGACATTCGTGCCCGATAGGGGAGTGATGTCTAAATCTATAGGGTCGGTAGCAATTTCTGTCGCTAGTGACGTAGTCTGCGCGCTTATGTCGAGTGAAGCAATCAATCCATTTAAACTATGTGGTCCCCCATATTTTAGTTTAGTCGGCGGGGTTGATGGTTCCAATGGCATGTCGCCTTCACCACAGTCTACTGTAGGACTAGCTTTGCTGAGGCTGTCCTGGTTTATTAGTTCACGTTTGGGTCCCTTTAGATTACGAGCTGTGGCGCTGTACCTGTTACGAGCTCTGCGTTGTAGTGGTGTTTCGTCAGCAACTATTAGTACATTCTTGTACTCAGTGTTGGTTCTTACACGATTCACTGACCTGATATATTCCATGGAATCCTGTGGTAACTTAAAATAAAACAGGACTGGGCAGCTAGTTTGCTAGTCTTTTTTCCTCAGTCTCTTGCATTCACAAGGCACTTGCGGCATGCCGAAAGCCTTTAAGATAGTTATCTTTACCTTATTAATGGGGGAATTGTCAGGGATGTTGTAAACTATGGCTTTATGAAGCGAGTTAATGTGCTTTACAACTTCAGTAGAAATGAAATGAAATCGAGGAAGACCTCAGCCTGTCTTACTTTTTCTACGTCGATGTCATTATGCTTACCAAAAAGGTATAATATCTGGGCTATTTCTTGTAAGACATACTGCATATTGGCGAGTGTCAATTTAATGTTATCAATTTCCATTTTGTAGGTGGCAATATCACTGTTCTGATTGACAATGTTTACGACCTTAACAAGTGGTGTGCGACAGTCAACTAGTTGCTGATTGGTAATATATGCATTGTTGGCGGATATTTCAGAATGTGCAGGGTAAGGGCTATTAAATATTGGTTGCTGTGAATTGCCACAATGTGGTTGTGTTTCTAATTGGTTAAGAGGATTAAAACTAGTGGATGGGATATCGCTCGGTTTAGGAAGACTAGTATTAAGTTTAGAGCGTTTGGCCTCCATGCGTGACATTTCGTTATTCTAGAATACTATAAGGTTGTGAGTGGAGTTAGGTAATACTGCGGGAGTACCACTAAGGGTGTTATATAATGTAAAACGTGTAATATACCGCAAAATATACAAAATAGACAAACCACGTAGAAAAAAGTTACCGAATTCGGAGTTCGCGCCGAGGTCATACATAAGCTAACAGTAGATTCTTTTGAGCCGTAATAGTACTTATATTGTGCCGAACAAAGCAGATAATAAAAACACATAAAGACAATAATTTTCGTATAAATAGCCCGTCAAACTAGTAAAAATCTAAGTTTCAGTCCGTTCAAACATATTAAAGTGCAATGTGCCATCCACAGAGCGTAACGCTCATTAAATCTCATCATCACTAGGCGCAAAACTTTTGTATTTACCTCCAAATATATTAAAGAATCAATAAATAAAAACTCAAACATTCATTTTATGCGGTTTTCGACAGATACGGACTTTAATAATATTTTAAGAAGTTTCTCTTAGTATCTGATAGTGCCCTAAGGTACTTTACGACATATGCTTTACAGACAGCAGTTTTATTCTGGCATGACTCATTGCACCAAGATAATCACAAGCTAATCGTTGACTTCAGTGTCAATTCGTAAGTCACTCCAGGACTATCGATCCAAGTTAGCAGCCTCCGAAAGTTTATTGGTGAATATGTCCCGCAATCTTGTTTATTTTTTAACAAAACACAGTTCCTGTTATCTCTTCTCTTCAAAGTAGCTTGTAGTTATCTGCATCAACTTTTTTTCACGGTACATAAAGTCATAGGACTAACACATGTTTGCCGATATCCATCGTCTGGAGTCAAGAGGAAAGGAAAGAAGATAGTGTTTACAAAATAAGTGCCTCCGACAATTCACAATTTTGTCCAAGTTTCATTACCAGCATATATGTAGTAAAGCACTCTAGAATATTTGTGGGAAACACAGAGTGACATATTTTTCTCCATTTCAATTATAAGTGAATCCCACAACAATGATAAAAAAAGCTAGAATGGAAAGATCAATGTCATTTACGAGGTTTAAAGCTTTCAGCCAAAAGATATGTTTCCCTTTCTCGCGCAGGCAATGTGTTGTTGAGTTTTTTGGAATGCTTTATTTACCGCTTTTAAAGCATAGTCTGTGTATCTAAACTCGGTTTTTGTTATCTATATCTTTATTCTGAACTTTTCAAGGCAATTTTCAGATCTTCACGCTGTTAGACGCAATGTGTGAAGAGAAAAATGCTCCAACATGAATCGTGTAATTCAAAGCAATAAAACACAAGTAATTTTTAAATAAATTTCATGCAGGTTTAACTTTCAGTCTTCTACTTTTGTTTATCAAGTTGCTTGCCTTAAACTCTAGATAACCCTATATTATTGTATGATCGGATGCAAAGTGATATGCATCTGCAGTCGTGTTGTGATGCACTAAATTTTTCATGTAAGGTTTATTTACCCCACTGTCCAACACCGTTTTAATAAAAAAATATGCGTGCGCCCCAGTTATTTGCACTTTATTACAATTTACAGGACTCAAATAGTGTGTATGTGGTGGTTTTCTATGTGATAAATATAAGCTATTTTATGACCCATACATTCCTGCACTGTATTTTTATCATTATTTTCAGGACCATTGTCCATATAAGTGTTTATACGTATGATTGCTTTGATATCTATATATCAAACTGTCTACACTTTTCTCCTATTACGTCGGTCTTGTGTACTACTATATTTATTCGACATTCACATGTACTTTCTAAAATATTGTAACCAGATTCAGGAAAGTCGTTTACTAGTGATTTTCCAAAGATATTTCGCTCAAGCAAACATACATTGAATAAGGCATACAGTTCCTCAAGCTTAATTTTGTGTCTTGCTTGATATGCTGCTGTGACGTTGTGCCTAAGTCCCAAAAAGTTTGTAAAATTTCGTGAATTAGAGCTGTATGTTTTGTGACTTAATGGGAGTTATAGCTGGTGATGAAATCCTGAACAAAGAAGAGGCTAATGTCCCCTGGTATCTGGTTGGTGGGGAGTAACTAAAAAGAAGTAAAAGGCTGAAATTGTACGTCATATATTTCCCAGTCGGTAAATTTAACGGATACATGCAAATTACTTCAGATCTTCGTAAATTTTGGGCATCATAAAATGTTAAACCCGGTGACAGGGTATATTTTAACAAAGAAACTGCTGGATTTTTAGATCCCATAACTATTTATGGAAGATAGGTTGCAGGTGTCGAATTCATTTTTAATAAACGTGGATTTAAACTCAATAGATAATCACCACATATCATAGCAGTTTTACCATCGAGTTTTAATGGTGTAACAACCTGAGTACCTCAAGCCGAAGCATGAATCAGCTCTATTATTCGTTTATCGCACAAGTTACTTAATGTCTTGTGAACCACTTCTGTTAAACCATAACGAATAATTTGCCTCTTAAGAAATATAGGATCACCCTGCACTTGTAGTTGTATAAACCGGATTTTCATCTAACCTTCACATTTAGAACATGCATAAATCAAATCTTTGAGTAATTTATCAGAAGTATCATGGGAACTTAACAAGGACAGTTCCACTTTCAGCAGTATCATGTTTCTTAAACCAGAAACTGCACCAGTTTCACTAACCAAAAACTCACAAGACATATATTTAGAATCTCTATCTCGAACATGCAGAGTACAGCGCCAATGAATAGGAAGGTTGTATAAGCTTAAGCTTATATTACTGGATATATATATATATATATGTCCAGTAATACCTGATATAGAAACGTCAGTGGGTCGTATAACTGTATTCGCATGTAATAAATGCAAGTTTTCAACCGAAATGATGGATTCCGCACTCCCAGTGTCAATGACGAAATCATGGAAACTACCATATGGTACTTTTCATGATTTCGTCTAATATTAGACAGATATAACCGTTTATGAATGTGAGAAACATTGTTTGATCCTACAGTCAAAGAAGAAATCTGATGTTCCTTAGTAGCCTTAGTATGCGAACTAGAATCAGAGCACTTATTATAGCATGATGTGAAATGGACTGTTGACCGACACACTGATTTGACATGCTTAATCATGCTACAATTAAAACATTTAGCATGTCTAGACAGACATGATTCACGTGAATGAAGGTGACCACATGACATACATTTACCAAACCGGAACTCACCTGCATCTCATGCTATATAATGATGCACTTTATTGTTATCAGTATTTACTCGTGAACTGAAAACATTTTCAACACATGGGGACTGTACGCGGCCTTGATTACGTAATTGGCTAGTACAACTAATGAATGTGTAACGGTAAATAATCCTCAAGATAAATAGTTGCATAGACCCTCGACATTGATACTGACCATGTTTACTTTCGCGGACACGACTAGTTGAAGGCGCTCAGTCACGCATCACCTCCAAATAACGTCACGACGCACTGTGGGAAGCATCTCTCTAGTTAGACTACCTAGATGGCATAACTACACAACGGGACAAAGGGCTTCTAGTGTCAAGTTTATTTCTCGACTTCAGTAAAGCTTTTGGCAAAGTCCCTCATAAGCGACTGCTCATTAAACTTAAGTCATATGGGGCCAAAGACCCACTTCATTCATGGTTTGCATCTTTCCTAGAAGAAAGACAGCAAACAGTAAGGTTCAACAATAGTCTATCATCGCCTAAACCAATTACCAACGGGGTTATACAGGGAAGTGTACTGGGTCCCTTATTGTTCGTTATTTACATAAATGACATAAATAACGTTATAAAACATGGTCGACCGTATTTATATGCGGACGATCTCAAGATTGTTTATAGCTTTAAACCGGACTCTTTAGAAGAAGGCATGACTCTAATTCAAAAGGACCTCGATAACCTAACTTCCTGGAGCCAAAAATGGCAACTACCACTTAACTACAGTAAATGTAGAATCATGCACGTAGGCAAATATAACCCACAGTCCACGTTTTATTTAGATGGGTCAAAGGTCCAAATACTCCAATCAACAAGCGACTTGGAAATTGAATATTCCGGCAACTTAAAGTTCACGGAACATGCCTCCTCTATTATCTCTAAAACTAGAAGATTAACAGGCTTCCTTCTTCAAAACTTCCATACAACGGAGGCTGAACTTACTCTGTTTAAGATATGTGTAAGACCTATACTGGAGTACTGCTCATTTATCTTTTCGAGTATGAATAGCATAGATAGGAAACGCGTCGAAAGTGTACAAAGAAGTTTCACACGTCGAATTCTGGCAACTAACGGAAACGTGGACTACACGACTAGATGTGAAACACTCTCTTTAGAACCCCTGTGTCGTCGCCGACTACGACACAACAGGATCTTACCCTAATCAATGGAAAACCTCATACATATGCCCTCGATATAAATCAGGTGACAGGACAAACCTGCATAACTATAGGCCTATAAACATCACCACGGTTATCTCTAGAATAATGGAAAAAGTAGTATGCGATCAAATGTCTGATTATTTACTCTCCGAAAAACTCATCTTTAATTCCCAACATGGTTTTCTAAAAACTAGGTCCTGTATGACTTGTCACTTTGAATTCTTTAATTTAGTTTTCACCAAACGAAGCCTTGGGCACTTGGTATTAGTATTATACTTAGACATATCTAAAGCCTTTGATATGGTTAACCACAAGCTTCTTGTAGGCAAACTCTCCTCTTATAGGATTAGGAATCCATTACTTGCATGGTTAAACTCTTTCCTCAGTAATAGACATCAAATAGTTAAAATTAATTCCACTCTTTCGAAGCCCGAACCGGTTACAAGTGGTGTTATACAAGGAAGTGTCTTAGGCCCATTGCTCTTTATAGCTTACATAAATGATATATGCAAATGCTTTAGCATGGGTAGACCCTTTTTATACGCAGATGATCTCAAAATAGTGTACTCATTCCCCCCTCAAGAATTTGCACACACATTCAGTGGAGTCACTACCGAGCTTAACAAGGTCGCAGTATGGTGCTCAAAATGGAAGTTGGATCTTAATGCTTCTAAGTGTGGTTGGATATGTTTTGGGGATAAGCGCCTCAATTTTGATCTCTCCATAAACGGCAGTAAGTTATCTAGGCTTCAGTCAGTAGTTGACTGAGGACTAAGGTACTCTCATAACCTGTCTTTTACAGAACAGGTCAATATGCAGACATCTAAGTCACATCGACTACTAGGTTGTATACTACGTAACTTTTATAGCAACGATTCTCGTATTCTGCTATATAAAGTTTGTGTCAGACCTTTGCTAGAATACTGCACCTTTATTCTCAGTAATGTTTCCATTAGGGATAAACTCAGACTGGAGTCTGTACATCGTCGCTTTACTCTTCGTATTCTTGAGGCTGATCGTACTCTAGACTATAAAGCTAGATGCACTAAGTTAAGACTAGATACCTTATGGAGGCGACGGCTAAAATTAAACCTAATCTTCTTTTATAAAATATTAAACAAATTAACGTTTTCATCGCCTAATACAATCCAGCTCGAGGAACCCTCTTGCTATAACTTACGCAATTCAGCCTCGAAAATAAAAATATCGCAATCTAAATCTGCTCTTTATATGAATTATTTTACAAATAAATTCTCGAGAATCTGGAACCATTTGACTCAAGCCATTCGGGAAACAGATTCACTTCCTTTATTTGTACGGCATGTCAGTAACTTCATCTCTTCTGAAATCTCGTTAAAAATGTTCACACCAACTATTGTTTCTTACTCCACTAGCGAAATAATAGGGACTCTGAACGTGTGAGCACCACTCACCTGTCTTGGTCATATGATTGTATTCTTCCATTTTAATCAGCCTATAAGCATAAGTGGCATGTTGGAAGTATAATTACTAATCCTGCCCATTAGTTTTGTTAACCTTGGAATACCAGTTCTGTTGTTTTGTGTTCTTCCTTCTTTTGTCTTTCCTCTAGTTGCAGAAAATTATGTGCAAGATAAATATGGAACTTACTGGCACAAAACTATTTCCTTCTCCTCAACACCCAAGTTTAAAGTACCCTTGCTCCTATCTCTCGTCTGAACATGCACAGTGATCCAATCTACTAACCCTTAGCCGTTTTTTGGAACTGTAACGCATTGGTCAAGGAGCGCGCGGGACTTTGTCATATATGCACCATGCTACAACACATATAAATGGTGTCCTAATACTGTGAAATTTGTTGCGATTGGTTTGGTTCTCAATGCATATCTTTATACCTAGGAAAGTCCTGACAATAACACTTCGTCGAAATATTTGTATGTATGTAAACTAATATCATTCAGATCATGCCTGTAAACTGGCATGCTCTCATGTACAAATTGTTACTTGAGAATAAATTATTATTATAATATTCTTCTATAAAGTAATCAACGGAATATCATTCTCGGCTTTCTTTCCCATGTGGAACCAAATGCCTAGATACGATCCTTGGAACTATGAAGCAACATTACTTATCGACAAATACCAAACACAACATCGCGGTAAGTTCTTTATCGTATTCTACAGCAAACTCTGGAATAAACTACCACAAAATATCCACACTACTAAATCTATCCTAATATTCAAACGCCTGATCTCCCCATATCTAGAATCAAAAGACTTGTACCAAATCTTCGACGACTTACCACTAAACCTCGAATCAATAAACAATGGCTTATTAGGGTACTAAGACTGCTAACACTAAAATCGTGTACGTTGTAGTAAAAAAAAACATAAAAACGGAAGAAGATTCTAGTTTGGAACTAATTATTTTGATACCACTAATCAAATTTTTTTTTTCTTTCTATCGCATAATTTATGTCACTGTCTTCCCGAGTTTATGGTCTGGACTGGCAAAGAACTGATCTCCTTTAAGCAACTTACTCCAAACGCTGGTCTGGAACGTAATCAATGCACTAACAACTCACCGCTCAAGACCAGCCCACACAAACTGGCTGCCTCAACCTGTTATAACGTGTGAAAAAAAAGGTTTTGTCGGTTAATCGGTTGGTTGTGGCAGACGCCTGTTGAAATGTGCCTAGTTGATAATACGCGACTTGCTTAAGCCCACTCAGTCCCAAGCCGGAGATAGAAGAATAAGACAAAGACCAACCAGACAGGTCGGAATAAGATTCGGAGTCTATTTTACACATTCGCTTATATATACAAAATAATCATAGTGATTATTCATCAAATTGAAATTATCAACATTTTTAATAATACAATTAAATGTTGTCAAATGTGCTCACATAAAAGTGATGAAAGTTTACAAATCATGTTAACAAAAAAATCAATACAACTTGATAAAATGACAATTGTATTTCTAGGGATTTCGAATCCCTAACACAACCAAACTTCAAAATACCAGCCTTATCCTCTCTCTGGATAGTCTCCATGGTTCGTCCTGCTCTCTCGCAGCTATTCCCTGAGATTACAGCACCAAGGACAAAAAGCGCGCGGTTGTTTACTGTAAGTGTTCTGTAATACAAAATATACCTCTAGTACTGCAGTACTGTAAACTGTGAAGCTAGCTACCGTTGGCTTCCTAATTAATTAATATCTTTGTATATTGTCAACTCCATAACAGTAACTCTACTCAAACCCTGTTACAAATAAGCCATATCATTCTGATCATGCCTGTAAACTGGTATGCTCTCATGTACAAATTGTTACTTGAGAATAAATTATTATTCTTAATTCTCAAACGCTGAGACTTGTCCGATAGACAACGTCCTGATGAGTTGTTTCACATCATCGAGCTCCGCAGCGATCTAGCGATGGAAATGCTGTCGCGCATGAGAGAAGTGATTGGTCAACGCACGTTCGACAAAGGTCTTTTCCGTCAACTCTTACTATAAAAACTGCCACAACAAGTGCAAGCAGTCCTTGTGATGTATAATAACAACCAACTAGATGAGCTAGCTTCATCTACTGATCGAATTCCGGAGATTACCAGAACTCGCGACAATCAAGTTTATTCCGATACTAAATAACCTCATGCCACCGAAAACGAGGTGACAAAATTGTGTAATACTCTCTCTCTCGTTCTCTTGATCTACAGAAAGGATATCGACCGAACGAGTCTCGTCGACGAAGTTTATCACGGAGAAGATTGTCATTTCGTCCTCAACGGAGCGGAAACACAGTGGTGTTGGTGCCACAACACAAATGGAAAGATTCCAAGAAGTGTAGAGACCCCTGTTGTTTTCCTAGACAAAAACCCACTGTCGACGCATCTGGAAACTATCGCGCCGGCACGAGTTGGCGGCAACCATAGCCTGTGGAAACAGCCGCCTGTTATTTATCACTGACATGATAACGAAGGTTCGCTACCTCGTCGACACTGGCGCAGAAGTTAGCGTCCTACCCGCAGCTCCATCTGATCGCCAACATGAAGCTGCATTCGATCTACAAGCAGCCAATGGGAAACACATGGCTACGTGTGGTAAGCGATATGTCTACTTAAACGTGGGTTCACGAAAACCCATACACTGGATTTTCACCATCCCTCTGTGAAAATACCTATCATAGGCACAAATTTACTTAGCCACTATAACTAGCTTGTGGACCCTAGTAAAAAAGGCTAGTGGATAGTAACACAAATCCATACGTTCGTAGGTTGTAGCTTATGTCCTCCTCTTATTAAACATTTAATTAACCCTTATTTTCAGCCAATACTCGACAAGTATCCAGATCTGAATAAGGCAACATCGAAATTATCATGTGTAACCAGCAATGTTGCACATCACATCACTACCACAGATCAATTTGTGCTTTCCAAAGCAGCCGACTGGCACCCGAAAAACGAAGAATTGCGAAAAATGAATTCGACTATAACATTGACCAAGGAATAATCCGCCCATCCAGTAGCCCATCGTTATCCCCATTACACACGGTCCCTAAAAGATAACAATGACTATCGTCGTCCCAAGGCCCAAACTATGCCCGATCGTAACCCGTTATTTCACATCCACAATTTAACGGCCACCTTGAAGGGAATGACAATATTTCCGAAAATCCACTTGGTATGAGAATACAACCAAATACCGATGTCTGATGATGACATGCCCAAAACCGCTACTGTAACTCCATTTGGCCTTTACGAATTCCTGCGTATGCCTTTTGGATTAAGAAATGCAGCACAAACATATCAACGTTTCATCGATGACTTGTTCTGCAGGCTTGACTATGTATATGCATACGTTGACGACTGCTTGATAGCAAGTTCAGACAAGGTAACACATATGAAGCATTTGGACACAGTCTTCAGAAGACTACAACAACATGGATTTACCATAAATATGCAGAAACAAAAAATTGGAACAACCTCGTTGGACATCTTGGGGTATACTATTTATGCTAATGAAATACAACCTCAAAAACACAAGGTAGCGGCTATTCTGGAGTACCCGAAATCAACCACCATTAAGCAGTTGCGAGCTTTCAGTGTAACGGTAAATGTTTGCAGACAACTTATACCGAACTGTGCATGAAATCACTAACGGATCAGCTTCGAGGGTATAAAAAGGTGGTGATAATGTATGCAGAGTCAGTGGATGCTTTCACTACAACTGAAGAAGCAATAACCAATACGACTATGTCGGCACATCACAATACTGAAGCTCTTGTCAGCATCACGGTTGACGCATCTGACTCAGCCATTGGCGTAGTTCCGCAACAGTGCACTGGCCAAACTTGGCAACCTTTAACATTCTTCTCAAGACGATTAAACGATACCGAATCGAAATACAGAACTTTTGGATGTGTAATATTAGCGATGCACTGTGCTGTACGACATTTTCAACATTCCATCGAAGTCTGGGAGTTTGGAATATTCATCGACCACAAACCACTGACATTTTCTGTGAATTCATCTTCAAATAAGTGCTCTCCACGAGAGTCGCGTCATTCAGGCTACATTTCCCAGTTCTCTACTGATATACGACATATATATATGGAGTCAACAATGTAGTTGCAGACGCCTTATCACGAATACTTTCCTTGAATTGTATCCATAGAGTCGACCTTGTTAAACTAGATCGACTTCAAAATGAAGACAATCATCTTCACGAGTTATCCACAACAACACCCAAACTCCAAACGAAGACGACCGGAAAGGGTAAGAACATTTTGGTTTGTGATTCCTCTACAGATAAAGCCCGTTAAATCGTCCCCAGGTGTTATCGACGTGTCATCTTTGGCACATTGCGCAACCTCTCTCATCCTGGAGTTCGTGCTTCGTCTAAACTGATTGCCCAGAGATTCTGAAGGCCGAAGATGAATAAAGACATCAAAAAAATGGATACGCCCCTGTGTGGCCTGCCGAAAGAACAATGTAATTCAGCATAATAAATGCCCCTTTGGCACTTTCCCAACCCCTGACGCTCGATTCGACCATGTCCACCTTGATTTGGAAGGACCTTTACCAGAAGCAAACGGATTTTCTTATCATTTGATGTGCGTGGACCGTTTCATACGCTGGCCAGAAGTGACTCTACTGAAGGACATCACCAGCGGAACGATTGCTCGTGCTTTCGTCGAATGATAAATAGCAGCCTTTGGTGGTCCATCTACAATAACGAAGACCGTGGATGTCAGTTTGAATCTGGATTGTTCCACTTTCTGATCAAACTTCTTGGAGCCAGGCTCTTCTGAACAACCGCCTACCACTCACGATCTAACGGTTTGGTAGAAATATTTCACCGACAGCTGTAAGCATCACCTTTAGTTACGAACATCCCACAGTGGACCGACACTCTACCACAAGTCTTACTCGGAATTCGCAACACTGTAAAAGAAGATGTTGGGTGCAGTGTGGCTGAATTAGTATTTAGAACGACTCTCCGACTACTAGTTGAGTTTGTGGGAACCTCTTCCACCTCGACAAATCTCGATCACAATTATTATGTGAACCGGCTTACAAACGTTATGCGTTCAGTCAAGCCAATTGAAACTCGACAACAATCGACAGACACTTTTATCCAACCCGCCTTAAGACAGCACACGATTTCGCACGTCGTGATGCTGTACGTCGACCTATCGACGTAACTTATGAAGGGCTATACAGGGTCTTGAAACGAGAAGCAGAGTACTATACGCTCGACAAAAAAGGTCTTGAGGAGAAGGTCAGCATTGATTCCCTTATAAAAGCCACCTAGAAGGCAAACTTTTTGATGTCGAAGTCGCCACAACATCCCTCAAAACTTAACATGAACGAAGTCGCAACACCCCAAGCAACGACCAACAAACAAGTGGAAATTTCTAAGAGCTCCATAACGTCAAGTGCTACACATTCTGGTAGAAATGTACTATTTCCAGAACACTTAAACGAATAATACGACTATTAATTTTCTACTAACTTTTCACTCTGTACGCAATGTAAAGTTTAACTTTCTTTAAAAAAAGTTGAATAAAATTGTTTTTTTTTCACTTTGTGGTATGCATTTTACACATTTTCGTATGTTTAAAATATCAAAAAGCCCTTTTTATTGATGTTAGTGTTATCGAAATTTTATACGTTTTCGTAGCCTCATTTAGCTGTCCAATTGTTTACTTGTATATACATATATATGAAATGCACATATTTAAAACTTTTCTTCTTTTCGATTTCCAGGCCTTTTGGGAAGGAACAGAAGAAGGCTGATGAGAAGGGTTATATGTTGTACAGATGTTTTATGTAGCAAAACCCTAGCTTAGGTACTGACGCCCAGAAGTTGCAAGCTATCAAAGGAGCGCTTATCAATGTCTAAAGCATTGGGTTTTATCCTTCGGTCGGTACATTGTATGGCCCTCACGAACCCATTAGGGTGGAAGTAAGCTGCGGCGGTAGATAATCACCAAAATAAATAGCTGCATGGACCCTCGACTTTGATGCTAACTATGTTTGCTCTCGTGGACACGGCTAGTTGGAGGCGTTCAGTCACGCATCACCACCAGATCACGTCACGACGCACTGTGGGAAGAGTCTCTCTCTAGTTTGACAGCTTAGACGTTGTTATCCTATCGACGCTCTAATTACAATCAAATATAAATTCTCTTCCATCCTCCGTTGCCTTGTGATTTATTCTCATTCGTAAGAGTCAGTTCAATCGTTAGGAGTTGCTCCGATAATACAACAAACATAACTTGGCCATATACTAGGCGCACTTCAGATATATAGATATCAAAGCAATCATACGTATAAACACTTATATGGACAATGGTCCTGAAAATAATGATAAAAATACAGTGCAAGAATGTATGGGTCATAAAATAGCTTATATTTATCACATAGAAAACCACCACATACACACTATTTGAGTCCTGTAAATTGTAATAAAGTGCAAATAACTGGGGCGCACGCATATTTTTTTATTAAAACGGTGTTGGACAGTGGGGTAAATAAACCTTACATGAAAAATTTAGTGCATCACAACACGACTGCAGATGCATATCACTTTGCATCCGATCATACAATAATATAGGGTTATCTAGAGTTTAAGGCAAGCAACTTGATAAACAAAAGTAGAAGACTGAAAGTTAAACCTGCATGAAATTTATTTAAAAATTACTTGTGTTTTATTGCTTTGAATTACACGATTCATGTTGGAGCATTTTTCTCTTCACACATTGCGTCTAACAGCGTGAAGATCTGAAAATTGCCTTGAAAAGTTCAGAATAAAGATATAGATAACAAAAACCGAGTTTAGATACACAGACTATGCTTTAAAAGCGGTAAATAAAGCATTCCAAAAAACTTAACAACACATTGCCTGCGCGAGAAAGGGAAACATATATTTTAGCTGAAAGCCCAAAAATTAGTGTGTGACCTTTTCATGTTGTTTTAATTTGTCTCCAATCTGTTAACCTGATCGACCAATAGGAAGTTAGATTGAACTTTGGCGCGATTTTCTACGGTCTTTTTACTTTGCTGCTTTGCTTTTGCCTATGAAAAGATTGGATTGTGTACGAATTTCGTGCAAATGTCACGAAGTCCTCACTTTTCACCGTTTTTGGAAAATATTTCCAAAATTATAGTTTTCTTCTTTATCACTTTTCAACAGAATTTTAGTTTTCTGTATATGTATTGTGCTGAATCGCTCCTTTTGCTCCTAATTCTCAAAGAGTTTCATTTTTTTGCGCTATTTGTCCATTAATTTTTTTGATAGAATGTCTTTTTACTAAGCTTTTGCTGCTTTGTCTTAAACACAGGTTTTTCATAATTTCAACGGAATTTGTTTCGTCTGTATTGGGTGGTATACATATTCGTCTATAAGCTATCAGAGTCCTCATAACCTATTAGTTTTCCATGTATTAGTTAAATTGGACTTTTTTTTACTGATGGGATAAGTGATTGCTAAGTTGCTTGTTAATTACCATTAGTTCCAGTATAGAGTTGTTCCCTCTCTTAATAGCTATACAGAAGTAAAACTAACTTTTCTCATAAACCACGCATCTCAAATGTCACCTGTACACAGATGTGCTAGACTTTTGCATGTATTCTTCATGAAGCCATTTCGTGAACTATTTTCTCGAAATGTATCGGCTTACAATGTTTAAGATTTTACGTAGTTCACTAGTGCTGTTATAATGTGACGAACTTCGTTTATACAAAATGCCTCGGTACTGTGTTGATGGGATTTTCCTGGGATATGAACATTTTTGTAACCAATTATTAATCCGTCTGCCATACTATTGTTAGTGTTTATGTGTTTCAATGGAAAAGTCTCAAATACTTAATATTCCACCTCAGGCATTAGATATAGACGCAACCTTCTTTTGGTTCCTCCGTGTTAAAGGGATCTTATTCATATGCTCAATTTTTTCAGGTCATATCTACACGAGCTATTTTTTCTGACCTGTCTTTAAAATTTCGATAACGAAGAGAAACGAAAAAGCTGAATTTTCACAGTAATGTCAATTAATGTAAATAATTTGGTTCTAATCTGTCACTCCCACGAGGCATTTTTGTATACTTAAGATATGCAAGACAAAAAGTTGCAATATACGAACCAAAAATAGTTATATATTTACTAGTTTCTATGATTCTGTTTGTTGTTTCTAACGTCTCCTGTAGAGTGAATGTCCGATTCGGAAGATTCAGATATAGGCTTACTTGTGCAAGCATTACCAGTTTCAGATTTTGATTTAAATGACCCACCCAGTCACGAAAAAGCTCTAACATCACCTGATGAATATCTAAAATTTGTGCGGTAAGTATACTTTGGCAAATAATAGTGCTAATGGCAGGTATCAAGCTTTGTCGTTCCCGAGTGTATTATGTCGCTATCCTCCCACGGGTATGGTTGATCAAATGTCTACCTCACAAATTGATTGCACTAAACCAAATGACCAAGTCAGTCAGAAGGACGGCAAAATCATTTCTACGAAAATTCCAAGACGTTTACAGGAGAATCAAGTTATATACTTCCACAGAGTTGTTGACGTAATGATCTGTTTCATCTGTACTTATTGCCTCATAGGAATACAAATGTTTGAAAACATTGGTGTTAAGCAATTCTGATAACATAGTAAGCAGCTATACTTTATATCTTGACAGTTTATACTATGTAAATGTTTGCTAACGATTTGGAGATTCCGCATTAGTCAATAAACTCACAAGTTAATGTTTTGGACCCCGTCAGTAAATATAGGCCAGCCGGTCGGCATCTGAACGATTTTCACGATAAATGTTATCAGAAGACGGTGATTTTGAGTATTGTTAGAGGTTTAAGGGCGGTTATCACTTCTCGGTCGCCCACACTGTGAAGGGGTTCCTTCCGAGTTGCCTGGAAAATGATGGACTGAAGATAGGTTCGAGAGTGTGATCGCAATGCAAAAGAGGCAACTGCTTGAGGCTGGTCATATATGGCCTTTCGCAAGTAGTTTCTAGTGAGTTACCTTCGTACTTGTTAAGGCCTTACTTCGAGACGGAAATCCGTGAAATAAGGTGGTATGGATTTTTAGTGCCAATCGTTTTTAACTCCACCCTCTGTGGCTAGGCAACATCGCTGTCATGTTGGTTGTCTGAGAAAAACACCTCACAACCTTCCCACATCTGTACAAATGGCAGTATGGCCCCACTCTCGGAACTTAGGTTCACTGCTGTTAGCCTAACGGCTCTCCAGTTGATCTGCCAGACACCTCGAGAAGAGGAATCCCTCCACGGTGTAAGCGACCGAGAAGTGATTACCGCCCTTGAACCCCTAACAATACTCAAGACCACCGTCGTACTATTATACTGGTGTGGTATGGCAGTTTGGACTGATTGACATTTGCAGGTTATATGTTGTCAACGACTGGATAATAAAATTAATATTGGCGTAAAATTTTATAAAAGTACAAAAGATATGAAATTGATGAGTATTTACCATCTAAAACAGAAATTAAAAGATTTAATCATGTTTCATTAATAATTATTTTGAATCGCATATTTTGATGTTTACCATCCCGATTATTGCATTACTATAAAGCTTTTAGTTCACCCATCAAATCCCAAAGATCACAAATGGAATCATTAGTATAAACCGATTAATTACATTAATATTATATATCAACGAATCTTATATTGCATTTGTCTCCGTGTTTCTACAATTTCGTTTTCATAGACTAAAACTGACATTCCTATAACCAAAATAAAACTTTTTGAACAAGCTCCTTCTCTAACTTGGATCGCTCAACGCAGCAGGGTAGGATTCTATCTCAGTTTTCCTATTAATCTCACCTCGTTTTCACTATTTAGTCAGAAATCATTACGTTGATTGATTTAGTTGCATCTGTATGCACAAAAAAGCATTGGAACTCTAAATTGGTAAGTAGATTCAATTTTTCAAATATATGAGTAGTAAAGCCATTCTTCACTCCTGCCAGTTTCGGACAATGATGTCACCGGAACTAATACATATACTTGGTATTCTACGCCTGTTGGTGTACCTCGATGCTATCTAGTCTTAAGCTGAATTAAGAAAAGCATTGGAGTGCGGGGCCAACTAGTCCAAATTCCAAATCATATTTCATATGTTGGAATACATGCTTGCAAATCCGGGTCACACAACACTTAATTTAGTACATTAATATCGATACAAAAGAGCAACATTAATAGTAGAAAAATGGAGTAGTGTGTACACGATTAATTAGTTCCAGTCTATATGCAGTAATTGACATTCTAACTATGAGTCAAATGTAAGGTCAGGACGAGAGGAATGTGTAATCAATTGAATAAAGATGTCTTATAAGTATGTAAACAAAATGCATAACATAATCTAAAAAATGGTTCTTGAAGTCTATAATTCGTACCTCGACTCTTATAACATAGGAACGTCATGATCTTAATAAACGATCATAAATCAGTTGTTTAGATACTCGAATCACAAACTGCAAAATTAAGTTATACCCCGCTTATCAATATAGTTGGTAGAAATGGTTAGCATCATTAATTTCAACACCGTACATTTTCAATATTTCCATTTAAATAAGAACGTGTATTACAAAATCCTAGAAAAATGAGGTCGTACATTTTAGATGATTCTCAACCTCATGGAGACCGTTTTTTCATCAGATCAGATTTATACAAATTATTACACGTTTAGATAATAAACGTTTTCGTTATTTGTTTATCCACATTTAAGTACACCCAAAGATCTTCCGGATACGCTACTTATACACAGTTTAAAGATAAGATCTCATTTATTTATGAAACGGAGTAATTATTTACCTGGGTATCATAGTACAATAGAAATCTCAGCTATGCATCACACTCATTTCTTTCGTAGAAATTATTGTAGTGAGAGTAACCTAAAACTAAAGATAAAAAGCATCCAGTAAATTTTTGTAAATGCAACCAAAATAATCATTACAACAATTAATATTGTAGGTAATAACGAACACTAATCAGTCGAAACACTAATTGGCTTTATCATCACAATCTCAACAATCAGAATCAATAAAAATCAGTTATTTGAGATGATTAAACAAGTACTAGTAGAATGTAACTGAGAGTCAGTAATGAACTGCTGGTGAAGATGACTAAGGCATGGATAATACATATCGCAACCACTTCAATTTATGAAGATTCACAACCTCATTAATAGATTTGCCATCCGTGCCTTGTACTTAGTGCCTCACTATAGTACTGCGTACTTAGTTGTTCCATGATATGCTAGTGTTAGTTTGAAAATACCTTTGATCGAAAACCTGCTACCCAAGCGTGTTTCCCACTTCTCATCTCCGTAGGTTTATGCAGTTTGGAATACTGCACAGTATACTCGTTTAACTGGTTGATGTATATCTCGCCTACACTACGAGTGACGCAAGTTGGAAAAATCCAAACCAGCTTCATGAATCAGTGCCGAGATTTTTTTAGCCTGACTCACTGGGGCTGATATGATCTACAGGACAGGTACAGTGGTCAAAGCAAGTAATTATTTCACTCCATGTTGTCAATCTTGTCGTTGGTATAGATCAGCTTCAGAGTAACGTTCTACGTTCAAAGGGAGGGACACTCATTTCAGACATGCTTGGAGAGTTCAGAAGACTGTATACTGTTAGCGTCTTCATCAAATAGAATTATATTATCTTTGTATTCTAAGTAGCTAAATAAGTCACTGTAAAGGAATAGTCCCTGAAAATTTAGACAAGGAAACGATTATTTCTAGTTATGAGTCGCAGATTATTTGGAGATAGTTGGTAAGCGTAGGCCAACCGAGCTGTTCGTAAATTGTTCTGTCCATCGGCCTGGTCTTCTGAACCGAGAGTCTATTATAGTCTCGTCTTCTTCCTAAATAGTCTCACTAACAGCCAACTTTCTTATACCGATTTCCTGGGACAATTATCTATTACTACTTTGTGCATCAGCAGTCTCGATCGTTCATATTTCCCATAACTGCTCTTAGTCACTACGTAGATTCTTCTAGGTCCATGTATGAGTTGTCGTGCTTTATCATTCTTCAAGTCTCTTGGTATAAGTTATCCAGCAACCATACGTTCAGTAGTAGTTTCCAAAATCTATCTGCCTTTCTTAACCCTTAGGTTTAACTTAAGTAGATATCACTGCTGTATTTCGAACCGTTTGAATATCACTCCACGTTTCGTCGAGGTGAATCTTCTTATTGTAACCGATCAAGAGCTTAGCCAATATTTTTTGAAGGCATTCTTAGCATTCCTGCTTTCGGATTGACTTTTGAGGAATCTCCCTCTTGTGAGTTTTCTATTTCGTGTAAAGCGCATCTAACTGGGACAAACAGCAGTCCTCAATGGAGCCTCTCTAACGATGACTAATGGCGATATGATCATTGTGCTGATGTTGGAGGTCGCTAGGTCAGACAATTACTCTCTTTATAACTGAAATTTATGCTTGCACTAAATAAGTGGTTATCTGAGCATAAATGTAAAAGACAGACTTCGGTATCTATGCATCGAGGTAAGGTGCCGAAAAATCTACCGAAGCAATGTTTAGTCTTCCGAGTTGAGTGTTAAAATCACTTGCTATGGTTACCATATTTGAGCGTCTAGCTTTCTGAAGGAGGCTCCTAGAACTCATGTTTTACTCCACACAAGTTTTGGTCAGTGGGGAGGGACATAAGCACAAATGATAAAGATTCATTAGTGTGTCTTTGTCTTTCTTAGTCTTTACTCTACCATTTGAACGGTTAGCGAATAAACGACTGTCGGTTGAATCCATTAAACAAGTATCGGTACTGCTCACAAACTAGTAGTGCTATACCTTCATCGAAATGATCCCAGGGACTCGTTCTCGAGTCCTTAGATAAACGCAGAGTAAGTCACGTTGATTTTCCGAACCAGTTAGGTGGAGTCAAGTGAATGGCGATAGTAGGATCCTGTATGAGTACTTCAGAGACGTAGCATGCATCAATAACAAGAGATACTAGGGTTTTACGTAGTGAGACCTAATTGACATTAGGTTTGCACATTAAAAGCTTAAACGTAGGGTTTAGTGTACATTTTCTGAAAACCTTGGATGACACTTCGCTACCTGGTACCATTAGAAATAATAGCACATGTAGAAGGGAGTGAAAATATCTCTAGGAAGCGAAGGAATTTAACTGTGAACAGAGTGATCATAAGTGCCTTTAGAGATATGAGAGCTGTTATTACTTTCAGGTTGCCTACTCTGTGAGAGGATTCTCGTTGTGTTTGAAAAGAAATCTTAGTTGAAGGTGGTCTTGACGATCGGTGAACCTGACCACAGTGCTCCTTTACCTCCATGCTTATAGGGACCCTACCGTCGGGGATGTAAATTCGTAGAGTAAGGTAAATGCATGTTCTTAGAGCCGATCGTCACTCACTTCATTTTCTTTTTTCAAAAATGCTGCATCACTGTAATGCTTTTTGTCCCAGGAAAGCACTTCACTACCTTTACCTAGTAAACAACACTTAGGTTAGAAATAGAGTACTAGGTAAACATAGTAAGTCTATTAACGAAGTAGTAAATCTTCATCAGCTGAGGTCTTTGGGACATATATTACGTATGCCCAACCACCGCTGTCTGGTATAAGTGTAGGCTAGAAGAAATGGGCGGCCAAACCAAAACATGGCACCAGTCCATGAAGTCATTTACAATCGCGTTGAGCCATGTTAGTAGATGCAGACTACCTAGTTAGGTTCCGTGTGGTGATCGTAACCAGTGGTTAGAGACTTTAGGTGACATGGTTTAAATTCGTTTGCCATGGCGCAGGTGCATCCATTCCTTGTCCTCCTCCAAATTCTAAGTTTCTGAATTCACCATAATCTTCTTTTTACTGAATTATGTTTTCCCAAATCTTATGTTTGATCTCTAACTCTATCGATTATTATTAACTCTGTTACTACCTCCACTTCTCTGGGATTTTGTTCGACAATTTTATCTCGCTCTGCTAATTGAAGCATGGCAACTTGAGCTGATTTACGCATGTACCGAATTCTACGTTGTAATTGACTAACCGACTTTACTACTTTTACTCTCCTGTGCTGTGATAGCACAAATTGACACCAGGATTTTAAGTTTGCTCCTTTTTGACTTACCGTTACTCAAGTGACCTAAAGGAACGAGTTCTTTTATCAACATAGTTCTATCGGGTCATCACGACAGACAAGCCTGATCACATCAGCGTAATAGCCGCAGTCAACACTAGTGGATATGACATAATACTGAAATCTGTCTGGAGAATGTTATAGTATTGTACGTATATGGTAGAGTTTAGATCTATAAGTGAAAACTTTGATTTCACATCGCTTTATGTTTTATAATTACGATGTTGTAATTTTAATTAGTCACTTGTTTTCTCTCAATTTTCTGCTTACAGTACAAAGTTTTATAAAAAATATATATATTTGTGGTTATTTTTGATTAATCAAATTCCAATTACTAGCTGTTTATATACATTTGCTTACAAAGTGGTTGTATTAAGCAAACACTACACGACAGGATGAAATCTTACTCTTCTAACCTGTAGCTATTTTCACTTTATAAGATATAAAATCACTGTTTTTTCGTTGACAGAGCGTATGGATATTTTCTCTGCTTGTGGCTCTGGAGCCCCCATTTCATCCAGATTTGTGCTCCGATCTACGCACTATTGCTAAACGATGCAAAAAATTAAGAAGGGTAAAAATAGATTTTATTGTTAACCTTTTTTCTCTACAGGATTTCAAACGGTTATCGTTCCTCACCACTACTAACAACAATGTGAAACATTGCAGCGTTGTTGCTGAGGATATTGAATTTTTCAATTTGTGTGTCAATCTTATATCTAATGTATTTGGGCAGTCTGATTTGGCTGACGAACTAACTGATTAAATGATCTGTTTTCTATTTTTGCTAAACTGGTATTTATGTGTAGATGATTTCACTACTATAACTTATATATGTATATGATCATCATGGAACCTGACACATGTGTGCATCGGTCCAAGTTGCCGTACCTCTTTGGCACCGCAAGATTAATATCACATTAGTAGAAGTTACTTCAATGATGATGATAATAATAATAATAGTAACAACATGGAGTGTGAACACATAGAATATGGTTCAAGGAGCGTAGAAAGAAAGTCATAGAATAAATTTTAGCACATGATTTAAGGGAGGACAATGAGTGGATACATCTACGCCACTGTGACCGATTCTGTCATCAGCATATTCTAAGTCAATAAGTGGATTTCTTGGTAGAAGATCGATTCCTGTAAAGTTAGACGATGAGAGTATAATTTGCAACAGTAAATCAATTATGCAATCAAGCAAAAATGAAGATAGTGGACAGTCTTGATGGAAACCACTTGACGCTACAAGTTCGGATGGGAGTTCGTGATACTCTTTAACTCGACCATTACCATTCGAGTTTAGGGCCTTTATAAGGTCTGCGTACTCCTGAGGCACGCCTTTCAATGAAGGACACTGCCATAAAACTTCTGAGCTTATAGAGCCGAATGCCGCTTTTAAGTTAAGGTGAACCACGATCGTTGGGCCCCAAAAAGTATGTATGTGTTCTAAAACCCGACGAATGGTGAATATCTGGTCTATACAACCTCGACCAGGTCTGAAACCAGCCTGGTTTTCTCGTATTTGTAGATCACGAGTTGTAGTTAAATGTCTGGCAATTATAGAGGCTAGTATTTTAGACACTATACTAATCAAGCTAATTCCTGTATGGTTATTGCAGAGCGATTTCGACCCTTTTTTATATACTGGGATGATTAACGGTCGACACCAGCCGGACGGAATTATGTCAAGTTTCTAAACTTTGGTCAAAATATCAGTTAGTCCAATCGTCAAAGTGAGACCACCATCCTTAAAATCCTCTGGGGATAACCCATCCAGACCCGCTGCTTTGCCTCGCCCTCGATTGGCTGTAGCTTTTTCGACTTTGACAAGAGTCGGGAGACGTAAGTCGACTTTCCATTCCGGCTGTCGTAAAACAGTGGGAAGTTCTGGAGCAGCTGAAGGCCAACTGAACTGCCTCTTGAAGAGTCTGGCCCATCGTTCTAAACGTCTAGACTGAGAGTGAATAAGCGTTCCATCTCCTTTGGAGATCGTCTCACTTACACTTGATTTGTTAACACTGGTTTCTTTTATTAACTTGGAAAGTTGCTTAGTGTTACCTAACTCCACTGCCTTTTCCATTTCCTTTGCTTTCTTTACCCACCACTGCTCACGGTCGTTTCGCAGACTTTTTGTCAACTTTTATCTGATTACTCTTTGCTCCTCATCGTGTTCGGAGCTTGGCGGAATAAGTTTTTGGGAGTCCATCAACTCAACAGAGGCCATCGGTATCCACTGATTTTTCTTGACATGTTGATTTAAGTCCTTGAAAGATGTCACAGCTCTTTGGACATCTTATTAAGCAGTATCTAGTTGGGTCGCATCTTTGTAGTCGCCCAAGTGATTCTGCAGTTGTTCCTGGAATTTAATATTGACTGTCTCGTTGCTGAACTGAATTCTAATGGGTTTTACTGTGGTAGTTTTTCTTCGCTTGGTAAGACTCAAGCAAACGCGTGCTCGCACTAGAGCGTGGTCGGAATCCAAACATGAACTCCAGAAAGATCTGCAATCTTCTATCGAGCCTCTCCAACGGTGATTAATCGCGATGTGGTTTATTTGAGTCTACCGTTGAGTAGGGCCAGGAGGTCACCATGTTGCACGATGTCGCTCCTTATGCTTAAAGTTCGTGTTCGCTAGACATAAACGATTGTCTGAGCAAAGTTGTAGCAAACGGTCGTCGTTATCCGTTCTCTGAGCTGGAACACTGAAGCATCCACCCAAATATCTTTCAGATTAATTCAAGCTACCTATTTGTGTGTTAGAATCACCAGCCATGAGTACCGAATCTGAGTGTTTGGTCCTATGAAGATGTTCAGAAAGTTTTCTGTAGAATTCATCTTTCACTTCATTCGGGATGCAGTCTGTGGGATCGTAGGCAGAAACAACGAAAAGATAACAACGTGTGTCCCTATCTTTCCGAGTTCTTACTGAACCATTTAGTCAGAGGGCACATGGGCGACTGTCGACAGGAATCCATCCAAGAAGTGCCTGATCTGCTCTCATACTTAACGTAGTACCTACACCGGCTAGCCCACGAGAGGTTGCTGTTGAGTTGCCAGATGAACAAAAAGTGTATTGCGAAGGTTCTTCACTTTGACGAGGTGAGGTCAAGTGAATGACCACGCTAGGATCTTGTATGCGTGTTTCTGAGACACAACATACATCAATGGAGCGGGATTCTAATATCTTATCTAGAGTGGCTTGCTGCCGTATTTGACACTTCGTACATCGGATGCACCAATCTGTAGTTTGAAGCGTGGTCTTAGTGTACTCGGGACATTATTTCGTGAGCCGCAATCGGTGGCACTGAGGAGGAAGTTGAAGGTAGGGGCAGGTGTTATGATGTGATGAATAGAGGGAGGTTTTGGGTGGGTGTAGCGAATGCCAATGAAGTGTGTGCCTGGCTGATAATGCGCGATTGACCTAAGCCCACTCACCCCCCAGCCCGACAATAGAAGAACCAGAATTAAGAATCGCAAAACGGAGAACCGAGATCGTATTATATTTCAATCATGCCTTTATATATACATAAAACCAGACCACACACTAAACCAGTCAGGAATTTAATATCCATACAGAACAAAGGAAAGAGTGGCAGTGAATGGGGATAGATTGTACACAATTAAGTAACTGCAGTTTATACTAGTAAACAATATACAACGAATAAACTCACTAAACGGGAGAACCGGGTAAGGGGAACATAACGGTTATAGAAATAAAAGGATTTCATTGCTCATGAATAAAATAATGAAAATAGCCCTTCAAAATACAGTTCTGAAAGTTCGCTACTTTTGTTTAATCGCCCGACGTAACAGCAGAATGAATATTAGGAATAGGAGTTTGGTTAAAATGACGGTGATCTTGTATGTTGTTAGGTGTATGAGGGCATATATCTCTTACCAGTTGCTCACATTGTGGAAAGGTTCTTCTAAATGTACTTGACAAGCGAATTGTGTTAGGGTTGATCTGAGATACCTGGGAGCATGAGCACAGTGTCCAAAGAATAACTGCTTCAAGCCGATCACGCACGGCATTTTTGAGAGTGATTTTCGTTGTTGTAGCTCAGTATTTGTTGGGGCCTTATTGCTGGAGACGGAAATCCGTTGAGTAAGGTGAGGTGTGCATTTTCAAGGTTGACCTTTTCCAACTCCACCCTTCCTTTGTGGGAAGGCAGCATCGCTTTTATGCTGGTTGTCTGAGGAGAACACCTTACTGCCGTCATACCTGTACAGCCAACAGTGCAACTTTACTCTCGGACCTTATAGTTGCTGCTTTTGGTCTTATCACTTTTCAGTCGGCCTACCTAGCATGGTAGGACCTTGAGGAACGGTTGTTCCAACCAGTATACCCGATTGAGTCATCACGATAGGCCTGACCACCACGTCAAGGTAACGACACGGTCGGGAATATATATATATATATATATATATATATATATACATGCATTGGAACTAAACATTTTGTCCAATCTGCACCTACACTTACGGTATTAAAGGCTGTATTGCCTCATGTTACGCTTATTTTTTAATCAGAATAGCATTGTTAGTTTTAAATCTATTTGTTGATACATATAAGTTAGTGAATTACCATACAAAGTGTATTCAGTGCAAGTGTCAAACAAACTATTGTTAATATGAAAGTCATTGGATTCTACAATACTAGATAGTAATGGTGTATGATCTGATGCATAGTGTAAACTCAGAGGATTTGGTTTATGATCCTTTCACGTCCAACTATTTTTTAGTTTTTTTAAAAGGGCAAGAACAAATATTTATGCAGCATAAAATGAATTCGTTTTATTTCGTTGGTTTCTTATCTGTTGCATACAACCTAGGATAATATTATACAAAATTAATATTTGAAACAAAGTTTCGCATACTCATGAGAATGGCTGTACTTAATTGAAATAAGAATTATGTAGACATGTTCGATATGTAGTGATAACTAATATGTTGGAGAAAATGCTGTAGATATATATCCGATACATAAGAAAATACCAGAAAACAAAATAGCGAACGGAGTTTAGGTGATTACACAATAGGAAAATTAGGAGACGGTTGGAAACACTTGAAAATGATATGAATTAAGCACAGTTATTAAACTTAAAATGTGATATGATGACAGTTAAGTTACACTTAACAATCTGAAAACGGTGATGTAACGAATGGGTAAAATCTGATCTAAAGAGAAAAGATGTTGACGTAATAAATCAAATTTTGAGAAGGAATAATTACTATAATGTAATGGCATAAAAGTTAAACTACTAAGGTAAAAAAAAAGGTTATAACTGTTTCTTATTGGATACACAAGTTTCGTTTCAATCGTTTAATGACATTTGCTTCAGCATATTTTAGAAGATTTGGAATTTTTTTGTTGGTTGTACAGTGACATCGATCTAGTGTACTGTGTCGATCATACGGTTTAGAGATTACGCTGTTAAATGTTGTTAAACAGTAGAATTTTAGGAACATGTTCGTTAAGACGTAGATAGGCCCTTCTTTATGTCCTGCTAATGTAACTGCTTCTGCAGGTACACGTAAATTTATACAACCAGTTAGCGGTAACATCAAAAGGATACCCGTCGATTTTCGATTGTTCCAGTAAACTTGTTATGTTGAATATAACTAATTTTGAAGCATAATAATTTCTCGTTAATGTTGATTTGAGTCTTCTGATGGTCTCTACAATATCGTCATCTTTAAAATCGAGTTGAATCAAAACAAGTTTCTTTTGGATTGATTTATTAGCTTTATGTTCACTGTATTCGTCAATGAATTTTTTCTGGATGGCCATTCTTTTTTAGATATTGTTTGATATTAGTGAGTTCCGAATCTATTGTATCTGAAATATGTATCTTTTTGGCTCTGAGAAACTGTTTTCACTAATGCTATTTTGTAATGGATTGGGCAGAAGCCATTAAAGTTTAAGAATAATCCACTCAGTGTCGTTGTGTGCTGTTACACTGTTAATGTCACAGTGAACAGTAAAGAGACACGTTTGGAATGCTGAATTTTTATTTGCTATTAAATACTTCGAGAATCCGTTTTCTCAATGTTATGGAGTGTAAAACAGTTCTATATTACAGAAAATTCAAAGTACTTATAATTCTAAACTTCATTATCTCTTTCTGGATTGAAAAAAAATGTATGATTTAATCCGTTTGTTTTACTGCCTATTAAATATTGATCTTAAATCGTACAATTTTCTAATTTTAGTCTGAATAACTTGCAAGTAGTTTGCTATTATCAGTCTCATTTTTTATGGGATTCTCCAGTTGCATCAAAGTTCTAGTAATTTTGAGAAGGATTATAACGTTAGTCTTTAAGTTTTCTTTTAGCTTACTATTTACAAATGAAATGGCTCTAGTAGGTTGGTTACAACCACCGTGTAATAAGACATCATGGTTATTACATCCACCCAGTCTGAATTCCTTCCTAATGTATCCATAAAAAGTAAGACACACGTAAATTCAAAGCAGAAAAATCAAACAAAGACAAAACAGCAGCGCTAGAAAACCGAGTAACTAAACATCTGAGAGAACTACTAAAACAAAAAATGATTGACAGCACGACATACAATGAATTCAAACCACGGGGTTCGCATTCCGAACAGTTATCCATACCGAAAACACAACTTATACGGCTATGCACAAAAAACGTCCAATTTCAATTCAACGATAAATTATACTGCCAAGCAGACGGTGTAGCTATGGGAAGCCCTTTAGAACCAGTACTTGCCGACATATTTATCGGTAATCTGGAAAAAATAAAGTTAATGCCTTCATTAAGCCAAATGACACTCTACAGAAGGTACGTTGATGATACATTTATTATATGCGACGACATAAACCAAGCGGAAAAACTACTTCAAATCTCCAATGAAGCTCATCCCAACATCAAATACACAATGGAGTACGAAAAGAACAATATCTTCCAGTTTCTAGATTTAGGAATTTCACGAAAAGATGACGGAACATGCCAAGGATTTATACTTCGGAAAGATACATGGAATGGACAATACCTCCATTTTCATAGCTTTTGTCCAATCAGCTATAAACGGGGTTTAGTCAAGTCACCCTACTACAGAGCTAAACAACTGTGCACAGCTGATAAACTGGACGATGAAATTGCAATCGTTGAAGAATGTCTTCAACAAAATGGGTACCCCGAAACATTTATTAAGAAGTATAGTAATAGATGTAACCGAAAATTCGAAGCTGAGAAACCCGAAAAGAAAAGAGTATATATTCAACTAGTATTTAAGGGAGATCAAGTAACCAAACAATTCAATCAGACTTAGAACGACTATCAAACAAACATTCCCTGTTGCCAAACTGCTGACGCTCTACAAAACACGATGTTTAATAAGTCAAACAAAAGTTGATAAATGTCCGTCTCATGTCACTTCCAAATGTATTTACAAATTCACATGTACTTGCAAAAGCAGGTACATTAGAAGGACAGAAAGACGGGCTAATTTACGATTTATTGAACATATCCCGAAGAACCTGTGTTTGAAAGAAGCAACTATTTTTAGAAGTTCAATCATGCGTCATTTGGTAGACACGGGACATGAGGTTGATGCAACAAATGCTTTTAAAATCATCAATAAACAATATAAAACGATTCTATTAAAATTTTCTGAGGCCATTGCAATCAGAAGATTGGAACCTGACCTTTGTGTTCGAAAGAAATCAGTAGTTAATCTTCAGTTGCCCTGGTAGCAATAGGTCAATGTTATCAGATAAACAATTCAGTTGGTAAAATCAATATGTGTATTAATAATTTGAATTAACTAAAATCAATAGCATGTATGTAGCTGATGAGAATGCAACGAAATACATTGAATTCAAAGTATTCTGCAAATGTTGTCGTTCTTGCATTATTCAAAAAAATTATTAACGAGTACATAAAGGTTTGAAGTGACTGTTCTACGATAAGGCATTTTTTAAGGACATGAGTTGGCTATTAGTACAAAGGACCCATAAAAAATATTGAGAAGTTTGTTGTAAATTATGTGGTTTTTCAAATGAACGTATGTACACATGAAATACTTGTTTTGATTGTCGAATCAAACAGTGTATTAAAATATTCCGGTAACAGGACCTGATGGATTAACCCCTAAGATGTTTAAGGATGGTGGTCCAGTTTTAGCAGCGAGACTAACCAGGATCTTGGCTAGAATCTGGGGATTGGACGTAATCCCATCTGACTGGTCTCGAACAATAATCGTCCTAGTCTATAAGAAAGGATAAAAGTCCTCTTGTGGCAATTACCGAGGAATCAGCTTAACGAATATTGTGCCTAAAATACTAACTTCAATAATACGTCGACGTCTAACTAAAGCTTGTGAAGAAGAAGCTTGAGAAAACTAAGGTGGCTTCTGATATGCCGGGCACCTAACGAAGATTGACTATCTTCGAGAAATGTGCTTTAGAAGATTATTTCAATTATTATAACTGTGGACAGTGTTGACATTTCATTTCTATGACTGCTACGTTCCCTTTGCCCGGTTCTCTCGTTTTGTATATTTGCTCTTAGTGTATTGTTTATTACTTTGAATTACGTTTACTTAATTGTGTACAAGTTCTCCCCATTCACTGCCACTATTTCTTTTGTTCTGTACAAATGTTAGATTCTTGATTAGTTCACTGTGTGGTTTGATTTTATGTGTATATAAAGGCATGATTAAAATATAATATGTTCTCAGTTCTCGCTCTCTCCGTCTTCCTTTTCTCAGTTCTGGTTGTCCTATTGTCGGACTGGGGGGTGAGTGGGCTTAGGTCAATCGCACATTCTCAACTAGGCACGCATCTCATTGGTGTTCGCGTGCACCAACCAAATCATCCATCCTCTCCTTTCCACGGCATAACAGCTTCAGACTTGGACTTGGTTGTATAGACCATATATTCACATTTCAGCAGGTTCTTAAACATAGGTACAATATTAGACACCCAACAATAGCTATATTCCTTGACCATAAGGCGGTGTTTGACTCTATCGATTGTGAGGTCATGTGGTAATGTTTGTTATTGAAAGGTGTACCAGAGAAGTGCATTAACCTTATTACAGGCTCTCCACTCAAACACTGAATGTCGAGTTAGAGCTTATGGCAGATTGTCGTCGTGACTGATTACTTCAACCGGTGTTCGTCAAGGTTGTCCGCTTTCCCTATTTTTATTTAATTTTGTCATTGGTATACTTTTAGAGTTAACATTGTCATCGTCTGATTCCTCCGAGGTTGATTTCATTTTAGGAGATAAACTCGTTGATTTCGGATATGCAGATAATATCGTTCTATTGGGTGAAGATGCTGAATCCACTGACTGCCTTAGGCATCAATGTAAGCATGTTTGGAATGCGATCCTCCCCATCCAAATGCCAACTGTTGCTTCAGGATTGGCTTGGTTCGGCACCAAAGTTAGTGATAGGGACCGAAGCAGTTGAGTGTGTTATCCGCTTTACTTATCTTAGGAACCTCACCAGTCCTGACGGTCTAGTGCCTGCTGAAATCTTGGCTCGTATATATAAAGTCCGATTAACTTTTTTTCAATTTGTGTCACTTGTGGTGTAGCCGAGACATCCGTCTCCTCACCATAGGACGCGTTTATTGTGCAGCAGTTTCATCCGTTTTACTTTATGGATGTAAAACATGGTCATTAAGAATAGAGGATATTCGTAGGCTTCTAGTATTCGATCATATATGTCTTCGAAGCATTGCTTGTGTTTGCTAGGACCACCAAGTAAGCAATACGGAAGTTAGAAATAGAGTACTAGGTAAACATAGTAAGTCTATTAACGAAGTAGTAAATCTTCATCAGCTGAGGTCTTTGGGACATATATTACGTATGCCCAACCACCGCTGTCTGGTATAAGTGTAGGCTAGAAGAAATGGGCGGCCAAACCAAAACATGGCACCAGTCCATGAAGTCATTTACAATCGCGTTGAGCCATGTTAGTAGATGCAGACTACCTAGTTAGGTTCCGTGTGGTGATCGTAACCAGTGGTTAGAGACTTTAGGTGACATGGTTTAAATTCGTTTGCCATGGCGCAGGTGCATCCATTCCTTGTCCTCCTCCAAATTCTAAGTTTCTGAATTCACCATAATCTTCTTTTTACTGAATTATGTTTTCCCAAATCTTATGTTTGATCTCTAACTCTATCGATTATTATTAACTCTGTTACTACCTCCACTTCTCTGGGATTTTGTTCGACAATTTTATCTCGCTCTGCTAATTGAAGCATGGCAACTTGAGCTGATTTACGCATGTACCAAATTCTACGCTGTAACTGACTGATATTCCGGTGAATAGGAATTGGAATTTCAGGTGATTCTTTTAATCTATTTGAAATCAACAAGTCTAACTTTGTTAACGATACCTACAAATTGTTTTGATTGCTTATCCAAGCTCAGGTGATTGATAATGAGTATTACGATCAATCAAGTCAAAACTAGGACATTCCTTATGTATGTAGATGACACTTTCATTATTACAAAACGAGATGCATTAGATTAACTTTTCGAAAATGTCAACAGTATTTCCGACTACATCAAATTCACTAAGGAAATCGAGACTATCTATCATAAATTACCCTTTGTTTTCTTGACTGTCTGATCGAAAGAAAACAAGATAACTGCCTTAAGACTAGCATTTTTTCGGAAACTAAAGTATTTTGGAAAATATCTAGACTAAAAATCTGCTCATGCCAAGTCAACAAAGGTTACAGTTGTTGGGAACCATCAACTAATCACAGATAAAAAAGACCAAGAAACTGAATTAAACTTAGTGATATCTACACTAATGATAGACGACTCACCTAAAAACGTTGTCAAAAAATACTTAGGGAAAAGCGTAATAGGAAAGACAAACCGATGATCCAACCGAAAGAGTGGATTGACACTGTGGTTATGCCATACAGAAACAGAACAACTGATGAGATTAGAAGTTTAAATAGACCAGGTATACGTGTTTTCTTCCAAACAAACAATGCATTGGGCTCTGCACTTGTAAATGATAGTATACCAATAGAAGAACAAATGAACTGTGTCTGTGAGATCAAATGTAATGAATGGAATGTACGTAGGAGAAACATCACGACAGTTGAATGTAAGGGTGAAGAAACATATACTTTGTTCGAAGCATATCCCTAAATCCTCTGAAGACATAAGAAAACTTGAATGTGAGTTGGCAGTAGTATCACATTCAATAGAATCAGGGCACCGTATCAATTTTGATGAAATCAAAATCCTTCAAAAAGGCTTTAATTCCTACAAAGGAAGGTTAACATCTAAAGCCCTACGCATATGGGCAAATCCGAATAATATAAACCGACGAGATGGAGTACTGTTAGCCGCACCATGGCAGCTAGTGATTAAAAAATGTATTCAATCATCTACCACTCTAACCTCCAACGCATTCCATTTATTCATTTATTCTATTCATAATTATTTAATCCAAATACACAGTTTAACGTGTTACCATTTGCATATATACACCCATCCTTTGACCCATAATTACCATTATATTGATTTACTCTTACTATGATTCGATAGTATGCCAATCTTCAGTTTGTTTATCCTTCTCCGTGAACATAGCTCAGAACAGTATATGTGTACAGATAAATGTAACATGAAACTACACACGAAGTAAACACATTCCTTCTTCCACAACACTTTCAACACTAGTTCACTTATAATGACTAATGTAGCATTTTCGTACAACGTATACGATTGGATATTCGTAATCAAATCTGACCACTTATTTACATTTATATTCTGTACTTTTTGGTCTTGGTTGTTGCCCTAAAGAAGCCCGGACCAGCTTGCTGAGCGAGACGTTGAAATTTTCTTTAATTTCATTCGCGGAGATTATTTAGAAATATATTCCATTCATATATATCAGAAACAGTTTAAGATTTTGTGTAGGTTAGGAACAGCATGCATACTCATCATCTGCATGGCGTTTTGCTGATATATAATGTTACTATAAATACAATAAGCTACTTTAGCTTAGGCAATTCATGTTATGAAAGGTTAGACTGTCTATGTACCATCTTATGGGTAAATTGTGTGTGGTATCTACCACTACCTTCGTACATAATACGGATTCCACATTTTCCATTTTGCTGTATAAATTTTGTAGCATGATTGAACGTAAAAGGCATCAAGGTGGAATTTTAACTTAAGCGCTTCCTATTCTGTTTGTTTTTGGGATATATTCAATTCAAATATAATCCTACCACAATCGTCGTTATTAACTTCTTATCATGCACGTAATCTATTATTTGGGTGTATGCGTGAGTCGTGATTAACAGGAATTTATATACCTATAGGATATAGGGAGTTAGCAGAACTGAACTTAATCATAATCCGATGCAGGAAAACAACAACATAAATAAGAGATTATAAAGGAATTATGTTGAAAGAACTATATTATATCCTTAGTCTTAACCTGTATGTCATTTAAGTCATTGTGAAGAAAACTGTAAATACCCATTACCTATGTGAAGATTTTTATATTAAAGCTTCCCAGTTCACTAAAACCAGTCAATGTGTTAAGAAGCGTCGGCATCTTGTAACTAAATCAGATATCTTAGACCATAAGAAGTCAAATTTAGATCAGTCGATAAAGTTGATGATATTGAAGTCCTGTTTGTTGTAAGTTCTATAGAACCTAAGAATGCTTAAATATTTTGTACCTAGTAGTAAAATATGAGAATGCTGTTTTAATTAGACTAGTTCCCTCGATTTCGACAACCAAACTTTTAGATTTTAGAGTCACATATTTTTATTTGAAAAATATTAATCAGTTAGTGACAGGAATAAGTTACATCGTATGAAGTTACAATCTCATTTAATTTATAGCAGTAATAATAATAAATACTTGTCTAGTGCACATAATAGAATACGGGTGTATTCAACGTTAAAGGGATCACAAAAAAAATTATATGATAATACTTTCATAAAATTGTATTTGGTTTTTTCGAATAAAGTTAAATATTGAGACAATGAATATCTACAGTCTCTCTGCCTTAGAAACTCCAATTGGCTAACGAACTTAAGTGCTTTTATTTAAAACTGATTCACTTCCATTACAGAATATTAATATGACCTCAGCAATCATTCGATATACTCTCACTTAACGTAAGTCTTATTGGCAGACTTGAAATTAACATCCTCAGAATGTCTATCACCAAAACTAATTCGCCAATATTATCAATCATATTTTTAGCTATACTTTTATCTGTTGATCAAAATTTACACTTACAACTATTTACATTATTTGTTATCATTGTTGTTTATATGATTTATAAATCCTGTGTCGAGTTTCTGACCGTACTGCTAACATTCCTATTATCCTCATCACACTATATCACTTTAACTCAAGTACTGTGTATTTATCTTATGAAATCATAAGACAATCGATTAGTTATTGAGCTAAGTTCGATTTATTGTGTTCCTTAATAATTGTCATTCAATATTGTTTAGAACTGTTGTATGCCTGTCTACAGGAAAAGTATTACACTACACTGCAAACGAGATTGTGTTAAAAACACAGGAAGCTTCTGTTATAACTCACTAACTCAGAAATATCACACTAGTAAGGACATTAAAACGTTTTGAGTTACACCTGGTATGAATTCTATCGCTATTTAATGTAGCGAAAATTATAGATATAGGTTATTCACATGGTTTCTGATGTTCACTGTGCTGTATCCAAAGTTCTCGATTATTCTCCCGTCCATTTCTTGAATGATTTCTGCTTATTGGAGTGTATTTCTCATAATGTATTTCACCTCAGTGGTCTGAAGTTATCCATAATTGTTTTCTGTGAACATGTTCAACTTAGCGTAACCGATATCTCGAATGAAAACACAAAATATAGTAATAGTTATCTCTTTTAATGAAATCCTTAGTGAAAATATCACTCTAGTTTGAAGCATTCACCCATTAAATGCATAGAAAATGATCAAAAAATGCTCCATATAGAACATTTAGTCAACATTGGAAACGTCATGGATGACCTCAGCTAGTTCTTAGTTTAAAAGTGGGATGTCATGTTGGATATTATTGTTGAGTATTCTGTCAGCAACTGGAGGAAGCTATTTTGGGACCACTGTTGAACAGTCTACAATATAGAAAGTAGAGCAAAACAACCATGGGCAAAAGTCAATTATTATTATCCAGAATCACTCCTGTGTGAAACCCATATTGGCGCTTAGCTATGATATGCAAGCCGTAGCAGTGTTTAAATTTTCTGGCAAATTAACTTCACCATGGTTAAACTAACTATAAGTTTTTTGAATTATTTGAATAATTTAATGCTAGTTAGTTCTCATTAAAATTCTTATTTTTAGTTATATAAAATCGATAAATAACAGTTTTTTGATGATTTTGACAATGTAATGTGAAGAGTAATTTGATTTGAAAAATGTATTGCATTTACTCTATACATTTCAAACAATCTGGTCATACTTACTTATCAACGCATTTACATAGAAACGTGGAAAACTGATAAAAGTCAAATTAAATGAAAGGTTGGATAGATACAATGTGATAATTGAAGAATAAAAGATGGGAAGGCTAGTAAATTGTCACACTATCAAAAAAATCAGCAGATTAGTGGTTATAACAATTTTTTTATTAAAATGCCTGCATATCACTTTGAACTAAATTTCACGAAATATGGGAACTGCTCAACATGGAAACAAATCTGGATTCATGTAGGACAATTTATTCTTCATTGTTTTGTTCAAAGATATCACAAGGTAATTAGTTAATGATATATGCGTTTCCTACCTTACTTAACTGATAAATAGTCACTTATAGCATTGTTAAAATAGTGACAAAAAAATTCCGTTGAACATAAATAAAACATTAATTAAGTTTATAGAGGCCATGGCTACCTTCTGACATAATGACCTTTGTACTGTATATTTCTTTGTCGGTATGTGTGCTAACTGTCAGGCTGTACTGTACTATTTAACTTTAGCGCGTCGTGCAACCTATGACTTTAGATTTGCGTCCAAATATATATACCTGTTGTATTTTTGTTTCGGACTTCTTGATCATACGCGTACCCTGTGATTGTCGTGTGTGCATGAGTCAATATTATTTACGAAGGTGAAATTACTGATAGTATGTGTATAGTTGTTGAACTTAATGAGGTTACGAATCCAGCAACATAACCAGGATCCAACGAATTAACCCAGACTTCTCTGATTCCAAACTGTTGAAATACTCTAATACACTTTATTTAGCTGTCTGTGTATGCAGTGTCGTATATCTTGATAACGATTAACAGCATTAAATGATAAGTTGTAGGAAACTATTGACAAATAAAAACGAATAAGCAGTTTTTTCTATAGTTTTGCAATTTCTTAGTAGTGCATATTGGAAATTGCGTGCGAAGTCGACCATTACCGTGATTTACGACAGCCGAGTAGGGTGATTCGGAATTTAATAAACGACGTTCTTAACTATCATCTTATTAAACCGGTAATTAATTTTGTCAATAAAATTACAGAAAAATAAGATATTTTTCGTCTAAAAGGTTTTCTTTCAGTTGTTCTTGTTTATTCCTTAAAGTAATCTGTTAATCATGTTCATAATTAACTCAACTAATAACATCCACTTGGCTCAATTTGATTATACAGACTGCTTTTGTTTAACCAGTAACAGGAGTGCATTATTTACACATGACTAATAATTGTGATCATTCATTTTGATACATTTTCCATTACTGTTCGGTATGTTTTTCTATTTCACTTCTTGATTATGTTGATTATATAAGTTTATGTCAAATTCTTGTTTTGACTATGGTTATTCCCAGACTGTGAACCGATAGTTTTGCATAAATTGCTTGAAAGGTTGTCAGTAGGGTTGTAGAGGCCTCTGTTACCCCTTAACGTAGCGATCTTTGTACTGTATATTTCTTTATTGATAATTGTATTAAATGTTAGACTGTATTGTGCCGTTGAACTTTGGCGCGTTGTGCAACTTGCTTGTTGGAACTATACTGTGTTCCAGTATAATTCTCATACACTTATCGTTATCGACTTCTGTTATATATTCTTATTTAATTGTTTATGTATGTGTATTACTCGACTGGATTTGCGGTGATTTGTAAATAATTTGGAATTATATTACTACTGAACATAGTACTTTCGTAATCCAGCATTAACAAGTATTATCGATTCATCAACCACTGTAAGTTGAAACATCCTGCATAATCCTTATGCTAGTTTGGGTATATTCAGTTCCACAGTACATACCTAAATAAATAACTATGGACAACCAACACTTGACATTGCATTACAACATTTTACCTAGATCTTTGTACTATTAATAAGCCTATCCAAGCTTAGTGTTTTACACGAAGTCATTCAAACTGTCTGTCTTTAATACTACGAACACTGGAAAAGCTGACCGTTATAACTTCTTGACCACAGTAATTGACACTTGAAAGAAGAACCAATTTAGGAAAGAAAAGTGCCATTGGCAAAGTGAAGTTCTATCGTCTTCAGTATTTACTTTCCTGTTCCTACAACTAAATAACCAACTCTCGGACGTTCCATTGTGAGAAGACAGACTGAGGGAAGATTGACATAGCAAAAACAATGTTATACAATATTACATACCTTACTTCCAAGCATCAATTTGCACATCCTCTGCGTTCTCTAGACTGTGTCGTTTATTAGCTTGCTTCTCTTAGTTGTTCTCGATTTTCCTCTGTATTTTAATTTTGCTTTACTTCTTGCCACCTAGCAACTCGCCTTGTATGCTGTTTACTGATTCTTCCTAATTCCCTCTGACGCTCTGCTACCTACTACTTATTGATGACCTTATAAGTAGCACCACTACACCATGAATGCCCAATTTCAGACCAACAACGAATTCTATAGACAACCAGATGAAGCGGAGGTGGGGTCACATTGGGTAGCTGCTTGATGACTCTTCCTTTCTAAATCGAAAGATGAACCACTTAAAGAAACGACTAATTAACTGTCATTTTACTGTCACTACATCATTGATATTCATGGTGCTAAATAATAAAGAAAAAAAGGACAAGTTACTTAATGCATATATTTATTTATCAGTTACTTTAGAAGAAGAGCAAAATAATTACATCTCATTTCTAAATGTTTTGTTAACAAGAAGATCGAAGGAACAGACATTAACAGGAAGCATATACATAAAATCTTCATCTGGGCAGTATACATACTTTCATAGTTTTGTACTAATACGATAGAAAACAACAGCAAAAATTTTCACTCATCATGCTAAATTAATGTACTCCGGTGACGCTACTGATGATGAGTTGAATACTATCTATAATCTACTTAGTAATAATGGATACCCAATCAAATTTATCAATAAACATATAATCCTAACAAAAATAAAATTACTATTAACAAATGTTTCAAAGCAATCATCATTCTTGAAACGTCCGTTCAAGAATAACATTGGAAGTGAACACAACGACTGGAGAAGCCAGTGTGTAGAATGTTTAATGAAACTGACTTGAAAGTGCCACACTATAATCGTCCTATAATGTCTATTACAAACAAAAGCAGACTGACTTTGTTTGTTTACAAATCAAATGTTCTTGTGGAGCTAAGCACATCGGATGTACAATTTTGTAAGTCTGTTATCTCACTTCTGAGCATCACCCTAGTTGGTAATAAAGCGACAATTAGGCACAATTAAGTGTTCGATTCTCTAGCATTTGATGAACACTGGATGTCTACTAGATTTAAATCATTCATTGTATCTCATGTAATATACGAATTCGTTTTTTGTATACAGCCGAAGAAATTGGTATTCGTATCCACAAGATGGACCATTATTCACATGAGAAATTGATGCAACTCCTATTCTTACTTTGATCATCTCCATAATTTTTACATCACCTTCACTTTTTATAAAATTATAAATCTTATAAGTTGTATCTTTACATGTTAAAATTATTTCAGTATTATTCTACAAAGAACTGGCTGTCACTTTTCTAATAAGTTTGATAGTTACTATTGCTCCGTTTTTAGATTTTGCAGTTATTACGCTAACCAGAGAAGTCTATTAAACCATTTAAATTCTTCTTTGGGTGTTGGGTGGGGTATTTATTTCGAAGGGTCATGACATCTCATGGTGAAAGCCGAGTTTCTTCAGAAGTCACGAGGCCGATACGTCTTCTGACAACATCCATAAGATGTGAACGAAATGGGAAGCATTCAAATTGCTGAGGAAATGAAAAGAAACAACCTAGAGATGTTTGGAATAAGTGAAAGGAACTTCATAGACCTAGGACCATCAAAACATTTTCCAAGATAGAAAAAGAAGGAATTACAATCAGTACCATCCAGTCCTATGCGTCCACCAACGACAGTAACAATGACGATAAAAATTAATTTTATAAGGAAATGCTGTCACTCATAGGGAAATGCCCAGAAAAGGACCCGACCATTTTAATGAGTGATTTAAGCACCAAGGTTAGAGTGGATAGCCCTGGATATGGAGACGATATGTACTGCGAAGAAGGAACGACAACAGTGAGAGATTCATAAATCTGTACCTTGAGCAAAATGACTATAGGTGGCAGCATATTCCCTTCCCCTGTAAACGTACATACAGAGCTACACGTGTTTCACCGGACCACACTACTATGAATCAAACTGACGTCATCAATAATAGTTCAAAATGGCCATGAAGGATGTGAGAGCAAACAGAGAAGCTGATATAACTTCAGATCACATGGTAGTGAGCAAGATGAAAGTGAAGTTAACGAAGCACTGGTTAGCTGGAATAATAACATTGCAAAAGTTTGATACAACCTTTTTCGAGATACCAGCAAACTCAACCATACGTTCCAAGCCTTTCACAACCTATTAGAAGAAGGGGAAACTACCATAGGATACAACTGGAAAGAGATTATAGAAGAAATAACTTCAACATGTCAGGAGGTTTTGGACCACAATAAGCACTATTGTGATGAATAGATCTCTGTTAATATTCTGGATAAGATTCAAGAAATGAACAACAGGAAGACAGCAACCAATAACATCCGAATAAGAGCAGAGAAATTAGAGGCACAGGCTGAGTACACAGAAACAAACAAGCAAATGAAGAGGAGTATTAGATCGGATAAATGGAAATGTGTGGAAGACTTATCAATGACAGTGGAAAAAGTTGAAAGGGAAGGAAACATGAGAGACTTATGTGATGCAACGAAAAAGCTAGCTGAAAAATACAGCAAATATGGTAAATGGATCACTGAGACCAAAGAACAGTAAAACAGGTGGGCAGAACACTTCGAAGAACACTTGAATATACCAGCCCCATTGAACCCACTAGTCATCGAACCAGCACCGATATACCTTGCTATAAATGTCACCCACCAACAATCGGAGAAATCTGTGTGGCCATCCAGCAAATCAAGAGTGGCAAGTTAGCCGGGCCAGGCAGCATACCAGTTGAGGCACTGAATTAAGATATAGAAACAAATGAAAAGATGCTCTGCATTTTCTTCAGAAAGATTTAGGAGGAAGAACAAGTGCTAACAGACTGGAAAGAAGAATGCTTCATCAAGATACAGAAGAAAGGAGGTTTTAGTAAGTGTGAAAATGACAGAAACATTACAATTCTGTCAGCATCAGGAAGGCCTTCAACAAAGTGTTGTTGAACAGAATGAAAATTCAGTAGTCGCTTAACTCCGAGTTCATCAGGCAAGATACTATAAGGATTGACTGTGCACCGACTGGATCGTAGCACTACGGATCGTTGTTGAACAATCAGTTGAATGGAACACATCACTCTATGTTGACTTTCTGAACTATGAGGAAACGTTTGACAGTGTTAAGGGGAGAACATTAGGGAGCCTTCTTTCATACCATCATGTTCGTGGGAAGATAGTCACCATTATACAGAATTCTTACGACGGACTACGCTGTAAAATCGTGCATGACGAACAGGCCTCAGTTTCATTCGAAGTGAAGACTGGTGTCAGACAGTGCTGTTTACTCTCACTCCTTCGCTGTTTTCTTGTGGTTAACCTCAAAATCTCAGGGGAAGCACGGGTATAGTGAACGATTCGGATGCAACTAGACAATTTGGGCTTCAAAGATGACTTAGCTCTTATATCTCGCACTCAGTAATAAATACGGGTGAAGGCAGACAGTGTTGCAACCTCCTCTACACCAGTGGATCTTAATATATACATGGGAAAAAAAGATCCCTAAATAAAAAACAAACACTAATCCAATTACACTTGACCTAGAAGCTCTAGAAGATATGGAGACTTTTATATGCTTGGGCAGCAGCAACACTACTGATAAACGAGGAGGATCTGATGCAGACGAAACGGCACGGATTGGCAAAGTATGGGCATGATTTCTAAAAAATGAAGAACATCTGGAACTCAAAACAAACGTCAGTCAACACCGAAGTCAGAACTTTCAGTAAAAATGTAAAGACAGTTCTATTGTATGGATGCGAAAATTGGAGGACTACGAAAATCAGCCTTCAAAAGCTACAGATGTTTATGAACAGTCGTCTATGCAAAATACTCCGGTTCCGCTGGCCAAACACTATCAGCAACAACCTTCTATGAGAGAGAGAAAGCCAAATTCCAGAGGAAGAAATCAGTAAAAGCACTGGGGGGGAAGTTGATAAAACACACATTGAGGAAATCCTCAGACTGTGTCACAAGCAATCACTAACTTCTTCAAGATCAAAGGACAAATAGAAGGCTAAAGAAACATTCCTCTGGGATTTGGATTCAGATATGAGAAAAATAAATAGCACTTGGGAAAAAGTCGAAAATTGAGTCCAGGACAGAAACGGTTGGAGAATGCTAGTTAGTGGCTTATACTTTACGAGGGATAACTGGGATTGATTGATCAACTGATGAATTCGTATTCAGTACCATTTTAAAGATATCGGCTGTTTTAAAGGGAAATCACATGATCATCTAAGGTCATTGTAAGAACAAAGTAACAGTATATAATGCCAGTTAGAGGTTAGGTCTGCAGAAATTGAGGTTATATCACAATGTGACGTAATTGAAACAACTAATTGACTAGCTGAATCAGCTTAAAATGTGTTTAGCACATTAACTAATTTATTTATACTGATACATTTTTAAAAGCATAACCGATGAACATTAATCACAAAATAATATGTATACGAAAGTGCGTAGAAGAAAAAGGTTAAAAAAATAATGGGAAATAATATTTCTTTGTCGTATGATATATATATTGATAATATCAGTCACCATCTACTTGCTTAAGCGCTACGTGATATCACTTATGATAGAAATTTTGCAGATGATCCAACTGCTTTATTTTAGCTGTTCACTGTCATCATGTTTGTTCTTCTGATTCGTCATCCTTTTTTGCCTCAGTTGTAAATTTAGCTAACTGAAGTATGTGAAGTTATTGCTTTAGATAATATTATTCTTCACACTTTTAATTTGTTTGTAATTGACGAGTAGTTTCATGATAAAACGAAATATTTGTCCATGTAAATTTCAATGTTTTTACTCAGTTTACAATATAAGTCTTTTTGATATAGTGTATGGTAAACTTATTTAGTTGTTTAAGATGACTTGTTTACTAGGTTCTCAAAGTTTAAGTTGTTATAACTTGCTTTGAAGAATAAACTGATATGCCGAGCACCTAAAGAAGAGTAACTAACTATCCGAACTGATTTTAGGAAGACTGTTTAATTTATTTCGAGTCTATGTAGATCGATTGTTTTATTCCTATTATTGTCATGTTCCTATCTCTCTAACCTCCCTTTTAGACTCATGAACTGTTGTCATATTATTTGTTATTCAGGAACTATGGTCAATTAATCATGTACCCGTACACCCCTAGTCCTTAGTCATTGTTGCTTCCGTTTTGTATAAATGTTATTCTCTTTGTTGTTATGTTGTGTGGTCTGGTTTTGGGTATATATAAATAAGTGTTTGAAATACAATATGGATTCAGTCTGGTTGGTTCATCAATCTTGGGTTCTCAATTTTCCGGCATGGGACTAAGTGAGTGTCGGGCAGACGTGCAGTGACCAGCCAATAACTCTCATTGGAGCTCGTTATTGTGTCTTTCTGCGCCCAGGGTCTCATCATCCACTTGGTCATACGAATCGATAATATCAACCCCTTTCTAACGGCATAAAATAAACTTCAGTTTAAAACCATGACTTTCATACATGCCCTAATCGCATTTTTACTAAACAACATAATGCAATATGAAAACAGCTCAATAAAAATCTCTCATCTACTTAATATTGGCTAATTTTTGGAAATCTTATTCCTGCATATTTCGATATAAATAACCAAACCAATGAATTGATTTTTTAATACAATTTTTAAATAACTACATGCTTGTCATTAAATTTACAATAGGCCAGTCAACTGCATAAAGCTATTGGACAGTATCAAGGTTGAATAGTGAACCAATCAAAATATCCACCCCAGAATAATTGCATTGTTCAAATAGGCACCCCTAATATACATTAAATATGATTTTACTGAACTTCTTCATAAAATGAGTGAATCCGAAGTAGTTCGAAGGGTGATCCTTTTACCAATTGATGGAAGCGAACATTCTGAACGAGCGTTTCGATGGTATCTGGATAATCTGAAAAGTTCAAGTGATATTTTAAAATTTATTAATATTGTTGAACCGGTCTATTCTACACCTGCGGTTGGATTAGCAATGGATACTCCACCACTGACTGATATTGCCGAAATGATGCAAGACAGTATTGATAAAGGAAAATTATTAAGTAAGAAGTATATAGAAGAGGCCAAAAAATTTGATGTAAACTGTGAAGGAATTCTTTATGTAGATACTCAACCTGGTACCATTCTGCTAAAATCAATAGAAAATCATAATGCAAATTTGATCATAATGGGAAACAGAGGTCTCGGTGTACTTCGACGCACTTTTCTTGGAAGTGTTTCTGATTACATACTACATCATGCTCATATACCAGTTGTGATTGTTCCACCGAAAGTAAAACATTAATAACATGTACTTGTTAAATTGTAATATAATCCATGTATCATGTAGGATCTATTTTGCGACAACTATAATACATTTTAATCAAATACCAATTAATAAAAAGTGTAGTATGTTTCTATTAAACTATTTTCTTCGAGTGTTCCTAGTTAAAAAGCTAACCCTAGAATACATTCAAATGATTTGTTTTTGCATTGATACATAAATTGTAATGACTACTATGCATTGTTTTAAGAAATGTATCTGAAAATGACTAGTATGCTGTTTATTAAACTAGAATAAATAGACTGAAATTCAGCCATTCTAAAAATCATAGTCATTTATTATTCAGTTGATGTGGGTAATGAACAGTCTGGGATTATTTGCAACCTTTTCAATGTTTAATAATTGTGTTGTATCTAACACATTTTCGATAATGTGCTTGTTAATTTGGTGGATGTTTACTGCATTTTAGGGTGTAATCTTAATTATGAATTTCACTTTACCTAAACTAGTTATATCTATGTTTTTTTCACCCAACATGTTGGGCTGCGCTAAACCAAAATGTCCATAACAGATAATTGAGGATAACTTTTGAAATTAAATCATAATTGCACTTAAATGTGAGGCAATTATCGTATAAATAAATAAGAAAGTAACCAAAGTATTAGAGCACTGGAAACATTAACATTAGTAATGTCTGAAAAACATCCCTTAATTTGACAAATTTTTATCATACAATTTGGAATTTTCTGATGACAGAAAAAAATTCTGAAAATACATCATTCACTTTTCATAATTATATGTATGTAAATATTGGAAGCTCAGAATGATGTATTCAACTAAGTAGATTTCAGTATTTAATATGCATACGATCAAACCATATTATAGATGGGTTGGATAAGAACAAAACTGGCTAGTCATATTTTAGTCTCATTGGCTGCTGTGTGATTTATAAAATCAATTTCTTTTTATCGCTTACAGTATAATTCATTTTTAACCAAGCCTATCATTTTGTCCAATATTTTGTAATATTAGCTTGTTATTATTTTAAATGATAACAATTAGTAACCATTTAGGTAAAATTTGTTTGTTAAATTGTTTGGTTTGTAATAACTTCGATTTTACATACAAGTTATTTAACAATTATTTTTCACTCATTGATTGATAATTACGACAAATAGTGATTCTATCACAACTTTGCTATTTGATAATTCCCGACACCATATTCCCTTACATGAATGCGAATGTTTTTTTTGAAAATCATTAATCAGTTAACAGTAAATTGTAGATATACATTCACTCATCATTTTGCTTCAACAGAACGAAACTACTCTTCTGTTATATGATTTAACTATTAGGTAACAAATACTGTCCATTTCCTCTGATAAATCTTAAATTAAGATTAAATAGTTCTTCCAGCTTCCTAGGTATTTAAAGGTCCCGTAGTTGTTGTCACTTTTGTTATGTCCTCAGAACGCTCGCTAATTCTGATGGTGCTTTTCGTAACTTGTGTGATTTCGTACCGATTACCTATAGGCTAACTATCCGTGATGACCTTGGGTTGCCTTTCTGAACCAGTGATAGTTGGTGTTTTGAAGCTGGCACACTAACTCTGTTTGGCCGAGGTAGTCTTTATCGAAATCCTTAAATTGGGAAAGTGAAGAGATAGTTAAGTCCTAGGCAGATAATATGATATACTGTTACTTATAATAAGTAATGCAATAATATTTACGCGACTAGGAAATATATATTATGGAAATTGAGTATAATGTTTATAGTTAATTCATAACAATTTGAGAATCTCGTGATATGCAATAACATTTTATAGATCGACTAGAAACATACAGTGAAGTGAAAAATACAGTTTAAAAATATAAATTCCGATGTTCATTACAATCGCTCTCAAAGTTAGTTATTTCACCTTAATGACAGAGGTACAGATCATATTCACAATATCCACAAATCTTCCGTATTAATAGAGAATCAAAATTAACTTTACTTTCTCTGGATGGTTACATTTTCATTGAAGTAATTTCCAAAGTATTTCAGGTTAAACATTAGCTAAATTAAGATGTGTCGACCAATACAGTCAACCCCGTGTTGGTTTTGTCTAACAAACTATATGAAAAATATTTTATAGAACATAATTATTCTTGAGTTAGCATGTTAATTTGAATCCCAGGCCTCATATACTGAATGACTGCAGTGAAAATTTAGAAAATACAAAATACTTGATTCATCTACTAATTTATGGCTTTTTAAATAACAAAAGGGTGAACAAAATAAAACTAAACTCATTGTCACAAAATGCTAAGAAAAACCTAGTAATTCATTAATATTGTGCTTGCAAGGCAGTCTATTAGTTTTGGTTTTCTGTTATTAAAGGTCATGAGTATGCGCTGTTGAGAAGTCCTGAGCTTGGACGAAACAGTCGTCCAATACATTGTGTTTCATCATAGTTCTTAAAATGATACTGGTTCCCGATGAAAACTATCATTGGAAAATTATTTATCTGATCTAAGCATGAATGAAATACTAGACATCTTTGTCGTTTCCTAAGCCAAATTCGAGAGTCAACAAATTAATGCTAATAATTGTTTCCTTTTAAAATGTTGATATTTGTATAACAAAACCCTCCGTTGTTTACTTATTGTCAAGTGAACGTAATCGTTTTATCCTTACATCAATTTAGAATTTCTTTAAGGAACCCCCAAATTCAAAAGGCAGGAACTGATTTTACGTATTCTCTAATTTTCCACTCATTCCTTCCACGATGTAATAAACATTACTGTTAAGCAACACTTGTCTATCCACTTCCAAAGAAATGGTAGGCATTTTATTATCACAGAACACGATTTGTCATCACGAATCTCTAAGCTTTGAGAGTGAAGGTATCAACACTAAACTCACTACTGGTATCTTAGCAGAATGAGTTGAGATCAAATGTAGATTCAGTTGGGAACATCAGCTTACTAATAAGGGTTGATAAAAAGAGAATCACGGAGGCAGAAAGTAGGAGATATTCCCAATGTCCAGTAGGTGTATGACTAAAAGCGGTGGAGATGAATATCAGGCCATAAATTATTCTCACCCTTCTATACTGCATCGTAAAATGACAGGTTCAAAACACAAGTATTTAGTTTCTCCAAAGCAGAAACACAAACATCTGTAGATTTCAGTTGATTTTTTGAGCATCCTCCTGAATTAAACTGAAGCGCATAGTATGTTACAAAATTCAGAAAAACTATCCATAGAAAACTGATAACGCGGTATGAAACTTGAAAAAAGGTAAAATGCAAAACGTATAAACATATTTTGAACAGTTTTATAGATAATCGTGATGAATGTTTCAACTTGTTCAAGAAAATAATGTTCACTAAGGAAAATGTAAGCAGTGACGTCAAGATTTTGATCAAAACTGACTAAATATACCTTTAAACAGATGAAATTCTACCAAGGATGTAATAAAATTTGTGATAATACGCTATGTTTAGGCAATGCGATTGTATGGTAATTCAGATTGATTGATTACAGACCCAAATATCACAAACAGAATAACATGCAACTCTCTGAGAACGAACACTAAACAAGCTCTGCGAGTGGCACTTATCTTGACTCGGTTACTTGGTGAACAGTGTTATTATTTGAAGTGATGGGCGTTAGCTCAGAGTCTCAGTGTAGACATAAACTGTTACATACAAGTGACAAGTCTCAATCAAGAATAATGCGAGTCATGGATTTTACTTCTAGGCGAAGTCCTAATATATACTGAGGATATATATTTTGTGAACTTTGGCATTAATGTTAATGATTATTTTTACCTACAAACTGTCAAAGTTAATTTGTGTCAGGACAGAACAATACGTTTCCTGATTGTTGATGGTTTACAAGGGAATGATACTAGATGACCATATTAGACATAAATTACTTAAAAATTATTTATTTAATCAAACTGCACTTTTCTCGAAATATGAATAATTACGAGTGACGAAATTGGCACTGGCCTGTTTGTTAATGACTAATTATCAGTACTGAAGGGATTATTGTAAACACTGCTTCATTCGGCTCGTCCCAAATCAGAAAGCAAACTGATTGAGAATAATATATATTCCACGAAAACGGAACATCAAAAGATACAGTAGTAGAAATAAAATGTATTATAAAAGGATTTACAATAGAAGCACTTTGCACATTCTTGATCTACCTACTAACCATGATCGCTTAAAAACAATCTAATCACAGTATTCTTATTTAGACTTTGAATGGGACACTATAATTAGGATTCCATCCTTCTCACAGATACAAGCTACAATCTTTAAATAATTTTGCCATTTTACCACATGTAGAAACTAGCTAAATAAACTTGGATTAACTTCACAAACCTCAATTCAACCATCATCATAGTGCCCTATTCCCGAAAAAAGTGAAGTATAGAGTGCGTTTTACCTTTTAGCTTATTCACTGGGTAAAGCAACATTACAGTAGCAGCACTACAAATTAACATGAAAGAATTTTAAGTTCTACTAACTCCTAGTACATTTTTATATTTTTTCCAGTTAATTGAAATCCCATCGCTTTCTGGATATACCACTTAAGATTTGCTGTACGATTTTTTGATACAATTCATTTGAAATGGTTAATTTTATGGTCAAAATCTAATAAATATTGTGTTGTTGCTAACAGTATTGTTTGATAATTGTACTCCTGAATGATTAGTCGGAAATAAGTTATGTGCTAGTCAAATGCTTACATTAAGGTCAAGGTATGCCATACTGCTTTGAATGTGATGGTTTTCTGTGGATATTTATTTCTAAAGTCCTAAACGAGTTAATTAATGTCCGGATAACTTATCACCTTTAACTATATCTAAAAATAAACATTTTTAACTACAAACACTATGTAATTAAATATTGGTAACTTCTGGACACCACATTGCCATTTCGATGTCGAAAATGAAATTATAAGGTCTCGTAACAACGGCTGACAGTTCAAAAAGTGTGTAGCGAGTATAAGGAAGAATATCGAGTATTTTTCATACTCATATATTCTTTAATGTTACACGGTCACTCAACCTATGATTGAAAATCTATCATATAGATTTTTATGTCACAGGTCTGCATAAATGTGTTAAAGAGTTCACCTTATCAGAGTGAACCAAGAAAATGTGCACCTATAATGGGCATTAAAACCAGACAAAACAGTTACCAAGGTTACTTGCTTTTCAATGGATTTCAACTTATATTTATTAAAACTCATAAAATACAATAAGGTGTACAAGTTAAGAATTTAACAGTTTATGAAATTTGCAAACATTCAACGACAAATCAAGATAAATCAATAAGCCTTTTTTAAATCTTCGCTTTAAAAAAAGTAGACAGGAATGAATTTTATTTTATCTGACGTTCGTGAATCGTAATCAAAATTAATGCAAATTAATAAAATTTTACAGTTTCAGAAAGTCAACTATAAAGTCTATAAAATTGTTTAAAATAAAGCAGAATTTAAGCATACCACACACTTTATTTGCTAGTTAGTCAGTTCACTCCATAGCTGTATAAACGTAGTAGCGTACATTCATTTAATTATCATTTAATTATCACACGAAACCATTGTATATTTAACCTGAATCCTTGTTAGATGTGATAGCTCAAAAAAACACTGTAGATGCATTTGAAAACAATAAGTTAGTCCAGATTCATTGAATATTTACTTATTAATTTTTCTAGTTTCATACGAACGTGTTATAATCAAACTTTTCACTAAACAAAAATCTTGTTTATATCAATACTATTCAAATGTCAAGACAATCGATTGAAATACAAACAAAATGTAGTCACATTGACCTTTGTTTCAGCAGCACTAATACAAACATGATTACTATAATGATAAATTATCTGAATATCAACCAAATAAAAATATGTTTATATTAGGATAATCAATCATTAAATTGTTTCATTTATCATCTAGTCTTGGTTACAAAGTATTATGATCAATTTTTAATAGAATTTGTATTGCAAAACAAAACTTTTCGGCTTCAAGTTCAGTGATATAACTACTTACCTAATTAAAATTAGATAAACTTAAAATTAAAAGGGGGTATTTTATTTTTGTCTATCACTTACTTCGCAGAAACTGATTTTTAGTGATTTGAAGTTATATTAGAATGGCATTAAAAGTCATTATTATTAACATTCAAATTGTTATCTTAAGTGTTAGTGAAGGTTTACGCTTTTCAGTCATTGAAATGTAAATTCGCCGTCGACTAGTCTATGCTACTATATGTGCTTTCTGGGTTAATTAATTTGATACAGCCTTTAGTCAGTAGATTTTTGTATATTTGGAACTTCATTTCAAAGTGGTCAGTGACACTTAGTAGCTCAGTGGATAGCAAGTGGACGTTTAAAGAGAAACCTACTAGGCTCAAGTTTGATTGCAATAATAACACACCACATACGAACATGTTGCCTTCTCGTGCCGAATTATGCTATGTTTAGGAAATTATTCAAATGCATGATTTGGTCCATTTCTTTTACTTATTACTTACCTTAAGACCATATGTAAATCACCGTATGTTGCCCTGGTATTTTTATGACTTTGAGAACCTTTTATATCTAGTTGTTGTTGCAATAACTGGTTGTTGTGAAGATAGTTGACTGTCAATTTTGATATCAACAATTCGTCTGAATTAGACAATCGTTTATCATCTGGAAGCACTGGATAGTCAACTATCTCTACAACATTCAATGATAACCAGTATCAGCTCATTAGTGACTAACTCCTTGAGGTAATTTCTAAAGTTTTAGTGTGACGACGTGACAAGTAAATTTCAACCGTGTCGGGTGTGAGGCAGTTACCCACCGACGGCAAGGATGAGGTAGCTCAAAAGTATCACGAATTGACTGAATTAGAAATATCAACCGTTACTTGCCAACTCAGTGGTCTAGTGGTAAAGCGTTCGCCGCGAGGTCAGAGGGTCTTGGGTTCGCTCCCCGAATGGGGTAGTGGATCCGCACCTCTGAGGAGTTCCTTACTAGGACGAAACAGCTGTCCAGTGATTCCAGGAGATTAATGGTTGTCTAATTCAGACCAATTCATGATATCAAAGTTGCTGTTGTAATAGTTGTATGGTAGAAAGCAGATAGGACATACATTGAGGAAATCATCAGACTGCATCACAAGACAAGCATTAACATGGAATCCTGTTGGGAAACGGAAAAGAGGAAGGCCAAAGAACACACCGCGTCGAGAATTGGAGGCAGACACTAAAAAGATAAACAGCAACTGGAAACAGTTGGAAAGGATTGCTCAGGACAGCGTCCAATGGAGAATACTGGTGAGCGGCCTATGCTCCTCAGTGAGTGGTAACGGGCGTAAGTAAGTAAAAAAGAGGAAATCAAAATGCATAATTATTACAAATTTGATTGGCTTGAATTGGTCACATATTGTGAATACTTTCCAAACGTATCTTATAGCACTTCCTTATATAGCTTTTAGAAGGAGAATGCAAAATCACCAGTAGCTAAATTATGAACTATTTCATCGGTACTGTTCACTTCTCTTTGACAGAATCCTGTTTACAAATCATCTACGCAGTTAAATAAGTGAGCTGAAAGGGAGCCCGAATTGAAGCATGTGTACTATGGTGGTTTTATTAATTCAGCAGCTCAAGTCTGAACACTGTGTTTGAAAGCGACACGTAAAATCTTTAATTCTACTATGCACGTGACACCCATTCCAGTTTTTCATTAAAAATATTATCACTATTATATTTTTCATCGCCTCTCCCCATCTATCAAGTTCACAACTTGTTATGACGCCAACTACTATGACGTGAGAAAGAAAGGAAGGAAGAAGGATTTGGTTGTGCCTTGTTGATAATGCGCGACTGACCTGAGCTCACTCACCCACAGCCCGACAATAGAAGAACCAGAATTGGGAACCGGAAAACGGAGAACTATGAACGTATTGTATTTTAATCATGCCTTTATATATACACAAAATCAAACCACACAATAACCCAGTCACAAATCTAACATTGATACAGAACAAAGGAAAGAGTGGCAGTGACTGGGTACAACTTGTACACAATTAAGTAAACATAGTTCAAAGTAATAAACAATATACTAAGAGTAAAAATACGAAACGAGAGGACAAGGCAAGGGGGACGTAACAGTCATAGAAATGGAATGTTTACATTGTTCACAGTTATAATAATTGAAATAATCTTCTAAAGCACAGTTCTCGAAGATAGTCAACTAAGCAACGTACTTCTACTCAGTAAAACTATTTTGCCACTACGCAACCTCTATGTAATACTGAAAATTTTCAAAGACTTTATGATACAACCTCCTACGTTTTTTAATAGATTATTATGTCTGTTAAATAATTAACTATATATACGATTGTATAGTATCAGTTTACGATAAAGATGGGTAGAAAATTGTATTTACTGAATTTATTTCGATTTTCTTTGCTGATACACTGGGTTTCTGTTATTACATAAATGTAGTTTTCTTAACAAACTATTGCCAATTTAAAAAAATGTTAAAATGAAATAAGAATAATCTGTTTCTCACTTAGTTTGACGAACATTTGTTTTAGTTAGTATCAATCTTTTACCGAGTATAACTACTTCAAACAATATAAAACTACGGTGAATTTTATAATAATTTTCTTATAGACTGCTTCATCAGTGATTCAATTTAATTTGGTAACCATTAATTACTTTGTGTAAATCAACCCCACTACTACATAGATTCAAATCGATACCAGTAAGTGAATCCAATCACTAAGATGGATCATGTAGTATTTTGGAAAATCTTAGAAATACCAAATAATCTGCCACTGGAATGGTGTCTCACATGAATCATTAAATTCATTATAAATCTTTAGTTCATTTAATTTGCTTCCTCTTCCATAAAGAGATAACCCATCATGAGGTAACAATAACTATATGGTTAGACAAATCAATTCAGTGTGCAAACACTTAAAGCTTACCTGCGATTTTTGTTTATTGGATCAACAATCAGTTAAGTTGTATGTGAAATAGATATGGAAACAGATGGTAAATTTCATGCATATTACTAACTTACGTATACATTGACCCTTATTAGTTTTTTTTAATAATACTTAACATGCTATCTTTTCAACGTGTCAGAATGCTAAATACTAGGTTATATCTAGACGGGCGTCTAACTATGAATGAAACAAACTAGGGTCAATATCAACAATAATTTGCTGTAAGCCCATCACAAGAAATGAAGTATGACAACTGTCACTAAGAACTTTCGCTAGAAATAAATTTAGCTGAGAAATGAATTTGTCTTATTTAAGATTCTACATGATATCGTGAATAAATGTAAGTGTAATAAACGGAAAATTCCCAGCCTACATTTGTACATCTACTGTTTATAACTTTTAATGTCTTTTTTGGTGAATGAAGTAGTAAGCTGCATGAAATATGAATGATTTTTTAAGTTAAGCGAAGTAATACCGTATTGCATTCTAACGATCTACTAATATTTTTCGTGTTACAACTTAGAAAGTATATTTCAATCCAAGGTATTAGTAAAAGTTTATAGGATGGTTACTACATTGGCTACGTGGGTGTTTGAATTTGAACTGACAATTACTTTGATGTCAATGAAAATTGCTTATTATCTAGACATTCTTCGAATCACTTAACTATCCAAATCATATCAATACAAATATGATTATCAAGGCCACCCGCATACTTTGTTATCATTAGTAACATTTTGATGTCATTATTATTGTTATCATTATTATCATTATTACTCATAAGTTTGAAAAACTGTTTAACTCGACTGAATACATTTTTATCGACTCTATATCAATGTACCTAACAGACTAGCAATACGCAATTCTCTTTACTTTAAGGTGTTTTAGCTTATGTTTATACTCTATTTCACTGATAATTAGTCAGTTCTTAATCTATATTTAGTGATAGGTTGAAAAGCAGACCGTGCGATATCACACTAAAACATCTCAAAGGAATCAGAAAAATTAAAATAGAGTCTAATCTGTTTGACACAAACTGACATCAGATAGAGTACTATTGAAAATAATGATTAACTGTTAAAAATTCCCATGTTTGATTAACTGTTAGTCTAAACTAAGACTTCTAGAAAGTTCACTGTCATGATCTTACATTATATCGAACTGACAAACGTTCATCCTAAGATTGTGTATTATTGTTTAATGGTAAAAATTGACTTTTTTAAAGTTTATCACGCTTGTTAGTTTTCATTCTGTGACTCGAGCTCACTGCCAAACATTAAGTCAATTTTAGAACATGAAAAGTTATTGCATTAGTTTTAAATCTAACACCACCTAACAAACACAAATTTGGGTGGTAAGACTATGCCAATTTTCTTACATTTTGCTGTTGTGGTATCGACTTACAGGAATGAATTTGTTGAAAATGACAATTCAATTAGGAAGTAGGATTGGGGATTCTATTAATAAAACAATAAGTAATCCATCAGTATATAAGCAGTCTGATAACATCGGTAAATACTGCTATCTTGAATTTGTTTCCGAAGAAAGCCTGATAAGAAAAAGCTCCAAATATTTGGTAATCATGTCTAAAAAATTTTATTTAAATAACAGGTAAGGAGTAAAATATTCTTTTTAGTAGAACATTGTTGACTGAGTACTCTGATTCATGACAGTCAAGCCCTATAAGTTGAAGCAATCATATGAATAAAATTTCTAATGTCGCTAAGTAATTAAGGCGAAATTTCCGGAAGCAAATGTTGAGTTGTATTAATCAACCTAGTTTGTGCACACGCAAAACGTCATGTAGGTTTGTTTGTAAATTCAGGGAAAATGATGTGATCGCAGTGACTCAGAATACAAATATTCTGTAATGTTGTTGGGATGTTGCAATAGGGATTTACTGTTATTATTGAGTGCTTTGGAGAATGATCAAGTTAGAGTTTCACATAACGGATCGACCTTACGCAGGCAATTACTGAAAACCAGGGAAATGTTAGCCACCTGATTCGACTTAGTAAAAAACTTTGTAGAAGTGCTCACTAGATGGGGATTGAGCCCACGATCTTCTGGTTTTGTCGCGTGAGCTTAATCCTTAGAGCCTGAAAGTGCATTCACATTTGAACTTCCAAAATGATTTTCTAAAACTAGTTTAGGTGAGAAATGATATATTTTGCATTAAGTAAACTTGTTGATAATGCATCCACTTACAAACATTCTTCATCATGAACGGATATTTACAAGTTAAAGTACCAAATTGCATTATCATTCTGTTTACTTACAATTGGTAATCATGCATTATTCTTTTTAACAGATTACTATCTTCATTCAATGCTAATGATTTATGTCACTTACAGAAATTATGTCAAATAACTTACACTGTATTGTGTTCAACCTAAAGTTTAGAAGGACTGAGAGGATTATGAAGTAAGGAAAGCCTATGGAACACTTAAGTTTTGAATTAGATGTTTACATATTCTAATTTTCAATAAGCATATACCATGTATTATGCATTCGGTTGTGATATTTTGAGGCAGTCATATCTGTTTTCTGTTTAGTCTGCGAAATGATGAATTAATTTTCTGTTTTATAATGATAATCGCATTCAGAAATCAGAATGGTAACTTTTGTAAATTTCATCTCATAGCTATATACTGATATCATTGATAAGTGAGTCAATTATTTATAATACAACTTGATTGTTTTCCTTTCACTGAAACATTTACTTATTACAACGTCTAGTTTGAATCAATAAGAATGACAGACCTTGCAGGCTGTGGCTAGATTTGTTATAAAGGAAGAAATTATTTTATTTTATGGAAAACGTAGTGATTCAAACGTCATTAATGTTAAGTTTTTCTAACTTATCATCTTTTTCCATTTGAATGACGCATATTTACAATTGCGTTGACAAACTTAGTGATCTGTCGGATAATAAGAATCTATCATAGTTAATCTTCATTATGTGTAATTATGTTTATGACAGTTATTTGTCTTGTTACGTACTATTTTTCGTTGAGTCTATTATTTTGTGGGTTAGATATTGATTACATTTGTTTGGTTTGTCTGAATCAAACAGTATGAATAAGTGATTGAAAATATGGTTTAGATGATGCACTCTAATATGTGCATTATTATGATTAATGTATCATATTAAGAATTTATACAGTGACACGAAATTACCTAAGGTGTATACTCATTTAAGTAGGTAGTTATGTTAACCTCATTTTGTAAACATATTAACATATCCCTTTTCTACTTCTTTCCGAGGTACATATGACTATTACTGTGAACGTAAAATGTAACAAACACGTCGAGTGTATTCATTGTTTTCAATCTGTTTATGCAAATTAAAAATGAAGTACAGTAATTACCATCGATAACTGCAATTCCATGTTTATGGCGAGTCGGAAAACGGTTTAGGTAGTTCAACATTGCATATTAAAAGTAAATATAGCTGACGAGTACTGACTGGGGAGAAACTCCGTTTTAAAGTTGATTGTCACGCACTGTACAAAAGCTGACCTCCAGAAGTAATCAAATGACTAACTGATGCCAAAAAATTGACTTTCTGCATGTTTTGCAGTCATCTACAAATCGATTTGAAGTGACTGCTGTTCACTAGCTTAAATGATTGCTTACCCCTTACATTATGGGAACATCATTTAGTTAAGTGACAATAATAGCTTGATGATACTTATTGCCGAGTAAAGGTATGTCAAATAAAATTTATTTGGACATTAGAAAAAATATTATCTGAGTATAACTCAATTCAGATTAGTGAGCTTCTCTCACTAATCAGTCGTCAATTATCAGTTCAATTAACCGACATCATATATAACTAATAATTCATATTTAAATAAATTATACCAACTGATGTAAAATCTGTATTTTGATCTATATTTCTATCAAAATGCAAATTCTTCTTTTCCAGTACACCGTATCAGTACAAACAGTATTGTGATTGAAATGAATGTTTTTAGAAACTAACACTTAATGTAGGCATCGATTCCATATGATAACAAATCTGTCATAACAACATCAAACAGATATGAGTGCATACACATTCATTTGACTTATAATCCAAGTTATGTCTTTAACCGTACTTATACTTAACTCATTTACAAAGGTCCACTTCATAGGCGACCTTTAGGACAAGTTGTGGGCAACGTAAACGCTTATCCCAATACATAATGTAAAGTTACATAGGATTATATGTAAATTTTGTATTTCCTGTATGTGTACTTTTACCAGCACCCTGTTAACAAGTTTCCCAGTATTAATACATATTTATGATTGATTTTCTGTTAGATAAAATGTGATCGGGGTTTAAGATAAAATGTGATCGTGGTTTGTAGAGAATGTAAACAGGTTTTCCATCCATAAGATGCTATAAAATTTTTTAAACACTGTATATTATTTAACCACAATGTCTCGCCGTTATATATCATAATCATTTAAGCTGATTATTATAGAAGTGTGCTAGTAGTCTGTATGGCTGCATAATTTACCACCGTCGTTATCTAAAGGTCGTGTCACACAGAAAAGGATCCCTAAGTGAAGTGAAGCATAGTCAAAACAGTATTATAATGTATTATCAGAATGAAACTGGTTCATTCTTTTGATGGTAATTCCGTAAATCAGCTTTCAAGGAAATACGAAACATTCTTTCCCATAAAATGTATTGAAGATATGCAAACAAAAATAGAAATTAATTTTTAACCCCAATGAGTGGCATTGTATAAAGCAGAAATGACTTTTAAAGACTAACAGTCATTAACTTCAGAATAGTTGGTAAAGTAAAATTGTTAATCACAAAACGGCTATTGTGTATAATGTTGACTCCAGTTAATTCATACATCAGTTGAAATGTTAAACGTAGTTAGTAGGATAAATCTAGGGTGAATGCAAGCATAAACATGTGTCCCAATGAAGATTGTGATATATTAAAGAGTATTACTATTTTTTTCTCTTTCATTTTCACCCAGTATAATAATCACGGATATTGGTATCTGTCCGTTCACCCTATCTCCGAATAACAGTTCAAAATAAAGTTATTCCCTGATAATCAATGTTATTTATGTCTTAACGATATTCAAAGTGCATCATATACCGCGACTAATGTAACGGTGGGACTGTTTGCAATTAACAAATTATACGTACATCAAGTATGACTGAAATAATTAAATCACCATCATGGTAGCAATTAGGAACTACGTACATGCCACATTCGAACAGTATACTTCACTTCGAATGAATCTGTGAGCTGACCTCCATTCACGATTTTACAATGTAGTCCGTCGTAAGAATTCCGTATGATGTTGACTATCTTCCAATTTTGTCTTTAACCGTACTTATACTTAACTCATTTACAAAGGTCCACTTCATAGGCGACCTTTAGGACAAGTTGTGGGCAACGTAAACGCTTATCCCAATACATAATGTAAAGTTACATAGGATTATATGTAAATTTTGTATTTCCTGTATGTGTACTTTTACCAGCACCCTGTTAACAAGTTTCCCAGTATTAATACATATTTATGATTGATTTTCTGTTAGATAAAATGTGATCGGGGTTTAAGATAAAATGTGATCGGGGTTTAAGATAAAATGTGATCGGGGTTTAAGATAAAATGTGATCGGGGTTTAAGATAAAATGTGATCGGGGTTTAAGATAAAATGTGATCGGGGTTTAAGATAAAATGTGATCGGGGTTTAAGATAAAATGTGATCGGGGTTTAATCCTCTGTTCTTGGCCTTTAGGATTCGAAGTCCAGTGCTTGTCTTGTGACACAGTTTGTATGGTTTCCTCAGTGTGTGTCCCAATCCCATCTCCAGGCAGTCTTTTCCTATTTCTTCCTCAACTGTAAAGTTGATTAGTTCTCTGCCACATATAAGGGTTATTGTTGATGGTATCTGGCCAACGAATCCGAGAATCCGTACGCAGACAGTTGTTTATAAATACTTGTCTCTTCGTAAGGCTACTTTTCGTAGTTCTCCCAAGTTCAGCATCAGCCTACAACAGGCCTGTCCTTCACATTTGTATTGAAAATTTTAACTATAATGTTGACTGAAAGTTGGTTTGAGTTCCAGATGGTTTTCAGTTGTAGAAATGCTGCCCTTGTCTTACCAATCCGCGCATTCACATCCGAATCAGACCCTCCTTGTTTGTCGAAGATGCTGCCCAAATATGTAAAGGTTTCAACGTCTTCCAGAATTTCTCCGTCAAGTGTAATTGGGTTAGTGTTTGTTGTTTTGTATCGAAAGATCTTGCTTTTCCCTTTGTGTATGTTGAGGTCTACTGCTGCCGAAGCTGCTGCTATATTGTTGGTCTTCTTCTGCATTTGATGTTGTGTGTGAGAAAGAAGAGCTAGGTCATCTGCAAAGTCCAAGTCATCTAGTTGCGTAGATGTTGTCCATTGTATTCCGAGAGTGCCTTCAGATATTGCAGTCTTCATGATCTAGTCGATGACCAGTAGGAAGAGGAAGGGCGAGAGTAAGCAGCCTTGTCTGACACCGGTCTTCACTTCGAATGAATCTGTGAGCTGACCTCCATTCACGATTTTACAATGTAGTCCGTCGTAAGAATTCCGTATGATGTTGACTATCTTCTCGGGTACGCCGTAATGTCGTAGAAGGCCCCATAATATTCTCCTATCCACGCTGTTGAATGCTTTTTCATAGTCAAGGAAGTTGATATAAAGTGGTGAATTCCATTCAATTGATTGTTCAACAAATGAACCGTAGAGTAGCGATTTGATCGGTACATGATCGATCTTTACGGAATCCGGCCTGTTGATCTCGGAGTTGGCCGTCTACTGGGTCCTTTAATCTGTTCAATAACACTCTGTTGAAGACCTTTCCTGGTACTGAAAGTAGGGTAATCCCTCTGTAGTTCTCACAATTGCTGAGATCGCCTTTCTTTGGTATCTTGATGAGGTACCCTTCTTTCCAGTCTGCTGGAACTTGTTCTTCCTCCCAAATCTTCCTGAAGAGAATGTGGAGTATCTTTGAAGTTGTTTCTATATCTGTCTTCAGTGCCTCCGCTGGTATGTTGTCTGGTCCTGCTGACTTGCCACTCTTGATCTGTCTGATGGCCATTTTGATTTCTTCGACTGTTGGTGGGTCTGTGCTTATAGGGAGATCCGTGGCTGCTGCTTCGATGACTGGTGGGTTCAGTGGGGCTGGTCTATTCAAGAGTTCTTGGAAGTGCTCTACCCACCTGTTCCGTTGTTCATGCACTTCAGTGATTGGTTTGCCAGCCTTGTTCTTGATTGGCTGTTCTGGCTTGTTGAATTTCCCAGCTAACTTCTTCGTTGTATCGTATAGGAGCCTCATATTTCCTTCTCTTGAAGCTGTTTCCGCTGTCATTGCTAGGTCCTCAACGAATTTCCGTTTATCCGACCTGATGCTCCTCTTCACTTGCTTGTTGACTTCGGTGTATTCGGCCTGTGCCTTGGCTTTCTCTGCTCTTGTCCGACTGTTATTGATCGCTGTCTTTCTGTTCCTCCTTTCTTGGATCTTGTCCAGAGTACTAACAGAAATCCACTCTTTTTGGTGTTGTTTCTTGGGACCCAAAACCTCCTGACATGTTGAAGTTATTGTTTCTTTAATCTCTTTCCAGTTTTCTTCCACATTAGTTCCACCTGTGTCCAGTAGATCATCAAATGCCTGGATCTTATTATTGAGAGTTATTTTGAATTCGTTGCGTTTGTTAGTATCCCGGAGAAGGGCTGTATTAAACTCGTGTAATACTGCTACTCCAGTTGTCCACTGCCTCCTCACCTTCACTTTCATTTTAGCCACCACCATATGGTGATCTGAAGCTATGTCATCTCCTCTCTTTGCTCTTACATCTTCCATGGTCCTTCTAAACTTCTTATTGGTGCAGATGTGGTCGACTTGGTTCTCCGTAATGTGGTCCGGTGAAACCCATGCAGTTTTGTGTATACGTTTGTGGGAGAATATGGTGCCACCTATAATCATTTAGTTGAAGGCACATAAGTTTACAAACCTCTCACCGTTATCATTCCTTTCTCCCAGTCCATGTTGTCCTATGATGTCTTCATATCCGGTATTGTCGATTCCAACCTTGGTGGTGAAGTCACCCATCAGAATGGTCAGGTCCTTGGCTGAAAATTTCTCGATGATTGACTGCAGCCTCGCATAGAACTAGTCTTTGTCGCTTTCGTGGCTGTCATTGGTGGGTGCGTAGCACTGGATGACATTCATTGTAATCCCTTTCTTCTTCGTCTTGAAGGATGCTGTGATGATCCTAGGTCCATGAGGCTTCCATCCTATAAGAGCCTTCCATGCATCTTGGGATAACACCAATGCTATTCCTTGTGTGTGGGGGGCGTTTTCTTCTTCGTGGCCGGAGTATAAAAGCACATTTCCTGAGGATAACCGTTGCTGTCCAGCTTGCACCCAATGTGTTTCGCTTATTCCAAGTATCTTCAGGTTGTATCTTTTCATTTCTTCAGCTATTTCCATGGTCCCCCCTGTTTGCCACAGCGTGCGGACAATCCATGCACCTATACTAATTGTTGCTCTGGTTGTCAGAAGAGACATCGGCCTCGTGGCTTCCGAAGAAACTCGGCTTTCACCATGAGGCGTCATAACACACCTTCCAACTCCCAGGGCAGAGTAAAAATGGTTATAAAGATTTTTACTGGTTAGCGTTTTTTAGCAAGGTTATTGTTTTACGGGATGAGGATGGTAGCCCCATGCCCAACCCTCCTCCTTTATCCGGGCTTGGGGCCGGCAGCGACCCTAGGGGCTACAGGCGGAGTTTAAATCAAGCACGTTAGCATTTTTTAAGAATATATCGAACTGTCAAAAGTCAAATCTTACTATTTACATTTACATCTGACATTACACATTCAAATAATTGTTGCTTTCCTTTAGTGCACTTGTGATTGAACTATCCATTAGTTTATCTTTTTTTGGGGGGTGGGGAGGGATTAATTACCATTGAAATAATTCTTTGTTTATCAGATTGATAAACTTCTCATTACAACAGGCTATGAAACTATATTTTGTTAAATGAAAAAAAAATAACACCTATCTTTTGGATTTAACAACACTGAATTGGTTACTAACTAATCAGGTATCAGTAATAAATTTTTGGCAGAGAAGAAAATCTCTACCCATTAGTTAAATTCATTTACATTTCAATCAATCACTAAACTTAAAAAAATTAATAAAATCGATCTGTTGTGGATTAAATGCCAACCGAGTCTAACTGCCCTTCGCAGGTAACTATTTACACGATGGATTATTGGGAATGATTAATTCGTGCTCATCACATGATCTATTTGAACCAGGTGCTCTCAAACTGAACTATTGGAGTTTTGACAACACCCTCGGTTAATCATAATGAGAGGTGCTCACGATCACAGAAGAGTAGATTCGTCCAGAATCTTCCAATGTAGCTTACTCCACAGGAGTGCTTGAACGGATGGATATAAAATGAAATGATAAGCTCAAGTAATTTATCCTCCAATCTCAGTGTCACCATCTGGCAGGTATTAAACATCAGCTGCAATTTGTCTGTGTTGAATGCTTTTTGAATGACTGTTTAACCTCAGCCCTACACCTCGCCGGCTGTATCACTACTGAATGACAGTTTCATAAATGACTACTTTTTTATCTACAGTATGGATCACCTTTTTATTTACTCTCGTGGTTGTGTATTTGTTCTTAAATCTTACTGGGTAGCCATTCTCTTTAGGAAATTTTTGCCTCGCATTCAAAAATAGCATCCCCAATTCCTGAGTTTACCACTGTCTTGATGCTTCTTTGATTCTTTAGTTTCTTCTTATTTTTCTTATTCTTACGAGTTATTATTATCACGCGTTCTTCATCTTCTTAATGTCTATTTAACACTTCTTCTATTACATTTAAAGGACTGTTATTCTGGTTTGTGATACTTGATACTTGAGAACGTTTAAATGCTTTTGACACTTTTGTTATGTAACGCCTTTTGACAACTTATTTAAAAAAATTAATTACATATCCCTACATCCTGGATTCATGGGTCAGCAAGAGAAAACAATGAGAAGCTTCGAAGCATAGAACGTTCTTGTTGTAGATTTTGAAATTCACTTTTTCGGAATTCCCGCAACTCTTTAAATTCATTAATCCTGAAGAGGCTTTCCTGGTATTACGAGAGAATCTACCAGTTGATATTTGAGTTTAACATTCCTATCGGTGAACCTTATCGGATAACTGCTTTGGATGAAAATTTGTCAGAGTTCGGATAGCTCATCTTCAAAGGTATCATTGCAATATGTGATGCCATCGAAAATAATCTTTTCTTCGTTCAGTTACTGTTGTTCTATCGAAAACAATTTTTGTGATTCTTAGACTACCTACAAGTAACGTGGAAGAAACTGTGAAAGATGGTCAGTTAGATATGTCTTGAACAAAATACTACATAAGCAAACACTTAGTATGCACTGTCGACTTCACCAGGTAATTCAGTTTTGAACCTTCGGGTCCCGGGATGAACACTTAGCTATAAGCCTCATTGAATCGGTGGTAACTGATATAACTCCCACTTCAAATAATTCACGATGGCGCACTGCTGCTGGGTCTTATCTACTTAGAAACAGTTTCTAAATGTTCTCTAGTTTTCATTAGTACCAAAACTAAGATCAATATGTGGTAAACAAAAAAAATTAAGTGCAATTCCCCACGAAACCACTCCAACTCAACCATAATAATCAGTTCACTATTAATTAACTTCAAGATATTTCCGAAGTTCCGGTGATAAATTGAGACTATTGCAGTTCAGACTTGTCTAGAGTGCTACAATTAACACCAGTGGATTGACTGATCGTGGCATTATATCACAAGTTGATTGAAATGGAAGTTTTGCCATTGATGCAGGTTCAATGGTGCTGCTAATTAGGCGTTCTCTGAGGGGCTAGATCCTCGGGCAAAATCGCGTTTACGCACTACCAAGGGGTCCCATACTAGAACGAAACTGTTATATAGTGTTTCCTAATTCTCATTGGTACACAACCAAAATCAGTGTATGACAAACAAAAAATTAAATACCACTCTCCACAAAACCACCTGGATATAACTTAGTATTTTGTCTTGATTAATGCCAGATTAGATTAAATATGAAGAATATCACCGCTTTTTCATAACATTAGGAATAAAACATTGCTGATTAAGAACACTGTCAAAAACAATAGACGTTGCTGACTAGTAATGATAGTACTATTGTAAAAACAGGTCTACTGTGTTTTTGTGTACCGTATCATCCTCAATAATCGCAGATAAATTTCTTGGTGGTGAGCCACATAACATTAAAAGTAGTTTAACAACTGGCAATATTATTTAAAATTGATTCGTGCTGACGTGTGTATTCAAGGCTTATATAAAAATTTCCGTCTGGCAGTGGTAGACGTTTGTAATTTCTATAGTTTCAAACTTGTGACTCAACACTATATCAGTACAATCCTCTCAGTACACATAAGTGGCAACGGAGAGTGATTAGTTCTGAATATCATAAATAAGAAATTATTAACCTTTATTAATACCTTCACACCCACTAAGCAAGTTGAAGACAATCGGATCTCAACAGCTCAATGAATAAAGTGTTAAGCAATTTCAGAAAATAGTACTGGGTTCAGGCCTCGATATGACCATGACCTCTAGGATTTAGAAACATTCTTCTGGCGAATTCTAATTGGTTCTTAACGCGTCTGGGATTTCCATACTGGCTGTATACCGAATATTCTCCTCTTTTACTTATATTCCACGTTCTTGCCCATAAAAAGAGACACATAGTCTTGTTCCTATGAGTATTTTCCAGTCACTCATGTTTATTAGACAGTAAAGTACAACAGACATACATGTCAAATTGTTGAACATTTTTGCTAAATAAAGAAACTACTTTTTCTAGCTTTGAATAGAATTTAATGTCTCTCACTCCATTCATCAAACCACTAGGTCATAATTTCATATAGTTAGTCACAAAATCAATTTCAATTATATCTGAAAAGTATAAAATCTAATTCTTATTTCTACTGTATAATTGTAAGTCAATTAATAACAAATCTAATATAAGTTTTTACGTATCTCTCTCTACATCTTTCTCTCTATTATTTTTTACCACAACTAATCTTTCTTAACACTGTCACTTTAAAGAATAAACAATTATTATAGTGTTACTATAGGTTACTGAAGGAAGTAATTGCATGACTAATTATCAATCGATACTTTGACGTTAGTTGGCAAAAGATTACTTACGCGAAGAATCGAATACATAAGCATGAACAAATAGATTATTTAAAAACTGAAATATTCCCTAACTATTTGTATATAATTTACAGTAATCATCTTGTTGTTTACATTCAATCTTGGGCAGGGTTATGAGTTATTTATCAAATAATAATTGATTACTGTGGCATTAAAATGAAGGTCACAATATGACCAATAAGACTGTTTTCTTCTTCTACCGCATCTACTAAATATTTCCGGACAGTTGTTTCTCGATTCGCACTTTTAGAAAACTTACTTACTTACTTACTTACTTACTTACATACGTCCGTTACTCCTCGCTGAAGAGAATAGGCCGCTCACCAGAATTCTCCAATGAACTCTGTCCTGAGAATTCCTTTCCAGTTGCTGTTTATCTTTTTAGTGTCTGCCTCCAATTCTCGACGCAGCGTGTTCTTTGGCCTTCCTCTTTTCCGTTTCCCAACAGGATTCCATGTTAATGCTTGTCATGTGATGCAGTCTGATGATTTCCGCAATGTATGTCCAATCCATTTCCAACGTCTTTTTTCTAATTTCCTCTTCGGTTAGAAGTTGGTTTGTCCTCTCCCATAGTAAGCTGTTGCTGATGATTTCCGGCCAACGGACATTCAGTATCTTGCGTAGGCAGTTGTTTATAAATACTTGTATCCGTCTGATGATGTTTGCAGTAATTCTCCAAGTTTCAGCTCCATACAGCAGGACTGTCTTCATGTTCGAATTGAAGAGTCTGACTTTGAGGTTAGTTGATAGTTGTTTTGAGTTCCAAATGTTTTTCAACTGTAGGAATGCTGCTCTGGCTTTGCCAATTCTTGTCTTTACATCTGCATCGGACCCTCCTTTATCATCGATGATGCTCCCCAGATATGTGAAAGTATTCACTTCTTCCAGAGTTTCTCCATCAACTTGAATTGGGTTGGTGCTCCCTGTGTTTTACCTAAGAATCTTGCTCTTTTTTTATGTATGTTCAAGCCTACTGATGCCGAAGTTGCTGCTACACTGGTTGTCTTTGCTTGCATTTGTTGGTGTGTACGTGCTAAAAGAGCTAGATCATCCGCAAAGTCCAAATCATCGAGTTGCATCCTACTTGTCCATTGAATCCCGTACATTCCCTCAGATGTGGAGGTCTTCATGATCTAGTCAACCACTAGAAGGAAGAGAAAAGGTGAGAGCAAGACACCTTGTCTGACTCCGGTCCTCACTGAAAATGCATTTGTCAGTTGTCCTCCATGCACAATTTTGCACTATGTTCCGTCGTAAGAGTTCCGGATGATGTTGACGAGTTTCTCTGGTACGCCGTAGTGTCGAAGAAGTTTCCATAGTGTTCTCCTATCTACACTATCAAACGCCTTCTCATAATCAATGAAGTTGATGTGCAATGGCGAGTTCCATTCAATTGATTGTTCAACGATGATCCGTAGTGTTGCGATTTGGTCTGTGCACGACCGATCCTTACGAAAACCAGCTTGTTGATCTCGAAGTTGAGCCTCCACTGAATCTTTCATTTTGTTCAACAATACTTTGTTGAAGACTTTCCCTGGTACTGACAGTAGCGTGATCCCTCTGTAGTTGTCACATATGCTCAAATCTCCTTTCTTTGGTATCTTGATAAGATGTCCTTCATTCCAGTCTGCAGCCGGCACTTGTTCTTCCTCCCAGATCCTTTTGAATAAAACGTGGAGTATCCTTGCTGTTAGGTCGATATCTGACTTGAGTGCTTCAGCTGGTATATTATCAGGTCCTGCTGCTTTCCCACTTCTGATTTGTCTGATGGCCATCTTGATTTCTTCCATCGTTGGTGGAGTGACATCTATCGGGAGATCTGTAGGTGCTGCTTCGATGTCCGGTGGGTTCGGTGGAGCTGGCCTATTTAGAAGTTCCTCAAAGTGTTCTACCCACCTATTCTTTTGTTCTTCAATCTCAGTGAGTGTCTTGCCTTCTTTGGTCTTGACCGGTCGCTCTGGTTTACCATGTTTATCTGCCAGTTTCTTCGTTGTGTCGTATAGCTGTTTCATATTTCCTTCTCTTGCAGCCTTCTCCGCTGTCGTTGCAAGGCCTTCGATGTATTTCCGTTCGTCAGCTCTAATGCTCTTCTTTACCTGCTTATTTGCTTCTGAGCATTCAGCTTGAGCCTTGATTTTTTCTGCTCTTGTTCGCCTGTTGTTGATTCCTATCTTCTTGTTCCTCCTTTGTTGAATTTTGCTCAGGGTCTCAGTGGAGATCCATTCCTTATAATGGTGCTTCTTGCGGCCTAGACCCTCCTGACACGTTGACGTTAGTGCTTCTTTGATTTCTTTCCAGTTATGCTCCATAGTGGTTTCTTCTTCTTTCGGCATATCTTGTAAGGCTTGGAACCTGTTGTTGAGAGCTATTTTGGATTCCTTGAGTTTTTCAGTGTCTCGGAGAAAGGCTGTGTTTACAAATATATATCATTTATTATAAACAATCTATCCAATGCTCAATTTATTTGAAATTATCAAAGTTAACCTTGGTAATGAGCTATATTGAACCGTTGTACTGCTGCTATTCCAGTTGTCTACTGCTTTTTTTGCTTTAGTTTCATTTTAGCAACCACCAGGTGGTGGTCTGAAGCTATGTCAGCTCCTCTCCTGGTTTTTTACATCTTCCATTGATCTTCTGAAATTTTTATTGATACATATATGATCGATTAGATTCTCAGTAGTACGATCCGGTGATGATCCGGTGAGACCCATGTAACCTTGTGTATGCGTTTGTGGGCGAATATTGTACCACCC